>VZTD01005595.1:0-42003 GCA_013397725.1 Rhagologus leucostigma | reverse complement strand
TCGAGGGCCCGGGGGCGGGGGCGGGAAGGAACCGCGGAGATGGGTCCGCACCCGGGGGGGAAGTCCTGCACATTTCCAGGAGTGTGTCCAGGCTTCTCTGAGGATACTTTTCCGGATATTGAGAGGAAGGATCGTACGTGTGCCTCATCAGAAACTGCNGTGTGGGGGAAATTTGGGGGGACCACCCGCAGCCTGACCCCGCTCCTCCTTCCAGCTGAGCGCGGAGCTGCTGGGACGCGAGGAAGGGTCCGTATGTTTCCCCCGCTTGCTTCCCAACCTGTGTGGAAGTTTCGGGGCACGCTGAAGCCATTCTGGGCTGAAGTTGGGCTGGCTTGGGGAATGGGGTGGGACAACTCGGGTGGCTTTTTGAGGTGTCCCAGTGTCCCCCCCGCCCCAAATCTGGCCTCTCCTCTGGCGTCCTCTGGCGCTCCCTCGCCGGTCCCTGCCGTGCCCCCAAATCCAGCTCTGCCGGAGCCAAGGGACCCCCAGTTGCCGCCGAGCTCGGTCCCCCCCAGGGCTGCCAAACGGGGCGGGGCCGAGGCGCACGACCCGGGGTTTATGCTAATGAGTTTATGCTAATGAGGNATACTATTTCTTCGCTAGCTGTAATACAGGTACCTTAATATAGTGCACTGAACTGTAACTCTTCTAGCAGTGTTTGTTTATCCTGTGTAGCAAGTAAATCTGTTTAAGTCTTATGTCTGTTAAATTTGTGTCTATCAAATAAATAATTCATTTTGTAATAGATCTAATCAGCCATTATTAAGAACTTGCAATGAGAGTGGGCTTTGGGGTGCTGGCCACTTCAGTAAAAGTACTGTCTACTGCCAGAGGCCTAGGCAAAGGCAGAAACTTCTTTAAAACTCTCCTCTCCATTTGTAACAGACTCCAGGTGGGGTCTCACAAGAGCAGAGGAGAGGGGAGAATCCCCTCCATTGACCTGCTGGCCACGCTCCTTTGGATGCAGCCCAGGGCTCCGTTCGTTTCGGGGCTGGCAGCGCTCACGGCCGGCTCATGGGGAGCTTTTTCTCACCCATCACCCCCAGGTCCTTCTCCCAGGGCTCCTCTCAGTCCCTGCCGTGCCCAGCCTGTCACTGTGTCTGGCATTGCTGCCTCCCAGGGGCAGGACCCTGCCCTTGGCTTTGGTGAACTTTATGAGGTTTGCCTGGGCCCAGCTCTCCAGCCTGTCCAGGTGCCTCTGGATCCATCCCTTCCCCCCTCCACACAGCTCAGGGTCATCAGGGAACCGGCTGGGGGTGCCTCCATCCCACTGTCCACAGTGCCCACAGAGCTGTGGGACAGCATCGGCCCCAGCACCCACCCCTGAGGGACCCCACTGGTCACTGCTCTCCGTGGGGACAAGGAGCCGCTGACCACAACTCTCTGTGTGCGGCCATCCAGCCAGGCCTTTGTGCACCGAGTGCTCCCTCCATCCCACTCAGGTGTCTCCAAGTTAGAGGCAGGGATGTCATGGGGGACAGTGCCCAATGCTTTCCCTAAGTCCAGGCAGACGAGGTCAGTTGCTCTGCCCCATCCACCAACACTGCAGCCCTGGCACTGAAAGTCACCAAATTTGTATAGTGAATCCCTAGGAGCAGCCCCAGACTCCTCCAAGGCAGGGACCAGAAGTGACTGTTCTATTTTCACGGCTCTGTCACCTTCCAGCATCTGGTCTCCCATAGTTTGGTCTCTAATTTTGGGATCTGAAATCGGGGTATCAGACCCAGATTCCTCCAGGGCAGCTTCCAATTTGGTTTCACCCTTTTGGTTACCTACTGGAGACTTCTTTAGGCATCTCCCAGAGTATTTTCATCTCTGAGTTTGGCACTTAATACCCCAGGTAGCAGCCCCAGACTGCTCCAAGGCAGGCACCTGAGGTGATTTTTCTCTTGTTGTGGAACCTGCATCTTCCAGGATCTACCTGAGACTCCTCTCAGGCATCTCCAGGAGTCTTTTCACATCTCCATGAAGGAGCTGACTCGAGACGGCTCCAGGGAAGCAATCAAAGATGATTTTTCTCTTTTGAAGGAAAATGCCAAGAGCCTTCTCAGCATTTCCTGGAGTCTTAGTCTCTGATTTGGGGACCTGAAATCCCAGGTAGCAGCCCTGGACTCCTCCTGGGAAGGTGCCCAAGATGCTATTTTTCTTTGAAGTGAAATTGTATCCTCCTGGATTCACCTGAGACTCCTTCCAGGAATCTCTTGGAGCCTTTTGACATCTCCTCCAAAGAGGTGAGATCCCAGGTAGCAGCCCCAGACTGCTCTAAGGCAATCCAAGAGGATTTTTCTTCTTTAAAGGAAAAGGTATCATCTGGGATCAAGCTGGAGCCTTCTCAAGCATTTTCTGGAGTCTTGATTTCTGATCTGTGTCAATTACTTTGGATTAGACCTCCGAGATCATCAAATCCAACCTAGGACCAAACACCACCATGGCAACCAGACCAGGACACTGAGTGCCAACTCCAGTCTTTCCTTAAACACCTCCAGGGACGCTGACTCCATAACCAGGTGCAGCCCCACACTCTCCCCTGGAAGCTGCTCCAGTTGATATATTGCTTTTATGGGATATTGCATCCTCCTGGATGCACCTGAGACCCCTCCCAGGCATCTCCAGGAGTGTTCTCCCATCTCCTCAAGGGAGCTGAGATCCCAGGAGCAGCTCCAGATTCACCCAAGTGAATTACCCGAGGTGATTTTTCTTTTCTTGTGCATCCTGAATCTTCCAGGATCCACGTGAGTGGATCCCCCCAGGCACCTCCTGGAGTCTTTTCACATCCATTCCAAGGAGCTGAGATCCCAGGCAGAAGGCCCAGACTCCTCCAGTGGAGTTGCCTCAGGTGATTTCTTCCCCCTTGCAAGAAACTATATCCTTCTGGATTCACCTGACATTCCTTCCAGGATTCTCCTGGAGTCTTTTGATCTTTGATTTTGAGACCTGAGTTGATAACGACAGGCCCACAACCTTCCAGGAAATGTTTCCAATATGTTTTTTCTCCTTTGGAGGTAATTTTTTCTCTGGAATCCACCCAAGACTCCTCCCAGGTGTGTCCCAGAGTCTTCTCATCTCCTTGAAGAAGCTGACCTCGCAGGAGACAGCCCCAGATTCCTCCAGGGAAGATTCCCAAGATGTTCTTGCTCATTTGGAAGTCTTTCTCTATACTGGGATCCCCTGGAGACTCCTGTGGGCATCTGCCAGAGTCTTTTCATCTCTGGTTTAGGCACTTGAAATCCTGGGTAGAAGCCTCAGACTCCTCCAAGGCAGGTACCTGAGCTCATTTTTCTCTTTTCATGATTCCTGGATCTTCCGGATCTACTTGACATTGTTCCCAGGCACCTCTCAGAGTCTTGACCTCAAAGTTCAGAACAAAAAATCCTGTCTGGCAGCTCCAGATTGCTCCAGTGAAGCTGACATTGATAAATCTTTACTTTTGCAGTGAACCTGCATCTTCCAGAATCTCCCTGAGACCCCTCCCAGGCATCTCCTGGTGTCATTTGCCACAAAGAGGACGAAGGAGCTGAGATCCTGGGTATCAGCCCGAACGGATTTTGTGCCAAGAAAGAGGGTGAAAGGGTTAAAATCATTGCACTGGGGCATGCTTGGGTATACTGAGGCAGAATAAGATACGTTGTGACCAGTGTAGAAGATGGCTGAATAACTTGGCAAGAGATAGGGAACAAAAGCTTGCTAGATCCAGTGAAGAAACTGCTGAAACAGCTCGCAAGAGACTGCGCATGGCTAGGAAAGAAAGGTGAAAAGTGCACAGTGAGGAAGATGTTCAGCCTTCATCAAAACGACCACCAATCCTTCCTCAGCGCGACCCCCAGGGAGCCCTGCGCCTGCGCGCCGCGTGTGCTAATGGTAATAACGAGTTCTGAGAAATAGTTTGCGTAACCACACCTTTTCCAGGGAAAACGATGAAGAGGCATAAATTGCAACCATATATTGTAAACTGCTGTGTGCCTGGGGCGTGTGTGTTAGGAGGAGTGGTCCCCCACGCACCCAGAGCGCTGAATAAAGCAAATACCCGCTTCTTGGACTTTGTCTTGGAAGTGTCTCTTGGCCCAGTTTGGGGCAAATCAAGGGCAAGCAGCTGCAAAATTTATAACTTATCCATTGCAATGAAGGATTTATTTTAACTTTACTGTAGCCACTATTAATAAAGTGCAAGATTTAATAGTCTTGAAAAATAAAAACAAATAAATAATAAAATACTCCCACCATACCAAAAAGACAAACCTCATTCTTTTTACTGTCATAAGGCTCCTGGAAAAAACAATCAAATCATCCTGCAGGTTCAGAGGTACAAAAGAAATCTCACTTGAGTTTCTGCGCCAAACCACAGGAGGGTTTGTCCAGTTGGACATTCAGAATAGGAACAAACAAAAGAATCCTTATTTTCTAAGATATTTTCAGGGTCATCCTCCATTTTTTTAGGGCAGATTGCACCCAAGACCTATTATATGCTTGCTGGGAAGAAAGATGCTTTGAGTTATTTAAGCTTTGAGGTGCATTTAAAAATAACTTTCATTAAAGTCAGATACTCCCAGGCTTGAAGGTAAGGCATAAATAAAATTGGTCACTTGCCTGCAGTATTTGCAGCAAGAACACATTGAAACACCCTTTCACATGAAAATCCAAAAAAATCTTAAATCTAATTCTGGACAATACCAGCCAGAGACAAGATGAGAGCTGTTACCAGTTCTGAGTTTGGTTTTCAAAGTGATTGACATCAAAGCCTGCATTTAACTTCAGCAGAGTTGTGTTCAGCAGCTCTGAAAACCAGGCCTGAAATGACAGAGACGTGTTTGGACCTGGGTCACATCCCTTTCAGTACCAGCCACCAACTGCACAGTGACAGCTGCTGCTCCAGCAGGAAAATGGTCTTTGGGATCATTTTAAGCACAAGCACAAGCCCAGCCCAGTGTCAGCCCCTGCCCAGCTGCACGTGAACCCCAGGAGGGGAAGGAGGGGTTGATTTGGAAGCTCCTGCCTGCCCTCAGTGGACCTGGGCCTGGAGCCATTCCTGCGTTCCCGAGCAGCAGCTGCAGAGCCGGAGTGGTGTCCGATGTGCCCCATCGGTGTTGGGGGTGGCCAGGCCGTGGGGCCCCGGGCGGTGGGGAAGGGCTGGGGGGGCAGGTGCCGGGGCAGGGGGCAGTTGGGCTGGGGCAGGGGCTCTCCAACTGCCCTGGATGTGGAGCTGGAACCCGGCAACTGCCAGAACGGCCGATGGAGCCCCGGCAGGTGAGTGGGGAAGGGGCAGCTCTCCCTGTGCCAGGCCCAGAGGGGGCCTGGGTGGGCCTGGACTGTCTTGGCGGTGAACGGTTCCCTTTGGGAACAACAGGGCATTCCCGGGGGGCTGTTCCAGAGCTGGCGGCAGCTTTGGTGCTGGCCGTGGGGACAGGCCTGGCAGGGAACGGGGACTCCTGGCCATCCCAGGGCACACCCGCATCTCCGCATCTCCTCCCATCACCACGGGCACTAACGAGGGAGCAGCTTTTCATTGCATTCCCAGCACCCCAGTTTACAGCCCAGCCTCAGCACTTTCCAGAGGCCACAGTGGGTTTCTCCCAGTCACCTTCCAGATGACTCCTGGTGGCCCAGAGGAGCCCACAGGAAGGATCAGAGGGTGCTCAAGAGTCTGGAGCACTTCTGCTATGGGAAAGGCTGGGAGAGCTGGGACCACTCTGCCTGAAGAAGGCTTGGGAGAGACCTTAGAGCTCCTTCCAGCACCTGAAGGGACTCAGGAAGAGCTGGGGAGGGACTTTGGACTAGGACCTGCAGGGACAGCACAAGGGGGAATGGCTTCCATCTGACAAAGGGCAGGGTTGGATTGGATATTGGGAAGAAATTCCTCTCTGGAGGACGAATGGTGAGGAAGGTGGAGAGGCCCTGGCACAGGTTGCCCACAGCAAACAGAGGTTGCCCTGGAAGTATTCAAGGCCAGGCTGCATGGGGCTCTGAACAACTTCCCTTCTGGTGTTCTAATCAAGTAAGACACTTTCCTGCAGGTTGTTTGTTCCAGTTTCAAACTCCTGGGCTGAAAGGATTCCTAAGGAGGGGAGGAAGAGCTGAGCTGGAATTCCTGAGCTGAGGAAGGCTGGGAAAACATTTAGGACCAACTGCCTCAGGGATGGCCATGCACACCTGAGTGTGCTCATCCCTGCATTCTTCCAGGTGGCCCAGGAGCTTGGACTGAGCCAGCAGCTCCCTTCCCACATGTCTCCTCAACAGGGACCTTCCTCAAGAGCCCCTGAGGTGAGTACAACTCTGCTGAGCTGGCTCAGGACTGCTTTGAAATGGGACTTAAGGGAAAGGAACTGCAGGAACCCTGCAAGGGGGAAGCTGCTCGGCCACAGCTGTCCTGTCTGTCCCTGAGTGGGGTTCATTTCCCTGTGCCTGACGTCTGGATCCCCACCGTACCTCAAGAGAAGCTTCTTTCCTCTGCTTGGTCAGTTTAACAACGTCTCTGACAGTGAACATGTACAACTATAACAGGAATCTGATCTCAGATGGCAGTGTTTAATTTTATTGTAGTCACAGTAATACATGTCCTAAGCATATGCAATGTGCTCAGTGTAGAAACAGATTTCATATGTTTAAGTAGATTTTGAAATTGGTTCTCCATCAGTGAACACCCATTCTTGCTGGGATCAGAAGAGGCATCTCAGATAGTACTTTGGAATAGGATGGAATACCTGCCCTCCTTTTAGCAGGATAAGGCAGAGAAGGAACGTTAGATCTCCACTCAGGACTATGAAAAGACATTTTTCTTCTCAGATACTTGCATTTTATTTCATTCTGTTTTCTTTTCTTCATTCAATTTAATTTAATAATATGTTCCAAATCTACTTATCCCAATGCATCCAGTAAAGTTAAAAGAATGGAAGGCAATCAATTTTAACATATTGCCCCTTCATGTCACCTTATTTGGTGCTAAAATCCATGGTAAGACATTTTCAGAAATCACTTCTGGAAACAAAACTCTCCTGGGAGAAAAGCTCTCCTGGGACATTTTGCAAAGGCAAGCTGTGACAAACACAAAGGGGAATGGCTTTAAGCTGAAAGAGATTTAGATTGGATATTAGGAAGAAACTCTTGGCTGTGAGGATGCTGAGGCCCTGGCACAGGGTGCCCAGAGAAGCTGTGGCTGCTCCATCCCTGCAAGTGTCCAAGGCCAGATTGGACGGGGATTGGAGCAACCTGGGATAGTGGAAGGTGTCCCTGCCCATGGCTGGGGGTTGGAATGAGATGATCCTTGAGGTCCCTTCCAGCCCAAACCTGGAGTTCCCTGGGGTTCTCTGAAATGACTTTAAATCCCCCGATTCTCCCCTCACCTCCTGCTCCTTCTCTTGCAGACGCGGCAGGAGGCAAAAGAACACAAAGAACGAGCGCAGAGTGGCACAGACAGAGCGAACCATAAACAGAGAGCAGAAAGCCATGGGAACCTGTCTGGGACAAAAGCAGAAACACCAGCAGAGAGCGGCACAGGGACATTCCCGAGCCCTCCGCTGCACATTTCTCTCTCCAGACTCAGGGAAATAGAAGCGGAGCTGATCTGCACTGATGAGGCGGACAGCGAGTTTGAGGCTGGCGAGCCGGCGCTAGGGCACGGCCCGTGGCACCGCGCTGGCACCGGGCTGCGGGCGGCCCTGCGGGACGGCAGCGCTCGCTGCAGACAGCGGGATTTCGCAGCGGCCGCGGCCAGGTTCTCCGCGGCACTGGAGGTACGGGGCTAAAGGGGTGTGACCCCACAGCAAAGCCACGGCACGGCTGTCCCGGCACTCCTGGGGCAGTAATAGCAAAGGGAACCAGGAGCGCCAGCCTGGAATGCCTGGGGTTGAAGAGAAATCCTGAGATGCAATTTCACCTGAAATCTGAAAATTAGGAGTTATAAATAAACCACAGAAGGGGGGAAGTGTTGGACTGAACCAAAGAATCTCAGGTAATTTTGTATTTTTCTCCAAGTTCTTAACTGTATTAATGTGTGGAGGAAATTGAAGTCCCATAGAGTGAAAAAAATGTTCCTCTCTTTAGTCCCAGCTCTATCAGCAACAAATACCCTCTCAATAACTGGGGAGTTTTCACTCTGCTCCAGCTAATGTTTTCTCTCCACTCTTGACTCCAATCCCTTCAGCCAGGCACTTGAAACCCTGAGAAAGGGACCAACTGCATTTTTGTTAGCACTGTTCTGCCAAACTTCATTCAAAAGCATTTATCAAATATTAGGGCTTTCCAGTTCACAAGCAAATATCCTATTCCTAATTTTTTTTTCTACAATACTGAAGTGATTTTTTTAAGCGATAAATATTACAGCAGTCAGTGAGTAAAATGATAACGTGTCCTCCTTTTTAAGTGTTTTTTTGCCCCCTATGTTCTGAAATGAGCTGTGGTAGGGACAGCATCACAGGTCACTTAAAAAGAAAGGAGGACTTGTCTCCTCCTAAGAGGAAAGGCTGGTGAATGGACATACCAGGAAAAGGGATGAAGGAATTAATCCCTGGGATTGCGGACAGAGTGACCGGGACATCACAGAATTGTAGGGCTGGGGCTTCTCAGCAGTCTCTTAATCCAGCTTTCCCCAGCAGCAAAAACCAAAACATCCCTGAAAGACCCTTCTGTCCTCTGTACTGATTTTTGTAATGCTGACTTTAACTAAAGCCAGAGCCTATTAGGCTTCAGTTTTCTCCACTGATCAGTCACAAAAAGCATTTCCACCTAGCAAATGGTGTATTCTAATATTTGGAAATCATGGTTTTGTTTCATACACAGCTTTGCAGTAAAGGCTTTGCTACAGAGGATCTCTTGAAGTCCTCTCCAGATGATATTTCCAGGCTTGCCAGTTGGATTGAGTCAAAGCTCGTCATCTGCTACCTAAAACTGGGGCAGCCTGGCCTTGCTCTGCATCATTCACACAGGTAAGAGAAAATACGGATTAGATTCACTGCTAAGACTGAAATCCAAAATGAAACAAAGACTAGGAATAAATGCTGTGCAGGAAGAACCAGTCTAATAGTGAGAAAAGAAGAATCAAGAAAACACACTTTACACATGACACTGGTGTTTAGATTGCACTGATCACTGTTGAAGTGAAGGATCTAACACATAGGCCAAGGTTCACCCACATTGCACCTATGCCTTGTACGAAGAGTGTTTCAAAATATCTCAGGTTCACCATCCAAAACATTCCAGACACACAGTGTTTCTAGGGAGATGGGCCAGACGCCTGCTGCTCCTGCTTGGGGAGCTGGGGGTTAACAAGAACTTGTGCTGTAGCAGTTTTGCTTATGTTACCTACATGCCAAAGGCAAGAGAGAATTATTACCCCTGGAACATTTTTTCTAGAACAATACACAAACCCCTAATGAAATTGCATTTAGGATAAAAACACAATGAAATTAACCCTTCAGTAATATTTTTAGTAGTATTTTCTTCATCAATCACAGCTGGAGAGAGAGGGAGAGGGAGACAGAGTTCACCTGACATTTGAGATGTAGCACTGAGTTGTAGAGCAGAAGTGCGTACGGTGTCTGCCTGTTTGATTCTTAGAAGCTCTAATGACGTAAGAAATCTCAGTTTAACCTTGTCCATCCCTCTTCTGTCTCCAAGGAGCATCATTCAGAACCCCTCTCACTTCCGCAGTCACCTGCGCCAAGCCGCTTGCTTTCGGTGCCTGCACAGATACTCGGAGGCTGCAAGGTACTTCTGTTGCTCGGGCTTCCACAAGGCTCCTCTGCATCCCTTTCCTTGCAGCTCTCGGCAGTGACACATCCTCTAAGAGCCAGGCTTTTCCAAAATCCATAGGAGTTTTGCATTGGCTTTGTGTATGTGATCTCAGGGGCAGCAGAGCTCCAGTCTTCCCAGTTCATGTTAAGGTGAATAATCCCAATTGCAGCCTTAAATGACATCCGGGGCTATTTGCTGGCAGAGAGTTTAGCGAGCTAAAAATGTGTTTGCTGATGCTTTTCTAAAAGCTGGACAAGGACTGGGAGTTCTGTGTAACCTTTGATATAAACCTCACACGACACTCTTTGAATAAGGCCTCCTTTCAGTCTGGCCACAGACCCCCTTCTCTGCCTGCACACTCCTCTGCCACTTTTGTCCTCAGGAGCGCCATGGTCGCGCAGTGTCTGTACGTCTTGGCCGAAGGCGCTGCGCTGGAGACCAGTGACCTCATCCAGCTGTACTGGCAGGTAACAACTGACAGCCTGGGCAGGAAGCACAGGATATGCCAAGCTGGGAGGGACCCCCAAGGATCACTGAGACCAACTCCCGGCCCTGCACAGGGCCATTCCCGCGTCACACCCTGTGTCCGAGAGTATTGTCCAACTGCTCCTGGAGCTCTGTCAGGCTTGGTGCTGTGACCACTTCCCCAGGAGCCCATTCCAATGCCTGACCACCCTCTGGGGGAAGAATCTATTCCTAATATCCAACCTAAAGCTTTCCTGACACAACAATTCTGGATATGGTTGCTTAAGGCATTTTTTCCTAGGTCTTCCTGTGTGACTTTCAGAGAGCATGGAATCACTTTTTCTCTCCATCTAAAGACAGTTTCTCTAGTCCCTCTCTCCTTCTTGAAGACGGAGGCTCATGGAGTCTCCATCCAAACCACCTGGTTGTTTTGTTTGGGTTTTTTTAACTAGCCACTACCCAACATTACATGTATCATTTCTTTGCCCTTTTTTAGGCTATGGCTCAAGAAGCCCTTAGTGGAGAAGTCTCTTTTTCTGTTCTGTACACACCTTTTGAGAAAGAGGACAAGACTGACAAAATAAAGGAGGCCAACAAAACCTTTGCTGAGAAGCATCCTGATTACGTGCAGCACATATTTACAGGTAACAGCAGGTTTCAGCTGCCCTTAAGCACTGTGGACTGTGTTTGCATGGCTGAATTCAAAAGAGTTGGAGAGTGTTGGAGAGTTTCAGCTGCTTGGGCTCCAGACACTTCCACATCGCTGTGGGGAATTGGGCAGAATATGCTTTATCTCGGGCATCAGCAAAATTTAGGCTGTTGATGCAAAAGGCTGCAGAGCCCTAAGATTCAAAGCCCAGTGAGAGCTCGATGTGTTGGTTTTGTCATCTGTGTTTTGGCAAGGTTTTTGGAGACCATTTCACTCCTTCTTAGACTTCCCTTATTTTTCTCCAAAAAAGTAACTTCCCTTACAGCTGAAAAGAAATACGACAGTGGAAAATATTTTCCTTTCCCTATGTAGATCCTCATGGAATTCACCTGTTGCCAGAGAGGGCTGAATCTCATCCTGACCAGCAGTACTTATTGACTCTGGGCTTCAGAAACAAAGAGATTGGAAAAACCGTGGAAACGT
Organism: Rhagologus leucostigma; assembly: GCA_013397725.1. Classification (NCBI taxonomy): domain Eukaryota; kingdom Metazoa; phylum Chordata; class Aves; order Passeriformes; genus Rhagologus; species Rhagologus leucostigma. The sequence goes on along the minus strand of VZTD01005595.1, from coordinate 30,683 downwards.
CTGTAACTCGAAAACTGCCAGTCTTTCCAGGTATGCCAACTTGCTTACAGGGGTGACCCCCACAATCCTTACTAAATGAGGGGGCAAGGGGTGTCTCAGGACCCATTTCTCCATGCCAGCCACCCTGATGGCCCAGGCAGCTCTTCCCATCCCCTTCACTCCTCCTCCAGTTCACCCAACATCCTGCCAGATCCTCTAAAGAAAAGAGAGATGAATAAACACAGCCTCTGTGGTTCTGTAATTTCACCTCCTAGGCCAGAAAACAACTTTCAGTCTCAGCAGGGAGGAAGAAGCAGAAACATTTTGGCAGAACACTGGGAAAAGGATCGTGGCAGCCATGGCTTTTATAGGAAGCACCAAAATAAAGGTGAGTATCCCATTCCCTTTCTGGTATGTGGTGTGCGGGAAGGACGTGTGCTTTTGGGGGGTAATTCCTGCTGCACATGCTCCTCCAGTGTCCAGAAATGCTCCATGAATTGCATTAGGAACAGAGTTCCACTGGGTTAAGACACTTTTGAAAAGGAGTCCTAATAACTTAACAGTGACCACAGTTTCTTGAAAATCCCTCTGAATGCAATTTTCTCCAATCTTTATGGCCTATGATATTATATCCCTACTTCACATAACCACCAACAGTTACTCACTCTATTTCATACCCATAGTAGACTGCACCTCCCACCCGGATCTCCATCAAGAGTTAATCATTGCTACTTGAAGCATTTCTAGTGATTGAGATCCCGATCCCTATGGAGTGAATGATGTGAAATAATCTTCCTATCTGTTACAACCATAAGCCAGGTGATGGTAGTTACCTCTGCTCCCTCTTTTCTGCCATAATGGACACATTAAGCTTTTAGCACCCTGGCTGAAAATTAGCACAAAGGTCAACAGTCGAATTTGCACATAGATGAGACTGTTTTCATGCAATTCTTAAATTATTCTCCTGAAAAAAGAAACATAAGCTAGAGATCTGGGGAAGCTCTGACTTCTTTCCTTCTAGAGGGCAGTTGCTGGAGCAGCAGTAAGTGCTGGAACTCACGCACTCAGCAGAGGGAAAGGTGTGTGGGGCTTGGCCAAAAGCATCCACACTGGGGCGAGGGAAGTGGCGTGGATGGAGGGCAGATGTCCCTGAGGAAACACAGCTGCTTCTTTCCAGTGCTTTCCTGAAGCCCTTTGCTCTTGGCTTTGGATGACGAAAAGCCCAAGTTCCCGATGTGCAGAGTAATGCAAGCGGCGGCTTTGGGAAAGGAGAAGATCTGTTCCTGCTGGGGGTATTCCCTTTGATGCACTTTGAGAAGCTACAACTACAAACAGAGCGTGGGTTGGATACTGGATACACAGCACAATCCCGGTCTTTCTGAAAGCCCCAGAAAAACTGCAATTTAAAAATTTTTTTGACCCCCCACTTCTCTCTTTGCTTTTGGAGGTGACATTCCTCTATTGCAACTACTGCAGTCTCAAAAGAGCAACAGGAAGATAAAAAACTTCGAAATCAGGCAGGTTTTGCACTCCTCATGACTCTCCTCTTCTGTAAACTAATTTGGAGGAATAGGACCACACAGTTCAAGCGGAGATAAGCAGTGAGGTCTGGTTTCCAGGGCACAGGGAAAAGAAATTCATCCTGTCAGAGATGAGAACAGAGTGCTGCCTTAGGACTGCCCAAGCCAGTCCCCACTGTAGGCACTTACACTGCTCCCACACACCAGTATTTTCTATCAGCTTTACACCTCCCCTATGACATTTAAATATTCTTGCTGAAACACAGATGCACTCCCAGAAAACCCAGGATAAAACCCCAGCACCACTGAAGGCAGCAGCCAACTTTTTTTCAAGGAGGTTGGCACAGCAGCCCTGTGGTTTAGGCAAGGGCTACCCTGGTGCCACCTCCACAGCAGGAAGGACAGGGAACTGGGCTGAAACGTGGGCCTACGGATTCATAACCAGTCCCAGGGATCGGTGCGGGAGCAGCCGTGGAGAGGAGGAAAGCCCCAGGAAAGAAGAGAGAGTCACTGAGTTGGAACAAACAGCTGCCAGGTCCACATTCATCGTCAGGGGAAACATATTCCCTTTCCCTTCAGTTTACAGGGTGTTTGGTGATCCTGGCAAGACCAAACCTCTGACTCAAGGAGCAGATGGCAGTGTCAGTTCTACCTGGGAACAGAGATGGGCACAAAGCCAGAGCTGCTCTGCTGCTGGGGACTGACATCTCTTTATGGCACTGACAGAGATTGAGCCACTTTTGTTTCCTTAAATGTATTCCACAATTGTCTTCAAGCTACCAACATGATTCCATCTTATTTCCATCACACATAAGCTAAATTAAAAATGGCCAAACTTCAGCTACAGACTCAAGCATTACAACTTACTTGGAGAGGAAAAAATAATATATTTGGGATTTAACAGAACAAACATTTCTTTCTGCTGCCCTCTTCCTCATTTGCGGATGCAAACGTGCAATCCAACTTCTTGTTCTGCTCAGGCTGGTTTTGACCAAACCATATCAGTGCTAAAGCCAAGTTCATTAGACCATGGCAACACTTAAGAGAAGTCAATTCTGCCCCCTTGGTTTTGCAAGCCACACAGCCTGGAGTTTTATATTTATTTATATATAATATATAAAAAATATATTTAAAATATGCCATATTTTAAAATATATATAAAAATATAATATATTAAAAATATAAAATATATATTTATTTGTTTATATATATTTATACACACACCGCTCTGGCTAAGATGTGAAGGGAAAGCTTGAAAATGCTTCAAGCCTGACATGTTCCTGGCTGCCTGGAGGTCAGAGACTACCTCTGTAGGTTTTAGTTCCTCCAGGGTCTGTCTTTGAAACCATGGATTGGCCTGTCTGCACCCAAACTGTGAGCTGACACCCTGCACCCTTTCCTCAGCCTCTTTCCTGAGACTGGAAAAGCCATTCAGGAAAGTTAGGTGATGTTCAATGGAGGGGGTGATGGAAAGGCCCTTTCCAAAGGAGAAAACTGCATTCGTGTTTGTTATCTGCTGTCTCCCCTTCCCATCTATCATGACATCTTTATTTTCCTAGTCCTACCAGAGAGGTTGTAGCAAGAAAGTCTTTTTGTTCCTTCTCTAAAGCCTGCCCCAGTAGCATGGACTGAAAGGTGCTGGATGGCACACTGCTGAGAGCGGGACCAGCACAAACACAGATGAGAAGTCTTGAGGCACAGGACTCCAAGGATCAGGGTGTTCCCTGTGCCTCTCCTCTCACCTCTCTTTTCCTGGGCAAACAGGATGAGCGCGGCCCATGTGCACGGGCCATCGAGCAGTTCCACCATGCCAGCCTGCTCGGCCACCTGCAGAGAGGGGAGGAACAGGCCCAGGTGATGACCCAGGCGATGGCTGAGCTGGCGACTGTTCCCTACCTGCAGAGAGTCTCTCAGGAGGATGACAAGCTGGTAGGTTTTGATTTCCAACACTTGTTTTGGCCTCTGCAAGCTGGGAAGCAGAGCAGGAAGGGCCAGGGCAGAGTTCTGTACTTCCACCCTGTGTTCTGAAAGTCCTTTGTCCAGTGTGGGGACCTGAAAGAGTTCTCAAATCCTCTTTCAGTGCTTTGACAGAGGAGGTGCTGATCACCTGCAAGGGTGACTGATAGAACCACCAGGACACACCTGTCAGTATCTATTGAAAATCCCTTCTCTGCCCCCAAAACCTCCCCAAATCAGTCTGGAAAAATGATTACAATGATTCAGATCATGCTGCCTTGACACCTCGGACCTCAGAAGGCACCTGCAGCAGAACAGCCTGAATCTGGATACAGCTGAGAAGGAGAGGGGGAGAGGAGGGAAAACTGATTTTCTGTGCTAGGTCCATCCACCACATGCTCCCTGTCTCAGAATTTGCCTGCTCGTGGTAACTTGTCAGACTTGCTGCAGACGTGCCCCAAGTCGGTGAAGAACCCGTGAGGCTGTTCTGAGAAACACGATCTGGGCCCTTGGCTGACCCAACCCAGCTCCAGCAAGGGCCAGCAGTGGGATGATGGCTGGAGCCAACTAGGTCAAAAGTGATGGTATCCAAGGGGGTTGGGGAAAAAAGAGGAGGGGGAAACATCTCCTTCTTGCTCTGCATCAGTGGACAGATGGTGTCTCTCTTCCTCCCCTGAAGGGACACCTTTGGGTAAGCCTTGTGCCTCCAACTGTGTTGGAGCACACCTGGCAATGTTGATATCTACAGACATAGTGCCAGTAGATCTTAATTCTTTGTCATGAGTAAAATGCTTGAGAAGAGACTCCAAAACCTTTTGTTTGGATTCACTTTAACTAACTCAACATTTCGGAAAAGAATTTTTAGAGTGCAGCAATAGCACAGGTCTCAAGTACCAGTTTCTCCAGTTTGTTCCTAAACACTGATGCTAAGGGCAGGACACCCTGGAGCCAACCCTTGTCTCTCTGTCTCTGAATTAAGAGTATCTGAACCATTTTCCAGGAGTTGGGAAGGGTGCAGGGTGAGGCAATGCCAGGACTACCCTGGAAGGGGACTGTGGGAAGGCAATACTACAGTATTTTAGATCCACAAGAATGCAGTGCAAAGACTGAAGCAAAGATGAGCTGGTCGTGCTCACTGTGTGAAAGATGAGCCACAAAATCATCAGAGTGCAAATGATTTAAATTAGGATATAATTTGTGTATTCAGAGACATGATTTCTCTGTGAATTCCACACTGATTGATTGTATCTCGGTGCCACAGCTGCAGTCGCTGATGGCAGATGCCATGGACATCCTCGCGGGAAGAACTGGAGAGCGTGTGTGGACTAAAATACAGAAGGTAACAGCCTGCAGCAAAGGGCTGCAGAGCAGACTGTTCCTCGGGCAGGAAATGTCCCTGAGTCTGGTCTGTTCAAAAGGCAGAAAAGAGAGGAGGTGCCAGGTGAAACCTGACCCCGTGCCTTGACCTCTGTCCGTGCTCAGGCACCAGCCCCAGGGAGACGTGTCTGTGCTTTACCTGGGAGTCAGTGAGGGTCTGACTGCATCCCTGCTGTGCAAACACCATCCCAGCTGATCAGCTGCACCAGAACAGTGCAATGATGTCAGCAACTGATGTGCCAGATCAGTTCTTATTTGGGGGGCTGGAGCCAACACCTATTCTATAAATACGAAAAGCACAGGCAGACCATACCAAACCACGGTTCCAGGTAGGAACATCATTCCTCCGCTGCTTCCTGGTGGCATCCCCAGCAGGGCAGACACTGCTGGATGGTCCTAAAGGAGCTGCTGTAAATCCCGCTGCTGTTCCGGCATCCCCTTTGCCCTCACTCCACACCCCACTCCTCACCTTGGACACGTTTTCCTTCCTCTTTCCGCCCTTTGTGCTCACCCAGACACCAGCGCTACCCCCAAAATAGAACAGGCACTTTTAACTGTAGAGGAAAGTTGTGCAGACATTTTAATTTGCTCTCTGGCTGAAGAGTCCTGGGGGATCAGTGGTTGCGGTTAATAGCACCAAGCCCTGCACTGGACCTCTGCACTACAGGATCAGTCTTCCCCAGACTTCCCATATGCTTTTGGCCAGCCCATGATTTCCTAGGCTTTTATTTCAACTTCTTCAAAATGAGGCTGGCACCAGGAATACTCTCTCTAATCCTCTGCATGTTTTTATGCCAAGCACATCACAGCAAAGCCAACCCACGAGGCTCTTTGGAGAGCCCCAAGCTCCCTGTGCACCTGTGGCCATGGATCTCTTGGCAGCAAAGGAGCCAAAGCCCAGGCACAAGTGCCCATCAAGCTTCACCAGCACAGCAGAAAACTCTTTTCCATGGCATCATGCACGGTGCTATGTGCAGCCCACCCCCTGAACAGGTCCCCTTTGCGAGCCCTGTGGGCATGAGGAGGAGGCAGAGCTTCTCTCCCAGACTCCTTGTGCCCTCAGTACCCCAGGGCAGCAGATGGAATTGTGCATAAACTTTCCTGCTTGCCTCTCTCGAAAAACACACCCCTCACCAACCCAAACCATGGCCAGAGCGTGTGGCACAGCTCCAGTCCAAGGCCAGGGCTGAGGAGCACTTTAGGGACAACTCAGGACATGGACTAAGACAAGAGGAAGCCATGCTTGGATTAATTCCCAGTCCGTTCTTCTGTGCTGTGCCTGAAGAAGTCACACTCCACTGAATGCCTGTCAGCATGGCAGAGCAGGATTTTTTTTTTTAATTATTTCAGCTTAAAATGCAATGGGCAGATTGATTCTTTAGATCCTCCCATGAGGCAGGGTCTGCATCTTGAGTAGAGCTCCGTGTGAAGGGAGTCTATTTCACAGCAACGAAGTAATTGAATCCAAACAGAAACGGAGCAAACAAAAACAATGACAAAGTCAGGTACCACTGCTGCAGCCGGTTGCCCAAGAGGAGCCTTCACGTATTTTTGTTTCTAATGACTATTACTTTTGAAATAAACTAACTGCAGAAGGTTTTAAAGTTTTTATAGAGGTGAGTGGACTTACTTGTGACACCACTTCTTTCTAACTGCAGGTGGCACTAATCGAAGAGTACTTGAGGGAAGGAGAAGAGCATTACTTAAGGACCCCACTCGTGCAAATACCTGGAATGGAAAACACGAACTGGACTCCAAGGGGACAGGAATATTTGAGACTGGAAAATACAAACATGTTCATTCCCAACCCACGAAGCTTGGCCACAGGGCCAAAAAAAAGACGCATAGTTTTTTGCAAAAAATTGATTTTGTAGGTATTTTGTAGCTATTGATATAAATTTGATAGATGTCAATCTTATTTTTAATTGTATTATCTTGAAGTTGTATTAATTTAAATTTAAATTGTATTCAGTTGTATTTATCTGTATAAATTTAACTTGCATTAGTTTAAATTTAAGTGGTATTAAGTAGTATTTACTTGCATTGACTTTAAGTTGTATGAATTTAAATTCAGATTGCATTCATTTGTATTTACTTCTATTAATTTTAAGTTATATGAATTTAAACTTATGCTGTATTAAACTGTATTTAACTGTATAAATTTAAGTTGTATTAGTTTAAATTTAAGTGGTATTAAATAGTATTTACTTGCATTAACTTTTAAGTTGCATGAATTTAAATTCAGATCGCATTCATTTATATTTACTTGTATTAAAGTTGTATGAATTTAAACTTGTATTAAACTGTATTTAGTTGTATAAATTTAAGTTGTATTAGTTTAAATTGTATTGAACAGTATTTACTTGCATTAACTTTAGGTTATATGAATTTAAATTGTATTAAATTTTATTTAATTGCATAAAACTAAGTTGTATCAGTTTAAATTTAAATGGTGTTAAATAGTATTTACTTGCATTAACTGTAAGTTATAAGAATTAAGGTTTACATTGCATTAAACTGGATTTACTTGTATTAATTTTAAGTTGTATGAATTTCAATTTAAATTGTATTTAATGTTGTAAACTTTTAAGCTGTATTTGTTTAAATGTTAGTTGTATTAAATTGTACTTTATGGTATAAAATGTGAGTTGTATGAATTCCAATTTAAATTTCATTCAGTTGTGATAAATGTTACTACACTGTATTTACTTTAACACTGTAAGCAACACCAATCTTCCGCTCTGAGCGTATCCCGTGTCCAAGCTCTGTCACATCCTGCTGCCTTGGCTACGGCCCAAGCAGCTCTGGACACGGGGATCCCCATCCTCAGCTGGGTAGAACTGAGCCTCCCTTGCCCTCCCTGCAGTCACCGGGACCCTCCAAAGGGGGAAGCGGCAGCCGGCCCCTGGAGGCTGCGGAAGCTGCGCGGCAGAAACACAACAGGGCGGAACAGGAGAAAGCAAAACGGAGCCCAGCTGCGGGGCCGGGGTTACGGGTGGGAAGCCCTTTGTTCTCCTGCGTGCCCCAAGGGCGGTATTTCCCCCCCCTGGATGGGAACTGGTTCCGAGCAGGGCACAAACCGTCCAGGGAGGAGCAGAGCTGCCCCTGCCTTCTCCAGGGCCCCTCTCGGGCTCAGAGCTCAGCCCCACGTCTCGCCCTCGCAGGGCAGCGCCTGTCCCGGGGGCACATCTGGCACATCTGGCACATCGGGTTGTGCGGGCGCACAGGTTCCCAGAGCCGCCGGAGCTGTCAGCAGGGAGCAAGGACAGCCCTGCTTTTCCCAAAGAGCACCCGAGCAGCTGATGCTCCACCGGCAGCCCCAGCTCATGGGCACGGTCCCTGCTGAGGCTGAGCTGCCTTTTGGCCACTGCCTTTGCTTTGCAAGGGAAGAGCCGCACTCCCCCTTACAGAAACCGCATTCAGGTCACGGCATTTTCTGATTCAAGGGCAACTTCAAAACAAAAAGAGAGAAACGAAGGGAAAGTCCAGGCCCAGGCCAAAGACTGGATGAAACGTCCAGGGCCTCAAAGGTATTGAGCCACTTAATTCCTATGATCTTTTATCATAGGTAAGAGTCTCAATCCCACAGATTCTCAGCTGCCAGATACCATTTGCCCAGGCTCTGATACACAGGACTCCTTTAAACACAGGACTCCTTTAACATAAGTGCTTTAGTATAAAGTATAGATTAATACAATTTGGATGTTGGCTGCTATGCTCGACCACAACTGCTTTTGCAAGACAAGAGGCCCAGCCCTGGAAGGGGCTATGATGATAAGTGAACACGAGATGCTATGCCTAACGCTAACTGCTCTTGGAAAAACAAACCTGAGTGGACTAGGATGATAAGGGAATGGAGTGCGACTAATGGGTTTGGCTAACAGCTTGTCTGCAGAACAAGGGCCTGGCCCTATGGGCTAAGTGATGAGGAGGAAGAAGCATGCTAACTGCTGTTTTAATGATGAATAGAAGAACTGTCACAAAAGCGTAGAAAAATGCAATAGGAAAATAGGAACATAATCAATACACAATTATAAATAAAGTATAACTAACATAGCAACAAAGTGTGTAATAGTAGAATTAAGTGTGTATTAGCAAAATAGATGTGACAAATGCATTAGGAATTGTGGGCTGTGTTTGTAACCCTAAGATGAGGAAACTGCAAGTCATGTAAGACCCCTTAGGGCTCTAACTTAAGCTAAGTGACCAAAGCAAGGGCAGATGATGAACTTGTAAACGTATAATGACAAACTTGTAAACGTATAAAAACCTCTGTAATATGACCACATCAGACACACACACGGAGGTGTTAACCTCTACATGCTCCCGGTCTGGCCAATAAAGGTGTGCTTTACTTTACAGTACCTTGCTGTGGAGTAGATTCCTTTGAATCAGCTCTCAGAAAAGAGTTTAGAAAGCTAAGAAAGAACTGGTAAAACTCTTGGTGCTCCTTTGTTCATTGTTCAAGAAGTAAGTAGAAAGAAACCTTTTTGTGAAAATCTGAGCTCCTTAAACATGCAGGACAGAGAGAGGAAGAATTCTTGCTCTTTGGAAGCGGCATCATTTTGCCATGGAATTGGTTTTATCAGGCGAGGTTTTATGACACCCAGTGGCAATGATCATCTGTGATGGGCAGACCTGCACTAACGCACAAAGACCACTAACACTCTCCACAGATCATAGAGTCACAACACAAACTTTGGAAAATCTTAAATAAATCCTCTTAACTGGAGGCAAGTGGCCTTACAGTGCTGCAGTAGTTAATCCCTTCCAATAGTTACAGTGAACTCTGAGTTCCCAGAAGGGTTTTTTTCCAGAACAAGCCCCAGAGAGCCACAGTGTGGAGCTGAGGTGCCTCTGGCTGTGGATCTCCTTGGATCCTCTTTGCGAGGAGGCTCTGTGAGCAGCGCCAGCAGCCCCGAGGGCCCAGCTCCTTCCGCGGGTATTTGTGCCCCAGAGACACGGCCCGGCCGGGCACCAGGAGCTGTCTGGGAGCTGCACTGCAACAAAAGCTTTTTACAGGCCCACAAAAAAGTTTAAATCAACTCTTAATTCAAGTGTCTTGAAGGAATCCCCGTCCACTAGACACCGTCTGTAACACACCATACAGCACATAGTGCTGTAAAAAGTTTCCTACTGGATTTGTGAAAATGCTTCAACCACTCTCCCTCAGCCATTTCCCTCGGAGCCCAGCTCAGCTCAGCCCCTCGAGCACCCCCAGGCCTCGCAAGGCCGCGGCCGGGCCGGGCCGTTCCCCTCGGGTCGTGCTGTGGACACGGCCCCGGCCTGGCCACACGGATCCCCCTGCGCCGGGGACCACGGGCCGCCGAGCGCTCCCCGGGCTGCCCGGCCTCGGTACCGGGCGGAGAGCTTAGCCCGGGGGGCTCCCGGCCAAAGGCGGCGGCGCTCGGCATCGGCCCCAGCCCATCCAGCCGGGGCCACCCCCGGCAAGGCCCCGAGGGCCCCGGCCCCGCTCCGCGCCCCTGCTAGCCCGGCACAGCCCTCGCAGCCACCCCCGAGCCCCGAGGCACCCGCGCTCTTACCACAGCCTGGCACTCCCCGGGAATGCTCCAGCAGGCCGCCCGCCAAGCGCTGTGGCGGCATCGGGAATCGCTGAGCTCTCTCGGCAGGGGCCCNCGCTGATCTCTCTCGGCAGCGCCCCGAGGCCATCGCTGTGCCCAGCTCGGCTCCAGGGCAGCGCGGCCGCTCCTCCTGAACAGCGGCGCTTCGGCTCCTGCGCCACCGCTGCGGCCTCGGGCAGCCGCTCCCGGTTCCTTCAGCCCGGCCGGGGCCGCCCTGCCCGTGCCGGGGCTGTGCCAGCGCTGCGGGCACCCACAGCACCTTCAAACCCCTTAGCACATCTTACAAAAAACCAATTTCCCTACCCGCCCCCCAAAAAACCCCAACCTAACCAACCAACCAGCCATCTGCTTATGGAACCTAGGAGCCACTGGGACACTCCGGGGGTTCGTGGAAGCAAGGGGCCAGTGTGACAGTGTGGGCCCTCATGGAACCCAGGAAAGCATTGTGATGGTACTGTGATAAACAGCTACTATAGCATTGGCTTTCGTGGGTAGTGAAATGTAAGAAATATTACGTATTAGAATATGTTAGGAAATATTATGTGCATGTTAAGAATAACTTTGCTATGCAGATATTAACTAGTTAACATTATAACTGGAGTCAAAGTTTCAAGATGCTTATATTGCTTGAGTTATAAGATACCTATATAACCTGAATCATAACTTTCTATAACCTGAATCATAACTTTCTATACAATGCAATAGCCAGTATATGGTTAACTAATTGCTTAATGCTTAAATAAATGGAAACTCGCCAGGTGAAGAATCTCAAAAAAATAGACAAGTATAGCCAGATAAGGGAAGCAGCAGGATGTACTAATGAAAACTTGGCAACAAGGAAGCCAATTAGCCACCAAGTAAAGAATTTAAAGCGGTGGGATCCAGAAAGACCCAGGAACACCGTAACTGCGCATGCTCTGAAGACAAAGTTGAAAAGTTCAGATGCAAGGTAGACTTCGAGCCTTCATCAGAGAAGACCGCCAAAGACCCTCACAATCATAATACGCATGCTCTAAAAAGGTGGATTGGGGGAGGAACTATGTTAATCCCTTTTAAGGAAATGTAAATTAGCTCTTAGAAAAACTATGCATATGCACTGTAGTTTATTATTATGCATGATGTTAAAGCTTATAACTGGGAAGTTTGTGTAAGTGTATGTGCCTCTGGCTATGAGCCATGCACCCAGCACTGTGGTTTTGCTTTAAGTAACCTTTGTCCCCTATTGTCCCTTATTAAATTTATAAAACCCCAAAAAGAGGAGTGGGCTTCGTTTCTCACACTATGGAACCTTGTGGAAGCAAGGTTCCATTGTGACACTACTGCAGCCTCTCCTCCAGCTGCTGAGGGGGCACGAGCTCCCACCCACCTGCTCTTACCTTTCCCTGTCCTTGATGTTATAAACGACCCAGATCCAATATGGAAATGAGTTATTAAAAATTTATTGAGAACTCAAAAAAAATCAGCAAAGCAAAAGGGACAGCGCTGGGAGCATGACACGATGCCAGAGGCTCGACCACAAAATGGTGGTCCTGCCTTTTATACCCCTGCGACCGCATCAGCCTGATGCATATTCATTTACAGTTTTGCTTCACCTCGCCCCCTGTCACTCTTCTGGCTGCCGGCGCAGTTCTGTCGCTGTGGCCGTCGGGGTCCTCACTGGATGGAACTCCATTCCTTTTATGGTTGTGTCTTCGAAGTCTGGCTAGCAACAGCCCATCCCATTGCAAACTTACAAGATTAATGCTACAATACACAAAATCATACACCCTCTGCAAAAACCAACCTTACAACCAGACTATTTTAACATTAGACATTTTAACATGCACCATTATCTTGATGTTTCCCAAAAAAAATATAATAATATTTAATATTATAACTCATAACTCGTAACTCATACAACATACGGCGAAAGCCAACTCCCAATAACTTGTTTATAACATTGAGGAAACAGGGTTCAGGCTGCTCAACGGCAGCACCGTGTGCGAGGGGAGAGTGGAGTTCCAGGTGCTGGGGACATGGGGAACCCTCTGTGCCTCCCAATGGGACACTGGACACCCCACATTCTCTGTGGCCACCTCAGGTGCAGGTTTGCCATGTCCATTCCCAAAGGGCGTAGCATTTTGGGAGAGGAACTAGACTTGTGTGGAGGGACTTGTTCCACCGGGATGGGACTGAAGCCCACCCGGAGCAGTGCCCAGTGACTGCCCTGGGGGCCTCACCCTGCTCCCACAGGACTGCTGCTGCTGCCCTTTGCTCAGGTGAGTGTTGGGAAAGCTCCAGCCCACCCGCAGTGGTGCCCAAGTGCCCCCAGCAGCAGCAGCAGCAGCAGCCGAGGGCTCCCCAGTACCTTCCAGGGCGGTGACATCTCTGCTGTCCCCAGGCCCTGCTGTCTCTGTATCCCTGTGGCTGGTGGGCAGTGGGAGCTGGTGCGGCGGGCGCGTGGAGATCCTGCAGTGCCGGATGTGGGCCAGGGTCCTGGACGAGCAGGGGGACATGCAGGGGCCAGTGTGGTGTGCTGCCAGCTGTGGGGCAGCGAGGCAGAGACAGCCGACACCCCCCGAAACCTCAGCGGGGCCGGGACCCGTGGAGCTGTGAGGGGTCTCTGGGCAGGGCACGAGGCTGACCTGGCCCTCTGCAGCACCTTCCTGCCCGAGTGGGCATCTTCTGCAGAGGTTGTGGAGGATGTGGGTGTCATTTGTTGTGTTTTATTGTTTATCATGTTTCACCTCTGGAGTTTGGTGGGGTTTTTGGTTTGTGGTTATTTGTTTGTTTATTTTGTTGCTGGTGGGTTTAGTTTGGGGTTTTGGGAGGGGTAGAGGGGAGGTGTTTTTGTTGTTATTATTTCTGATTAATATCTTTTCAGTTTTATAATTAGCAGAAACCCTTCCCTGCCTGTTTGCAGCCAGATCTAGGATGAAAAGAGGTGGAAGTTGGTGCAAAGGAGCTGTGACCTCACTACAGAATTCAGTGGAGAAGTCTCATATCACAGAAAGTGAGGCAGGTCCCAGGTGGCCACTGAGAGAAAGGGCTGGGGGCTGGAGGTGATGGGCAGAGTTGTCCATCCTGTGTTGGGCAGCAACGAGGGACTGTTTTTCCACTGGTCATGATCTCCTTAGGAAACCTTGGATCAAGGTCAGCTGCACAATGCTGTTACCATGTTTTCAAAGGGGTCACTGGAATCTGTCTCTTTATCTCTAATCCTCCAATGTCTCTAATTAGCTGTATAATCCTTGAGGACTTGACAAAGGGGATGGGAAAGTAACAACTCAATAGGCCTTTCTTCATTTTAGTGAGCCCTGCAGTGTATTTGGTGTTCTGAGTCCACCATCCTCAGATCCTGGGAGGAGATAGCAGCAGTCCCTCAAGAAATCCAAGTCAGAAGAAAAACCCAAAGTGTCTTGGAGCACTAAGAGTTCCCTCTGAAAGCCCTTTCTGATGAAGCCTCCCCAGGGCCTCGTTCGAGCCGGTCACTGGAGGCTGTGAGTGCAGGCGGGCAGAGGCACTGGGCAGTGGCTCTGGTGCTGAGCAAACATTTTGTTTGATGGAGCAGAAGGGCCAAGGCCTGAGTCCCGGTGCCTGGGATGGGAGATCCTGTCCCTGCCAGAGCCCAGGGCTCTCCCTGGAGGCAGCCTGGGCTGTGATGGGCAATGCCCAGGGAAGAACAGCAGTGTAACGGTGCCCAGCGTCCCCAGGGCTGCCAGGACACAGCCCCAGTGCCTGTGTGGGGGGAGACTTCAGCATGAGGCAGCCACAGCTAGAGAACATGGGGTATATTTGGATTTTAACTCCCTCACGGTGGCCCTGAGCTGGTGCTCAGGAGCTGGTAGGAAAAGCAGAGCTCCTGGCAGGCGTGAAGTGTTTTCCCCCAGAGTCGATCCAGATGATGCTCACCAGCCTGGCCAGGAGGGATCTGCTTTAACTCCTCTCTTCTGCCAAGGAAAGAATGTTTTCAACTGATTTAAATCAGATTCCAGTAGCCTCATCTCCCAGTGATTCCCTGGGGAACTAATCTGCTCTCCCACCCCTCCTTCTCTCAGCTCCCGCCCAGCCAGTGCCAGCTGTGCAGAGGAGAATTTGTACTGCCAGCAGCAGCAGCAGGACACAAGCACTTACACCCTGGGACTTGGATTGTCCCTTTGGGTGATGCTGGTTGCTGTGATTTATATAATTCCATACATTTGGCTGCTGAAATTTTCAGCCCAGGGTCTTTGGCTGACACAGCAGCACAAAGATTGTTCTCTGTGTGGTGCCTAGATTTGGGTTTCAGCTTTGCTAGTTTAGAAGAATTATACTTATAGCCCTGAAGTCCATGCTGAATTCCTGCTGGAATAACCTCACAGTGCCTCATGGAGCGTAGATACTCCCATGCAGAGCTGCCTATTTAACACTAGATTTGTCAGGAACAGCAAAGGTTCCAAGAAAGCTCAGTGGGATCACGAAAAGGACAGGTTTATATTCCATAGAATTTTCTATGTATAATTTTCCTTGTCCTCCAGTCCCCTGATGTCCCTTGTGGGGCACTTGACCGAGTTCCCTGGAAATCAGCTGATTTCACCCACCCTGAGGTCAGGCTCCAGTTGATATTTTAAAGCACGAAAAGGCAGTGGCCAGATGCTCTCCTGGCTCGTGGTGAGGCAGCACCTGTGCCCAAGTGAGGACATCTCTCCCTGCAGAAAGCTGATTTCATTTCAGTCTCGAGAACGGCCTCTGGAAGTTCTTTTTCCTGAGGCAAGGAATGCACATACTTGCCTCCAGGGCACCTCAGGTCTGACCCACCTGTTAGAGCTTTCCATCAGTTCTGCAGTTCTGGCTGGATCCCTGAACAACTTCAAACTTAATCCAAACAAAATTTTATTCAACTATAAGCTTTTATTTTAAGGCATCTCTGAGGGCTATTGCTTGGGATTTAATTTCTGTGAGGGAAGATTCCCTTGGCCTTAACGCTGCTGATGGGTGGTGTCCTGAGGCTGGAAGGGAAGGGATTTGGGGTGGGTAGGACATACTTGGTGGGTGTGTGCGAGCTTTGGCAGGTTGGCACTCGGAATTGCTGTCTGAGCCCCTCTGAAGAAACATTGTGCCAGCACTCCCAAGTGCCAGCTGTTTCTTGCGGTATTTTTGGGGTGTCGGTGGCATCTGTCTGGGGTGAAGCATCTCCGGGTGCCTGTTCAGAGCAGCCCATCACTAAAGAGCTGTAGGCAGACCTTTATCCATGTCCATCTGTTATGAGTGGACTTTAGATAAATGGCTTTCCCACTCGTGTGAAGTTAATCACCCATTTAAAAGTTATAAAGTTATAAGATGAGTAATTTTTTTAATTAAACCGTTACAGTTTAGCCCCAGTCGTTTTGCTCCCCAGTTCACGAGTTAAAGATTCTGTATTTCAAACAGTCAACTGTTAAATGAATTATGGTTCTAATCATTATACCAAATAGAAGTAGGTGTGGAATTCTCTAGAAAGAGGTGAGGTAACCCAAGGGGCGGGAGTTGAACAGGTGATTAACATAAAGGGATAAAACAAGGAACAGCACTGGACGAGCAAGAGACCAACCAGAAGACCCTAGACATCGTGCCAACGAAGTGAACTAATCAGGATTCCCCAGACAACGGAACAACGACAAAGAGCCAAGTGCAAGGCCCTTGGTGGGAGGGGAAATGGGCGCTCTAGGGCGGGGCTTTGGGGAATAAAGTGTATCACCCACAGGCTCCGGGTGTGCCTGTGGGGGCAGCTGTTCACGGGTGAGCACGCAGAGCTGCACTTTGTTTTGTGTCAGGCAGACCGCTGCAGTGGTTTCCAATCTTTAGTATTATGGTTAATTGATTTGGTGTTAAAATAAAACTCTGAAAAGACCAGGATTGTAAGGCTGTTTCTTACACATCCAAATGCTGCCCGGGCATCCCAGTGCCCATTGCTGGGTTCCCATCCCTGGGATGTGTGTTTTGCATGCTGCGTGCCATGGGCAGGACACTGCAGGGCGCAGCTCGGCCCCTGGAAATATGATGGACAAGAGGTGCTGATTTGCTTTCTGTGGCTCCCGGCCTCCTACCGCCCCACATTCTCTGGCCAGCTGGGATGCATGGAGGAAACATCAAAGGAACATTCCTGGCAGTGAGCAGGCGTTGACAAGAGCTCTGTCCAGCTCTGTGCCCAAAAAAACGGCCCCAGCCTCAGCAGCCCTCGTGATTTTGGGCTGTAAACACCCACCTGCAGGAAACGCCCCTCTGCAGGCAGGACCAGCCGTTGACGCTCTCCAAAACACTTTTGTCATGGACCAAGTGAACCCTCAGGACTTGTTTTGCTCGTTTCTCCCTGGAAAGGGGTGTTGCACGAGCACCTTCACTGCCACTGGGTATGTGAGAGATGAAATAATGTTTTGTTTCAGCCATAAGAACGTGTACTTATGTCACGTAGGCAAAGATGTAGGTAGCACCAGGCTAGGCCTCGTGGGCATGGAGGGGAGGAAAAGGGGAGTTAATGAATGCTTGCTACTTAGAGGAATAGAAAGGGGAGGAGAAAGAAGGTGTCAGTTTGAGTGCAGTAGGCACAGAAAGAATGTGAGTTCCTGAATACTCAGCCAGTGGGAAAAAAGGACAGTTATCCTACTGATTGAGGAAGGGTATAAAATTTGTGCATTTTAGAGAGAGGTGTGCCTCCTCAGTGATATGCACCTGACTCAGCTGACTCATTTATATCAATACATAGTTTTGCTTTGATGACTTTGTCCTCTTTCAACTTCACCAGAAAGTGAGTGTTTCTCATGGGTAAATGCTGGAGAGGGCAGAAAATCAGGGTTATTGTAAGAGTTTTGCACTGTCATCATCAGGTGCCAGCCAGTTATGTCCTAGAGACTTTCCAGGGTCTGGTGTTTAAGTAGGAGCTGTATTTGCATAGGAATTACCTTGCTAGTGCCAGCCATTCCCATCCCAGGCAGGACATTCCCCATGACCCTGAGATTGGCTCAGTTGGTTGGAGAAGGGTGCTAAGAATGACAAGATTGTGGCTTCAATCTCCAGGTGGGCCAATCATTTAAGAGTCAGATTTGATGATCTGTGGGAGTCCCTTTCATCTTGGAATATCCTGTGATCTGGAAATAAAGAGCAAATATTTCAGCTGGGAAAGTCCCTCCTCCACCCCCCTTTCCCGGACACCCTCCTCCAGAGGGGGTCCACCCTAACCCTCTCCCAGAACCTTTCCTCCAGAGGGGTCCCTCCCTAACCAACCCTCCCAGGACCCTCCCCTCAGGAGGGCGCCCACCCTAACCCCATTGCCCCCAGACCCTCTCCTGAGGAGAGCACCTACCCTGACCCCCAGCCCCGACCCCCTCGGGGAGCCCCTACAACAGTGGTGTTGTGAAATCTGGCGGTGCTGGGTGGTGCTTGTAAAATGCATGGCAGGAGACCCACTGAGTGGGCCCAGCCCCCTGTGGGGTCTCAAACGAAGGTGGGCGGTGCCGGGCTCTGGCCCTCTGGGCTTTATTCTCTGGCACCTTGAGCCCCGCAGCTGCGGAAAGAGGGAGAGGAGCAGGAGGAGAGAGGGGGTATGCAGGGCGCGTAGAGGAGCAGGGACGGGAAGGGAAAGGCCGGGTGGGGGATAGAGGGAAGGTGGACGGAGGAGGGATAGAAAAGGAATAGAGGGGAAGTGAGGTTGAGTAGCACGGTAGGTATAGGGGAGGAACGAGTGGGAGGGGGCCGGGTCCTCAGTGAGGAGAGAGAAGGTGGGAGGGGGAGAGGGAAGGGGGGCAAAGGGTGAAGAAGGAGGGTGGTACGGGGGGAGGGCTACAGGACAGGGGACTGAAGCCCCTGCACCTCACCTGGGTCCCACTGAGAGAGCCCGGCCAGTGGGCCCTGAATTAGCAAATGGCGGGGGGGTGGTGGTGTTGGGGTTTTCAGGGTTTAAAACACCCTGGTCCTGCCCTGCGCGGCCGCCCTGGGGCCCCACGCACCTCAGCCGGCCCCGCCCCACCTGCCCCTGGCGACGGAGCCAGCACTGATTGTTCCAGACTGGCACTGATTGTTCCAATGAAACCCTTTTTGGCAGCGAGGACAAGGTTTACTGGGCTTTTTATTGGCCTTTTGTCCCTTTGGACATTGCTTCCTAATATGTCCTATTTTTCTGCATTCAAGGCACTTAATAGCTACTCTGGCCGCTTGTAGTTGTTGGGCTATCGTAGTAGCAGTATCTGCTCTAAATTGTTCCAAGCCAATATTAGCGCATGCCTTGATATAATCAGAAAGTTCAACATCAGTACGGTTACATATTGGGTCTAGGGCTTTTTTGTAGTCATTGTTAGCATTTTCATAAGCAAGACATTTTAAGACTGCATCAGTTGCTTCCTGCATATCAATTTGCCGCCTAACGGCGGATTGTAATTGATCAGTGAGGGCAGTATAAGGTTCCTGAGACCCCTGCCTCACAGCAGCAAAATCAGACTCTAATTTTTTTGTATCAGGTACCTTTCATTAGTGCAATAACATGGCAATAACAGTAGACTGATCCCACGCTTGGAGGGGGAGTCTTAATTGTGCCCGAACAGCAGTGTACATGTCTGTGCCAGAGAGCTGTGATGCAGTGATATTAATGTGTGGTTGTTGATTACCATTATTCAACGCCTGAGTTTGAGCCAAATTTACAAATTTCACCCACCAGACAGAGTATTGTCTTCCTGTCAAAATTATCTTAAAAAGAGATTTCCAATCCACTGGTAACATAGTATGTCTTTCTGCAATTGCATCCAATAAATTCATAGTAAAGGAGGAATGTTGTTATGGTAGGTGGTTTCCCTGCGATGGCACCGCATGCCACAGCCTTCTCGGAGAGCGCAGTGAGGCTTGTTTGGGGAGAATGACTGTTCCCGCTTCCTGTGCCTTTCCAGGCTGCCCCTCGCATGCTCTGGCTAGCTGAAGCCCCGCAACACGGTGACGATAAAGGAGGCAAGAAGGCTTTCTGCATACTGACTGCAGAGGATCTTTATTTCATGGTGACTCCCAGAAACCTAGGGCCAGCACATGTGCTGGCTCCCAAAGGTAGAGAGCCAGCACATGGCATGGTTCCCCCAGGCAGAGGCTGGTGCCCCAAGGCAGAGCAGAGAGGAAGAGAAGCATGAGGTTGCACGTAGCCTTCATTTACCCAGGGAAGAGGGGGCAGAGAGAGCACATGGACCAATGGTCTCAGGGCACAGGGGTGGTACATGGGCGGAGTTGGGGTAACAGAACCAATGGGAGAAACCTGAGGGAGTGGTTAGGATTAGGGGCGGGGAAGGGGGGACCCACGTGGAAAGGCAGGGAATTTGGTAAGCACAGGAATGGAGAAATACAACACTACAGAATGTAAACCATTTTCTTTCACCAACTTCTTCAGTTCCTTTACCATCTTATATGACAATTGTTCCTGATGTGGGTTTTGATTACGATATACAACAGGCATTGTTCGAAAAAATTCAGTATCATCCTTCTCCAACACTCGCTTCCAGCATTTTTGTATAAACCTTTCTGGCTCAGGTCCTATAGGTGGTATTGTTTCCTCATCATAGTCACTAGAGGAGTAGGACGTGGTATAAAACAGTGGTATGTGAAGTATTTGTTGCAGCTTTTTTATGTGCTGTTTGTAGTATTTCTTCTGCGCTAGGAGCAGCTGCTGCCATAGCACATACTGGGGCTAAACGAGGATATAAATCTGGTTCTTGTCCAGAGTCAATAGGACCAGGATCAAACAGATCCTCTTTCTCCGGATCATTCTCCTCAGGTGATGTTTCATTAACAAAAACAACAGAATCTGACGGTGATGCAGGCAGAGCATCCGCAAAATTGCATCCTTAAATTGTTGCAAAGCCGAATATATCACACGCCAAGTAAAAATACCATCAGGGTGAACATCGTGATGAGTGATTTGGCAGGTTTGTAAACATTCACTGACCTTTTGTCAGTAAGGTCATAGGAACCATCTGATGGGTACCAGGGACGAAATTGTATGACCCATATAAGTAGCTGTATGAGTCTTTGGGGTTGGAGTTTATATCCTTGTTCCCTGGAGATGTGCAACAGACAGTCTTTATGTAGTTTTTGGGATTTCGTTGTGCTTTGCCCCATTATAAGAAATGCTTCCCAACCACTTGCAAAGGCTAACCTGTTCTATAGCCAGCGATGAAAGGAGCTCCTTGGTGATCAGCTGAACACACCCACAGTTGGTTCTGTCAGAGTATGTAACTGGGCTGGATTGTGTCAGTATTAATGACGTCCCTGTTCGGGTGCCAATTGTGGCGTATGAATGTAAGACTCATAAGCTGAGAGCAAAATGAATCTGTTTATTGCAGAGCTAAGACAGTGCTTATACTCTTAGTGTGAGAATATGGGTTCAGTTCTTTGCACGCAACCTGGTTGCAGGCCTGTAATAAATCCGCTGGCTGACAATTTCTTATTTTTCTCAAGGTTTGCAGGCTCAAAGAAACAGGACGACTTCTCTGTTTTCAGATAGTGTGTAATCTCCTTTCTTCCCTGCTTCTCAGGGTTTCTGCAGTGCCAGGCTTCCTTTAACTTCATGGAGAGGGGTGAAAGGGGTGGGGGTCCTTTCCATAAACCCGGGACTGCAGATATTGGAGGTCCCACCCCATCCACCAGGTTCTATAGCNTATTTTTCTCAAGGTTTGCAGGCTCAAAGAAACAGGACGACTTCTCTGTTTTCAGATAGTGTGTAATCTCCTTTCTTCCCTGCTTCTCAGGGTTTCTGCAGTGCCAGGCTTCCTTTAACTTCATGGAGAGGGGTGAAAGGGGTGGGGGTCCTTTCCATAAACCCGGGACTGCAGATATTGGAGGTCCCACCCCATCCACCAGGTTCTATAGCGTCACAGCGGTGCCCAGGGTTCCCTCAGCTTCCATAGCATTACAAAGGGTTTCCTGGGAGCCACTGGGCCACAACGCAGCATGTGTTCCATGCACCCCGCTGTGTCACAATGGCCTTTGGCTTGCATGAGCCCCTGCAGCTTCCCAGTGGGCCCTTGGCTGCAGGAGCGGGTGGCTGGGAGTTGCCGACCACCCGGCAGCTGGAGAAGAAGCAGCAGGGAACGCCTGCAGNCCCATTGTGGGGGCCCCTTTCCTGTCACAGTCACTGCCATCCTGGGAGCAGATCTGGAAAGTGGGGGGGAAGGTGGGCGGGAGCAAGCTCTGCAGTAAACTCCCGCCCTGCAAAAGATGGCAGAATCTGAAAGTCTCTCCTCGAGGCCATCTGTGCTCTTGCACTGCTTCAAAGCCCAAAGGTGCGCTTCATCTCAGCCGGAAAGCCGAGCCCTGGCATACCGGTGCCATAAAGCCCAGCCCCACTCAATCAGCTGCCGGCAAGCCCCCTTGGCCGCCCTCACGGCCTGCCCGAGCCCTTGGCGCGCTGCCTCCCCCGACCGCTGTGCCCGGGTGCGGCCCTGAAAGCGCTGCAATGCCCTGCTCTGAGCGGTGCCAGCGGGCCGCTCGTGTTGACAGTCAAAAGGGACTTTGCATGGCCGTCCCCCCCGCCCTGCAAATTCATCAAGAGAATTCAGGAAGAAGAGACCAGTGTCATGGGCACTGGGGTCAGAGCACACTCTCACATGAGCTTCAAAAGTAAATCCTGGACTTGCTTGGAACAAAGGAAGAAGCAGCAGGCGCTGAAGAAAAGCAGGGAGTTGTGGCAGACGTTCAGGGGTGGAGGGAAGCACTTTGGTGTCTGCTGAGGAGATGGTCCCGTTCACAAGCTCAGGCTTTGCTGCGAGAAGATCCTGCTTTGCTTTTGCTGGAGGCCATTCCCTACCAATGCATGGCCCTCCATTGTTCCTGGATCAGGTCTGGTGGACCTGTGGCAACAAGTCTGTCCCATGTCCATCGGACAGCAGAAAAGGGCAGGACGTGTCTGCTCCCAGCACTTGTCTTGGCACATCCTTCAGGGTGCTGCCACCATAATCAGAGACACAGAACAGCTTCTCCTCCCAGAGTTATCCCTATCCTCTGCACTTCCCCAGGTGATGGTGATTGAGAGACAGGACTCAGCTTGGTGCAAGCAAAGATCATTCAGTGTTTCTACAGCATGGTTTATATATACTCTTACAGCTTTTGGGCAAAACTTTCCATTACTCTAACAAAACACGCAATATTCGTGTTTCCTAGCAACATTGATTAATTACAGTCTTGCATGACTACCTTAAAACAAGGCACAATGTAATACATCACATTCTTTCTACTTCTACCTCCTTCAAGTTCTTGTTTGCTGTTCCCAGGGCTTCTGGCCCACTAAGGTAGAGATGTCCACATCTGCAGTACATTCTGCTTGACTTCCCAACTGCCTCCCCATATCTCCCCCTTTCTGTTGGACTATTAAAATTCTTTTCATAGACTTGTCTAACAACTTTTGAACACATTGCAAAATACACGGCAAGCAAATCAATAAAAGCAACAACATACCAAAACCATAAATTCCTGATTTCAACAAGCTTTTAAGCCAGCTAGAAAGCCCCCACGCTCCAAACAATTGCTCAAACCAGTCTCCATCGCTAACAACCTTCAATTTAGTGACACTGCTTTGGAGGGCTTGATGGTCTAAGAAAGCGAAGCCAGGGATGAAGCGCCAGAGCGAGGGCGGTCAGGATCAGATGTAGGAGAGATGTTCAAATATTCTCGGAATGGTCTCACGTTCTTTGCTGGAACCCACCTTGGACCGTTTTCTGTGGAAACACAAGCATAACCTCTTCCCCACGTGACAAGGGGGTAGGGTCCCAGGACCTTACCTGATTCTGGATCTGTAATGAGCACTGGGGCCTTTTGTTTGACCTCTAGTTGAGGATTATTGTTAAAGTGCCTTACAATTGGAGGGTTAGGATCCATTAATGAGCAATTTAAAATTTTAAAAACATACAAAGCCTTCTGTAATCGCTCAGCTGGGGTAGCATTCCCCATTCCCCCTTTCTGTTGTAGCAAAAGACGCTTAAGTGAAGCATGGGCTCTTTCAATTATAGATTGGCCTGTTGGAGAATGGGGAATCCCCGTGACATGCGCTACTCCCCATAGGGAAAGGAAATTTGCAACACTCTGGGTAGCATATGCTGGGCCATTGTCAGTTTTGACTTGTGAGGGAATGCCTAGTACTGCAAAAGCACTCGCAAAATGGCGGCGAACATCTTTTGGCGCTTCTCCTGTATGACAGGATGCAAACAAGCCTCCTAAAAAGGTGTCTATAGAGGAATGGATATATTTAAGATGGCCAAATTCTGCAAAATGAGTGACATCATTCTGCCACAACTGAAGGCTTTGAAGTCCTCCAGGGTTAACACCTCCCGCAGCAGAGGGAAAGGAGTGCCTCTGACAGTCAGGGCATACAGCAACAATGCTGGAGGCTTGGCGGTTAGTCAAATCAAAGGCGCGTCCCAGCGCAGCAGCATTCTGATGAAAGAAAGAATGGCTAGGTTTTGCTTGGGCAAATCGGTCAGGCAATACTTGAACAGGTAAAGTAAGTCTGCCTGGCAATTTCCTTCTGCGATAAAACCGGGCAAAGTAGTGTGAGAACGAACATGCATTACAAAGTAAGACTGTTGCCTGGCATCTAAAAGGAAAACAAGTTGTTGTAACCATTGAAACAATCCCGCATTAGACACTTCCTTCGGTACAGCAGCTTCAGCTTTCGCAACGATCCCTGCAACATAAGCAGAATCTGTAATTAAGTTTAAAGGGATAGGCCATTGCTGAAAGGCTTGCACAACAGCTGCCAATTCAACAATCTGAGGAGAACCTGAAACAGTAGCAGCATCTGAATCTCATTGGTTGGATTCTGTGTCCCACCAAAGTAGCACCGACTTGTGCGTGCAGCTAGACCCATCTGTAAAGACAGTTAAAGCCTTCAAAGGAATTTCACTTCTTTTGGGTCGAGTTAGGAGATTGAAACTGGCCACTACTAGCTTGTGCTTTGGGGGATGTGAAGACAGTTGTCCAGAAAAATCAGCCAGGGCCATTTGAAATATTTCAGACTGCTGCAACAACCACTGCAAATAAACAGAAGTAGTAGGTAAACAGATCAAACAAAAATCCACACCTGCAAGTGTGGTTAATCTTTGTCGGGCTTTTACAATAAGCAAAGCAATCATTTCATGTTGTGTGGTTATAGTTTTGATGTGACAAAAAAATCCATTCTATAATCAGCAAAGGGTCTGGCGCATTAGGATCCCACTGATAAATCAAAGCATGGGGTTGCTTAGCTGGGTTAAGGATTATTAAACAAAAAGGTAACTCAGGGGCCCATCGGGCTGCTTGGTGGTTTGAAATGGCATCAGCTACTTGTTGCAATGCTTGAGAAGCCCCAGGTGTAAGCTGCCGAGGCGACAAAAGATTTGGTTCCCCTTTTAGCAAAGCAAACAAAGGGCTCAAGTTTGTGTTTGAAATTCCTAACAAAGGAAAAACCCAGTTAATGGTTCCCAGAAGTTTTTGGGCATCATGTAAGGTGAGAATGTCTGACTGAATTTGTAAAGGCTGAGACGAAATAGTCTGGGTCCTGATACGCCAGCCAAGGTATTTCCAAGGGGGTTGGTGCTGGATTTTTTTGGGAGCAACACAAAGTCTCGCACAGGTTACAGCAGCAATGACAAGGGCTAGGGCTTCCTCCATAACCTCTTGTTTCTCCGCCGCTACGAGGATGTCATCCATGTAATGATACAGGAGAACATCAGGCATTTTCTGGCAGATGGGACTGAGGACCCTTGCAACAAACCACTGACAAATAGTAGGGCTATTCTTCATTCCCTGTGGTAGGACAACCCAGTGATATCTTTGCAAGGGTGCTTGCATGTTGGTGCTTGGGACAGAAAAAGCAAATGTAGGAGCATCATCAAGATGCAAAGGAATGGTAAAAAAGCAATCCTTCACATCAATGACTGTCAAATGCCAGTCGGGGGATCATGGTAGGCGATGGGAGACCGGGTTGAAGGGCTCCCATGTCCTCCATAACAGCATTAATTTTGCGGAGGTCATGGAGCAAGTGCCACTTGCCAGTTTGTTTTTGAATAACGAACACAGGCAAGTTCCAAGGACTGGTGGAGGGGACTACGTGCCCCTTTTGAAGTTGTTCTTGGACAAGTTCAATGAGTGCTGCGCAATTTAATTAGCGACAGGGGCCATTGTTCCACCCAGATAGGGTTCTCAGTTTTCCAGGTTAATTTCAGGGTGTCGCGCACCACAGTGGCCCTTATCAAAAATCAGACTGAATTTTGAGTCCCCATTGGGAAAGTAGATCACGCCCCCATAACACCATGGGTACAGGTAAAACAAATGGTTTAATAGAGGCTACATGGCCTTCTGGCCTTGTCACCTGAATCAGGTGTTTGCTTTGATAACTGCAGCTACTTCACCCAGTCCCAGTGAGGGCATGGGGTACTTCTGTCAGGGCCCAAGCAGGAGGCCATTTGGCTTGAGAAATCACAGTCACATCAGCCCCAGTATCAATAATACCAGTAAGCGTCACTTGGTGTCCTCGTAGAGACAGGGTACCTTTACAAGTAGGGTGTCTGTCCAAAATGGTCTGTACCCATAAAATTTGCGAGGTTCCTGTGGAACCAAATCCTCCCACTCTTCCTCTGTGTTCCTCTATAGGGCGTTGCGAATCGTGTGAGAAAAGAATCAGCTGTGCGATGCAGGTTCCTTTAGGGACTGTACAAGGTGGGAAAGGGGTCCAAGCCATGATTTTGATTTTTCCTACAAAGTCTGAATCAATAACCCTGGGGAGAACCAAAAGTCCTGAAATGGTGGTTGAGGATTTCCCTAACAGCAAAGCACTTCTCTGAGACCCTGGGGGCCCAAAAATTCCTGTAGGGAGTAAATGAACAGAAGAGTCTAACAACGTTACTGTGACTGAGGTACCCAGGCCCAATCCGACGCTCCGGGCAGTTGCTGGGCGAAGACTTGAGACGGTCCTCCTTGGGGTGCCTGCAGTGGCTGAGGCATTTGTGTCTGCGTGCGGCGCCGTCTCGTGCTCTGGGTCCGGCTTCCCTGGATCTGGTGACCTTCAAAATCATACTTAGAATGACATTGATTAACAAAGTGACGGCCTTTACATCGAGGAGACACAGCAGGGGTTTTAGGTTTAGTCCCTTTCAAAGCGAAGCAGTCTTTTTTCAAGTGACCAGGTTTGCCACAGCCAAAGCAAACTCCCAGGGCCCCGGAGGGGCCTTTAAGGGCTGCAAAAGCGGCAGCCATTGCCTCATATTTATGCTCTACTGTGCCGATGTGGTTGCACGCTTCAATCATCTCAACTAAGGTCGGATTTTGATTAGGCAATGACTTAAGAAGTTTTCTACAGTCCTCATTTGCATTCTCAACAGCAAGCTTTAAAAGCAAAATTTCACAAGCTTCGGGGTGTTCAACCTGGTGTTCAAGCGCTTGCTTAAGGTGGTCAATAAACTGCATGTAAGGTTCGCGAGATTCTTGCACAACAGTTGTAAACGCTTTCTGCGGCTTCTGTGTATCAGGGACTTTAAGAAGGGCTATGTGTGCCGCTTCACAGGTTGCTTCAAGGGCCTCTCTAGGTATCCGGGCTTGGGCTTTGGTATCCATATGAGGCCCTGTCCCCATCAGGTGATTAAGTGTAAGAGTCGCTAAAGCACGATTATTATGACCCACGTAGGTAACAAGGAGGGCTTGTAATTGTTTCCGCTGCTCAGTTTCCCACAGAGAGTATTGTGTGGGGGTTAATAAAAGCTGAGCAAGCAATTTTAAATCATATGGGGTCATGACATATGCATTAAGCACAGAAGACAGCAAACTCGCGAAGTATGGAGAGCTTAAACCATGCTCTGTTACGGTCCCACGGAGCTCTTTAATTACCGAAAAAGACATCAGCTCCCATTGCGAGTTCCGTAGATTTTTACCCTGATAAAGGACAGGTGCCACAATTTTCTCCGCAATGTCCAATTCCCCTTCTTTCAATGCCTTCCGTTTCAAATGAGCCCAGTTGTCCTGGGGATCAGAGGGATAAAGGTCCTGTTCCCTCTCAGGGTCAATAGGTCTAGGATCAAAGGGATCTTCTTGCTCCTCCTCACTATCGTCGGGGCAGAACCCCATGGCGAATGCCCTTACAGATTGCAAGAGATCTCTCTTTGGCTTGCCTGCAAGGGAGGGAGTTGAGGGCTGTAGACGAGGGGGAGCATTGCCCTCAGATTGTATCGAGCTTCCTGGATCCTCCGCAGAGGGAGAGCCAGAGCTTCCCGGATTCTCCGCAGAGGGAGAGCCAGAGCTTATTGGATTCTCCACAGAGGGAGAGCCAGATGTATTCCCTTTAAGCTCAGTATGGGATCTCTCCTGAGCTGTGACAGTCTCAAGAATCAGTCTCCAGGAGGGAAGCATATTTGCAGCCGCCTTATCCCCTTTTGTTGCACAATGCCACAACTTGACTCCTACTTCATCCCACAGTTTTCTAGTAAAAATCATAGATAGGGTAACCCTGGGCAGCTTAGCCGCTGTCCATTTCAGCATGACTTTTAGGTCATGCAAAGGCAAAAGTTTGCCATGCTTAGCTACTAATTTAGTCATGAGTTCAAGTATGTCTCTTTCTCGGGCAGACATGCCACTACCCATGTTCCCCCCAGCTAACCTCCTTGTCCTGGAGGAATTCCTTGCTGGGCGGCTCCTGCTTCTTCGTCAGCAGCACTTCAGTTCTGTGGAGCTCACCATCGGTCGCCAGCTTAGGCGGGTCTTTGCCTCCTCACACGGAGGGCACAATTTGACGGTGATTGAGAGACAGGACTCAGCTTGGTGCAAGCAAAGATGATTCAGTGTTTCTACAGCATGGTTTATATACTCTTACAGCTTTCGGGCAAAACTTTCCATTACTCTAACAAAACACGCAATATTCGTGTTTCCTAGCAACACTGATTAATTACAGTCTTGCATGACTACCTTAAAACAAGGCACAATGTAATACATCACATTCTTTCTACTTCTACCTCCTTCAAGTTCTTGTTTGCTGTTCCCAGGGCTTCTGGCCCACTAAGGTAGAGATGTCCACATCCGCAGTACATTCTGCTTGACTTCCCAACTGCCTCTCCATACCCAGGTGTCTGCCTTGATGTTCACTGGGGACCTCCCTGTTTGTGGCCATCCACTTCCGTGCTCAGCAGGCATCCAGTTGTGTTTGGGCATGAGCTGCCACAGCCAGACACACAGCAACTGGAGCGTTGAATATCAGAGGCTGGGCCAATTCTTTTTTTCCAAAATGCAAGAAAGACAGACAGAAAATCACAAGGAAACATGACAGTGTCTCTGTACAGAGAGTCTCTTTGTCCTGTGAAACTCAGCAGCTGTTGGTGCTCTGGTGCTATTGCCAATGCCTTCCATTGATGAGGCTGACAGCTGGTCTGGGGGCCTCACAGAGTCACACCTGAAACCCATCAGAATTTACCCATGAGGGTTTACAGTGAAAATTTGCAGCTTCAGTGAAACCCACAGAGAAGGCCAAGAAGATAATCAATGAGAGAAGATGTTCTGAACACAAGGAGAGGATGTCCTTGTTATGGGACATTGAGAGTGTACCAGGAAGAAGTTGTGGATAATATGTAGCAACTATACTTTTGCTTGTGTAGCTAATTGTTTTATTACCTGAATGGTCTTTGTTTGTTAAACAGCCTTGTTATTGCAGCCGATCTCAATAAGCCACAGCTATTGTAAAGAGGTATAAGAATAGCAGTAGAGAAAAATAAAAAATCTTTTCTATCCATCTCAACTTTGGATTACGACAAGTGTGTACTTTTATGTCCACCTCGACAAAGCCACATATGGTGACCCCGACGTGATCCAAAGAACCTGCCTGGAGAGCAGGAAGCCTGAGCGGAGATCAGGGGAGGTGGATTCAACGGGAAGAAGAGTAGCAAGGAGAGCTACCAAGATCCGGATCGGACTGCAACCTTTTAAAAGGTGAACCCGTTGATAACAGAATGGGAGCAAACACATCCCAAGAGGAAAATTCAATAGTTAATATCTGGACATCGATGTTAAAACAACACGGTNAAAAGAACAAGACGCTGCTGCAGCTGGCACAGCAGAGAGAACAGAGACAGATAATGTTGGCAAGACTGAGAACATTGCAGCAGGAAGGTTGGACGGGGCACAGGCTGGTGAGGAAAAATCTGTATTGTTTCCAATACCCAAACCGCGCAGGGCTTTACCTCCTCCCTTTTCAAATCCTGCCTCTCACTCTGCTTCTCCCCCCCTGTCCCTACAAATCCCTTTGATCTACTTTTACTACCCGCTGGGAGGGGTGACAGTGGTGGAAAGGGTGCAAATGAGAGTGTGCCATCAGCACCCCCACTGCCTGCTACTAACCCTTTTGTACAAGATGTGAAACAATCCGTGCCAGGGATTCAGAGTGATAACTTGCTTTATAGAGATACCTTAACTTTGCAACCCATATCTGTAACTAAGGGCACACGGGATCCTGCAGCTATTTGGAGGGACATAAGACTCCAAGCATTATCTGATAAAGATTTTGAAGCTGCCGAGCGTCTTAAAATCATTCGGTAATCACCAGATTCAAAAGAGCCACAAGACCCTGAAATCTCTGCCTTCCCGTTGGTCAGAGGCAGGGGTCAAGGGCCTGATCAGCATGTTCCATTTACTTGGCCAGTATTATCTGAGCTGCGCCAACTTGCTACTAACTATGACTTAGAGTTACATCCCCTGATGTAACAAAAATGCTGACGTTTATAACAAGTGAAGAGTTAACTCCTTTTGATCTAAAGCAGATTGCTAGATTACTTTGCACGTCAGTTCAGTATATGGTGTTTGAGGCTGAATGGAGAGCTTCTTGTGAGGAAACTGCTTTAAATAATATGCGTTTGCCAATGACTGATCCTCGGTTTGGTGCAGGTTTACCTCAATTAATGGGATTGCACCCTGTAGACGAGCCTCAGTTGCAGGCTCGCCTGCATCCTTTGATCTTAGCACAGTCCCGTGATCATACTTTAGAACCACTTTAAAACTCAGTGCCCACACAGAATTCTGGCCTTCAGAGCAAATAACAATAACAAAGCAACCTCCGAAATAGTTCTGTGTAACCGATGTGGTAAACCGGGACACTATGCGAAACAATGTAAATCTTGTTTCCACGCTAATGGGCAACCTCTTAAGAATCAGGGAAACTTCCAAAAGAACACGAGGGGAAGTCGCGTGCAGATAAAAATGCTTCCCCAGGAACCGCTGCGCCAGGCACAGGTTTATGTGACAGGCTTGCTGGTGGAACAAGGACAGATGTTTGCACCGCCAGCACAGTAATCATAGACTC
>VZTD01005593.1:258506-371807 GCA_013397725.1 Rhagologus leucostigma | reverse complement strand
CTCCAGCATTTCATGCATTCACCCTAGGGGAGCCAGGGAGGGAAGAGACTCCTCCAGGGAATCTACATGGCATTTTATTGTGTCTTTTGGAGGAAGTTCTCTTTTTCTGGTTCCATGCAAAAGATCCTTTCCTTTAAGCTCATGCCTTCAGCCTGCTGGAGGTGGATACAGTTTCCCATTTATCTTGGTTTTTTGTCTGGTGGCTGCTTCTGTTCCTGTCTCAAGAAGGGCACTGCCTGGTCTACCAGCCTCTCTCTTCCCCGGGCTCCCTGATGGTCCTTAAGCTCCTTCCCCCCTGCTGTGTCTCTGCCACCAGGGTGAGCAGATTGTGCCCTGGGGCCAGGCCTTGAGGCTGGTGCTGGTCCCGTGGTGCCTGCGGGGCAGCTCTGAGGATCTGGGGCCTGCTGTGGAACCAGGATATGATGCTCCCTTTCTCGAGGGGCAGTGTTAGGGGCTCGCCCAGTGGGTTTCCTCCCATGGGGCTGGCAGCCCGTTGCCCAGAGCCCCCTCTCAGGACCCCTCTGAAGAGTTGCTTTCCAGCCGGGCCCCCTCAGTGTGGCCCACAGCTTGGGGCCGATCCTCACCAAGGCCAGGATTCTTCCTGTTCTTTGGTTGAACTTGAGGAGGTTCCATCTGCTCATTTCTCCAGACTGCTGGGGTCCTTCTGACTGCAGCCTAATCCTACAATGTTTCAGCTGCTCCCCCCAGCTCTGTGTCCCTGTTTGAGTAGGTGGCAGGTGGTCACCTCAGGGTAGAAGGATACACAAACCTCCTGAGCCCCTCTTGTTCTTCAGCCCCACTGGAAACAGCTCTAGGCTCGGCTACTCCATGTCCTTCCCTGAGATGGAGGTGAAGACTCTGTCCAGCAGCTCCCCATTCCTGCTCCTCCTCACTGTTCTTGGGGAGGGGCAGGCCTGGAGGCACCGTGTGCTGGCATGCCATGGCTTTTGAGAAGAAAATGAGCAATTTTGACAAGGTCTTTGGTTCAGCGGGAAAGAGATGGGGAGGGAAGAACCTTGCCAGGGAGGCAGCACAGTCTTAGCCCTGATTTCCATCCTGGGGTGCCTGGCTGCGGTGCTCCAGCAAGCCAGGTCCCTGGAACTGGGGCTGCAGTAGGGAGGGGGGACACAGGCATCCCCTGCAGAAGTCAAATTGCACCTTTAGTGGCTCATGGGTCTCCCAGCACCAAGCAGAGACCTGGATCATGCTCCCCCTATGCTAACTCCCCACCTCAGGACTGGAAAAGGATCCCACCCTCGAGGGAGCAGCAGCTACCTCCAAAAGCCAAGGGCAGGAACGTAACACCTTCATCAGCTTCTTGCCTCACATCAGCACTGGGCTGAGCCCCATGGACTTTCTGTAGCAAGAAATTCCTCCCAAACAAAGTTGAAATGAAAAAAAAAGTTCTCCTTCCAGCTGCTGGAGTACAGCAAAGCCCACAACAGCAGCTGATGCCATCAACCCATCAACACCTGCTCCATGTTGTGCATGAAGCACATGGAGCACAAATCAGCCATGTGGTGACCCAGGCACCCACCAATCTTGCCCTCCTATTTTAGGAGATCCTGAAACCCTGCACTACACAGGGTCAGGGAGCTGCTGGAGAGACAGAGTGTCTTACCCACCTTGAAAAAAGAAAATAAGGGGATATCTGCACAGACTCTGCTACACTCTGGGATAAGGCTGCATGGACAGTTTTCATGGTGTTATCATCAGGCACCTGTAATCTTCTTGGGGCCTTGCTCTGGAACAAAACCAGCACTTGCAAACCTCAGCTGCTCTTGGAAAGAATTTAAAACTTTCAGGTAATTGTGGTAGTGGGGAATTTTAAATCCAGGAAAAGGAGGGTCCAGGAAGCAAGGGAAAAATTATTCCCGTTTTTCCCTGTATCTTAAGCAACTGGTAATATTTTCCTATAAAAGATCTACAGCCCCTGGATGCAGGAAAACATGGCAGGAGGAGCTGGATGTTCCCTTGCTATATGGGCAGTGGTGAGCCAGGGCACAGGCCATAGGCAGTCAAAGAAATTCCCAACTGAAATATTGTACCATGAAAAAAAGCACCAAGTCCTGGAGTAAATCCCTCCAGTCCTGCCTCATGGGTGACAGCACAACCCTGTGATGCTCAGAGCATCCATGTGGACATGTGGTGGGAACACAGGGAGAAGAGGGGCGGGGTCTGGGGGATGGCAGCTCCTCCTGGACTGATCCACTGCAATCCCCATTTCCCTGTGCTCTGAAGGTCTGTGGTAGATGACCTGGAAAGAATGAGGATGACCCAATCAAAGTCTATGCAAAATGAAGGTGGCACTGCTCAAACAAGTATGGATCATACTTGCTGAGGTGAAGGGAGATGAGTCTGGTGCAGCACCCTGCAACACTCCTCACTCACCTCAGGGCATCGTGGCTACATCAGTGAGGGACTGGAGAGACAATTAGATGGAAAATAATCATGGATTAATAAATAGCACAAACGCTCTGAGGCTTGGGAGATACTCAACGTCAGGAGCTGCCCCAGGCAGGAGATGGTGCTCGGCCTGGCTGTCCCCATCTCTGGCATGGGGTGCAGAAGAGCAAATGCCACTGTGCTCCAGCTCAGCTCATCCCCAGGGCAGCTATGCAGCCTCCCAGCCACTTGCAGAGCCCAAACACAGATGGCTCAAGGCCACTGCTGGGGCTCAGGGCAGGGGGAATGGTGCCACAGCCCCGTGCCCCCAGCCCCTTCCAGCTCATGACAGTTCATGCACAGCAGAACACCCTGAACACGCCCCAGCAGCCCCAGGATGCCCAGCTTCAGCCACAGAGTTTATTGTTTAGTAGGAGCTCACCACACCATCAAGCCAGGACAGGGGGATGGTACATGAATATAGATGTGGAAGAGTTACACAGATTTGTACAGCTTTTGTACAGAGGAAGAAAACGAATCAAATAACAAAATAGACATTAGCGGTCAAACCTTTTTTTTGTCTTTTTTTTTATATCATACTAACAAAATCTGATAGCCAAAAAATGACTAAGCTACAAAATTGTAATACATACTGTATGGGTAAAAGGTTATCATCCATTTATACATCTAGTATCGTCTTTTTTCTGGTAACTTACAGGAGGCCTATAGGATTGTAGTGTATTAATAACTCCCTACAGATAGTGCTGAGCTGCTAAAGCTGCTGAATAATGGAGTACTGGAATTTCTGTTAAGACTTTTACAGTGTCATTTGCATCATTTTGTTTAATGAAACCCTCATGCATCTCTACTGCAAGCCAGAGGAGCTGCTGGTGGCTGGGGGGAGGCAGGAGCTGTAAGGCCTTGGCTGGCAGCTTGGCACCTGTCATTTCAAGAGCTGTAACACCCAGGCAGCTTGGTACCATCATTCCATAGGGCACCAGCATGGTGCTGCCCCTTGCTCCAGCTCTCTGGATGCTGCAGGAGGGATAAAGCTGACATTCCCAAGCAAGACTGATTCTTTTCCCTTTGGTCTTAAGAGTTAGAGAAGAAATCACTCAGTACTGAGTAGTCTCCATTCCAAAGGCTTTTTTTTTCTCACTGGATAAGGGCTCAGCTCTCAGCAGAAAAGCATCACTAACTGTCAGGGTAATGCCACTGGCTGTGGGGGCTGCTCCCACAGCCGGGGTGCCGGTCCTTTCCTCAGAGCCCAGGGCTCCAGCAGCATGTCACCTCCTGCTCCCCACCCTGCACTGGTGCTCTGGGGCATGATGCTCAGGACCCAGCTCCAGATGGAAAACCAGCATGGCATTCCCAGGCTGGGAGAAAGGCTGGGGAGAGCACAGCCCTCCCTTACCAGCTCCCAGGGATCGAGATAAGAGCAAGGCTGAAGACAAAGGGGGAGTGAAGGCACAAACAGGAACCAGCCTGGATCAACAACAGGACAAGGGTGCATCAGCGCTCCTGCTACCATGTGCCCCTGGAAATCTCTCCCAAAGAACCAAGCCAGTAAGACCAAGTATCATGAAGTACTTTATACACCACCACAACAGGCAAAAATAGCACTTAAACTTACAAATAAATAGAGGGGCTGGGGAATCTCCTCCTTTCCAAGTCTGTCCCTAGTGTGGTCTCTTACCACGTCAGAAGGGCAGCCGAGTTACGGTGCCCTGGGGAAGCCTGTGCTAATTTTGGAGAGGGAGGAAGTGAGACAGTCCAACCCCTCCTGGCCCCTTACACAGGGTTGAGCTGAAGCCCAGATGAGCACACGACAGCATATCCTGTTGGCATTGTGGCTGGCCCTATTTGGAAGCAGCTCCCATGGACCTGCACCCCAATGGGTGGGGGGCTTCAACCCTCAGCCCTGCGACACAGTGACCACACAGCCTGCACAGAGAGCCAAGCAGTGCCATCAGCTCCTGGCTGATCTTCAGGGACCAGCACAGCCATTTACAGCCAGAGAAGACCATCAACACTATCTTTGAACCTGCTCTGACACATCTGCTCCTGTTCTGCATTGTCTCCCAAGCTGAATGGGAAAAGCCGCAGTTCTGAGCTGCTCTCAGGGGATGGTACTTGGGAAGAGGCAGGAGCCAGAGACTCTTGCAGCCTGACAACTTTGGATCTGATTAACAGAACCAAATACATGGTCCCCATAACCACTCCAGGGGATCCCACTCTGTACAGAGCCAAAGGGAGGTGGAAAATGCAGGTATCTCTGCTCTGTAGGTGAAGGCAGCTGGTCACAAGTCACTGTAAGACCCATAAGGGAAAATAAGTTACAAACCAGAATGGGGCCTCCCTCCTGCAGGTGCCCAGGAAGCCCTGGGAAGCCCACAGGATCTGCAAGACATGACTTCAGAGACCATCCAGCCAACAGAAGCATTTTGGGAAACACCAACCCTAAATTCTTAAAAACAGCAGTGAGGTATTCATTGTTGAAGGCTGTAACAAATAAACACTCCCTCTGGGACTTTCCAAAATCACTTAGAAAATGAATACTCAACCAGTAGGGTTTTGGAGACCACTCCTACAGTGCCCTGGCAAACTCCCAGAGCTAGGCGGAGATGTGGCAATCTTCCTGGTGATTAGTAAGAGCTGAAGAAACACTTCTACAAGGCAGGATGGAATCCTTTGTGAACTATTTTCAGCCAGTTCAATCCCATCCTCTGCCTCCTGCTACCATGTGCCAGATTTCTGCTGTGATTTCTGACCTGCTTTACTTCCCTGAAGTCCCCTTCCTCTCCCATCCTCCTCTGGACAGGAAATCACCAATCCTGCATCAAGTGAGAAGGTTCAATACTCAGCATCATCCTCCCCATGGCAAAATTGCAGCCATGAAGCTCAAGTCTTTCCCAGGCTGCTTCTGGCTGCCCATCCTTCAAGGAAGCAGGAGTCTGGCAACCCACCAAGAAAAAGTGACAGAACTTTGTGGGAAATCAGGGCAAAAAGCAATGGAGCTGATACGCCATCATGTTCACCTGCCAGGGGTCTGGCTCAGATCTCCTCTCCCATCTTGTCCTTTCACAGATGCCCCATCATAGCACAAGAGCTCACAAAGACTGGAGGACTTGGGCACTAACTGGGAGAAGCCTGGAAAAATATTGCTGTGACTGTTCCCTGTAGTACTGAACAGTGAACCTGAGCTGGGCTCTTTCACACCTTTAAGAGGGTGTTGTCCCCTTCCTCTGCCCTAATATCACTTGGGAGCTGTGGTGCAAAGTTAGAGTAAAGCCTTGGGAAGAAGGAACAAGATCCTCTACTGGTACAAACACAAGAGCTGTGTGGGCTCCAGTCTTGGTTTGCCTCTGCTCCAAATACTCACACTCAGGTCACGCAGAGCACTGCTGATGCCATCAACGTCAGCCTTACAGCAGCACCTTCACCTCATCCATTCCTGGTAGCAGGGGATGGGCATCACACTGAAGAGCCAAAGACAGCTCTGGAAAGCACCAGGCAATCTGCAGTTAGCTGTTTAAACAGGCAAGGAGGGAACCATTTGCTCAAGGCATCTGTCCCACACTGACTGCCCCTAGCATGGAGCTCCAAGGCCAGCAATGCTGAAATCCAGCATCTGTGGAGTCCTGAGTTCAAAACAGACCTGATGAACTCCCCAGGAGTGAGGGAGGCCAAGCTGGGCAGCTGGCTATGACACAGGACCAGCAGGCCTGCTCAGAGATCTCACTGCAGGAAGAAAGGCCAACTACACCCAAGCAAGGTGTGCCTGACCCCAAACTCAGAGCCACTGCTGCTTCTTCCCCAAATGGCAGGGGAGAAGAAACAAAATAAATATCCCTCTGAAACTGGATTATTTCCCACGACATGCTATAATACAAGAACTAAGTGCAGCCTCTGCTCTAAAACAGTGATATCTTCCACAAAGGGAGGAGGGGAACGTGTCCCCACACCTCACGTCATCAGCCCAGCAGGTTTCACTCACTTGTGCAGGTCCTCAGGACACCAGGGTGGGTGGGAGGGAAGGGACAGACCCCATGGGAAGGGTGCAGCCTATGGGCACATGCTTTGAACACCACAGGCAAATCCCTTTGTAGCTCCTGTGTGGTTACTGGGACCTGCTGACACTTCAGCCACAGGTCGGCGCAGCTGTCATCCAGACCATGTCAGCTGGTGGGACAAGGGCAGCTCAAACAATACAAATTCCACAGTCAAAACCAATACAAGTAAGAAACCAAACCCAGAGAGGTCTTTCAGCTCCCTCTTGGAACAATGGCTGTCTTGGAAAACTGGACTCTGGGATTGTCCTGATTATATCAGTTAGTACATTATAAACATTGTCCTGCTTTAAAGTGAAAATACTGTGTGTGGTCTTTTGGAGGTCCTAAAGCCAGATGTGGTGTTGTTTCTCCTGACTGTGCAGAGGAGCTGATACTGGCATGAAATGATCCTTTTCACCTCTTCTCTATCAGAGCTTCTCCTAGAAGAAAATAGATCTTGTTAGGCAAAATGAGGACAAGCACAGAGGCTTTTTCTTGAAGAGGCATGGAGTGGGATGCCCACTGGTTTGCCCAGTATGGGAGGATGAAGTCTGCTGTGGGAGGCCAGGACAGCACACAATGCCAACCATATAAAGGGCACAGCAGAGATCTGAGACTGAGCAGGTTCTAGCAGGGGCTGCCAGGAGAAGAGACACACAGCACTGACCCAGGAGACTATGGGGAAACTCCCTTTGCACTGCACCTTGGTGTGTCCCTCACCACCACCTTTCCCCATGGCTTCAAGGAGTGTCTAGTGAGGTTCCCACCACACTTGGGAACTGGAGTTGTGCAAAGCCTCTTGCTTTTGCTGTGGGAATGATACACTCAAGCTTTGCTGGCGGAACTACCCCCATCCAGGTGCTGTCCCCAGGCAGCAGCAGGCAAGAAACCACACGAAGCAGTTACTGTTTTAAACAACATTCTATTCATAACTTACCTCTTGCTTGTGGGATTTATCCTGCTGGTGAATCCCGTTAGCAGACCCAGAATTTCCAACAGTCTGCAATGGAGAATAGACAATACTTACTGAAGAGGGACACAGATCCTGGTGGTTTTGCTTACAAGCACTGAAATCTGGCAAGACTGCCATGTCCTTCCTTAGCTGCCCACTCCACACAAGGAACAGAGGATGCAAAAATCCCACCCCACTTCTGGCAAGAATCTTCCTGCCCTCTGCACCCTGGCTCAATCCCCACGTGAGAGATTGCATCCCTCCCAGCTACCAAACATCCCCCAAGCTCCTTATGGTCACAGACCCACTACTCACCCCAACTCTTAAATACCAAGAAACAAACCCTCAGCCAAGGGCAGTGTTAGCTGCAAAGCACAGCACACTGAACATCCAGCACTGAAAAGGACATTTGCCATTCCCCATCTCCGGGGACAAGTCTGGCAATCAGGACAGGCTGTTCTATCTCTAGAAAGCACAAGAACTTTTAAACATTTATAATGGTTGTCTAACAGAGTGGTATGGAGCCCTTCAGCTTCAAAATGATCACACAGCCAGCGCAAGCAAGAGAAGAAAGCTGCAGCCTGAGGCCCCAGCATTCTCAATGCTGGGTGCTTGGGCCTTGGCAATCAACAGTCACATTTGATGGCATTAAGGGGAGACAAGACTGCAGGGTTTAAGAGTCCCAGTTTCCACTCTCACTGGGACCACAAAGGTGCAGAATCAACTCCACAGGACGGAGGTGTAGTTTGATCATGAAAACCAGGCAGAAATTCAAACCAAGCTCTGATGAGAGCCTGAGCTGTTTGCCAGGCAGTGGATCCTACCTGGATGGCAAGAATAGTGCTGCTGCCAGGGCTCAGCCTTGGGGTCTGCACCCCCCATCACAGGCAATTACCTGCCTGCAGCTCACCCAATCCGGGCACTGAGCAGACAGCAGATATCAAAAATCAGGCTTGAAGTCTGGTCTCAGAACATGGTTACAATAATGAACAAAGTGGTGCAATTTGCTTGAAATTAAATAAAAAGGCTCCCAGAGGAATCACAAACTCTTCAAGAAAAAGTCCAAGTGCCAAATCCTTGCTATTTTCTGCAAAGCTGTGGGTCTCCCAACACAAGGAGAAGGAGAAGATTTTCTTTCTGCCAAGGCAGATCCCTGGGCAACAGCTGCTTCCATGAGAGAGGAGACAGGAGGTTGGAAGGTGTTGCAGAATGAGGTACAGGGAACATGTGGCTTCCAGGGAAGAACAATCAATTCCCTAACTATTGCAGCAGGATCTGTTTGGACCAGCAATGTCCTCAACCTCAGCTTGAAAGCCCCTAGTTAACAATTCCCCTTCATAAGGGGAAGGGTGAACAGGTATCAAACCAAAAAGCTAGGGAGTTTTGATCCAGACGTCCCTGTAAATAGGCACTTTAAGAACCTGACACCAATAGAAATTTGAAGCCTGGCTTCCCACAGTAATCCTTTGCTTCTTTGCACCTTGGATTGTAGTTGAAGACATAATGCTATTCTGTCATATCTCTACATTTTCTTAAGCATGAATATATCAAACTAATACCAGAGATATCTTAGCTGACCTCATAAGGTCTGTTCCAACTCACTTCAGGTAAAATTAATCATTTTCTAGAACTGGGGAAGAAATAATTACCACCTGCACAGCTTCTGGAGATGGAAATGCAAAAGGGAAGACTTCCCTTTCTCAAGAGACTGTGCATTAAAGCGAATAGAGAATAACTTTCTCCACCCCTCCTGTAGCTGCCAAGAGATGAGGCTGTCATGATGCATTTGCATTTGACACATAGCAATTACAGCAGAAGTCACTCTGGAGGTACTGACAGGATTACAGTACATCCTGGACTGCCACAAACATGTCATCCCGACTCCAGCTGTCGTGCCTGGTGCTGGCAGATGCTGCACTGCAGGATATAGAGACTCGTCTGCAACACACAGATGTTCAGTGAGCGAGCAGATTTTTCACGGTTTCAGTTTTTACCTTTCACCCTCCTCCTGATCACCTCCCTGCCTGTACCACTGCAATGCAAACAGTGTTTGGTGTATCCAAAGGAGACTGTCATGGAAGGAGAAGGCTTGAAACCCCCCAGATTACCTAACACAGCATATCTGCACCTGCATCAGTGAAAAAAAGCTCTCCGCCCATTCTGTGTCTAGTGGCTTGTTCTGTACTACCCTAAGGTGTCTGCTTGTATGCCAGTTGTAACTCATTATTGCAAGAGAAAGACATTCTTCAGCTGAGAATTTAAATGAGCAAGTACAAGAGAAATAATGGTGCATCTGAGCTCCAAAAGCCATGGCCTATTTGCAGACCCAAGAGAAAATACAGCTAGAAGAACAAGGACATGAAGCACAAAGCTTGGCACAAGGGGCAGGTCACTTTGCAGGAGGAATCAGTCAGGGCTGAGACTCCACAGGTATGAGATGGAAAAGCCAAATATTGAGAGTCAAGCTATTTGCACCCTTCAGTTTTCATAAAGAAGGATGTAAGACAGACAACAGAAGCAGCTTTTCTTTAGTCAGAAGAAACAAAGGGAGATCAGAGGAAGCTGGGGAGAGAAGACAGAAACTGGAGGGGGAACATTCATAGTCAATCAGCAAACTCACATCAGACACCAAGGTGGTAAGAGAGCTGGTAAGAGAAATGGAAAACATTTTCCCAGAGTCACCTGCAAAGTTTCTGCTTAGGGACTGCACAGATAAACCTCTCAAAGAAGAGGGATGTCAGAAGAATCTCAGCCTCCATGTTATGAACACGTGCAGCCAGACAATACCTTATACATAAAGAACAGTTACTCACAGTGCAACTTCCCCAAAACACGTTTAGCAACCATTCTCTGGAGCACAAACGGATCTGTGATTACCAGCTAGCAGGGATTTTATAGCATTAGGCTACAGCTGACAGAACAAAACTTTGTCAGGTTGTTCCCAAAGAGGGTACCCAGCTGATGGCACCATTCCCTGAACACAGGGCAAGATCCCAGGGGATTGATGAGGGCTAAGCAACCCTGTTTGCTGATGTTCTACCTGTGTTTTCTCAGAGGAGAGTCTCATTGCTTCCATGAGCTTCTCCATCTGGTGCCCCTGCTCCAGCGCGTTGCGCAGCACATCCTCCGTGCTGACGAGCCGGTGCTGCAGCCGGATCACTTCCGACTCCGAAGAGGGGTCGATCAGGGAGTATCGCCGCTGGTCCGTTACTGACTTTTCCTTGTCCTTAAGATAGCAAAGGGAAAATAGGAGCATGTTATATCAAAACCAATAGCTGCAGAAACACAAGGCGGAAATCCACATAACTCCTAGAACCAAGCTGTGAATTCATCAGCAGATGGGGCAGAGCACAGCTCGCATCAAGTGACCAGAAGCAGCTCCAATTTGTTCCCAGCAGTTCAAATCAATTATTCACATTTCAACCACTGGAGGACGCTGAAGTACACGGGAATTAGAGGACACTGCTTATTCCTGGATCAGAGAGTGTGTAAAACGCGTGGGGTAGCTGAACGACCTTCAGCTTCTCCCACAAATTGTAGCCCTGTTTAGCCATAGGATCTAATATCTATGGGAACAGAAGAATACTGAAGAAGGACATAACAGTCTACAACTTCCTCTCGAGGGGAAGCAGAGAGGCACACACT
Organism: Rhagologus leucostigma; assembly: GCA_013397725.1. Classification (NCBI taxonomy): domain Eukaryota; kingdom Metazoa; phylum Chordata; class Aves; order Passeriformes; genus Rhagologus; species Rhagologus leucostigma. Next base: position 360,773 of record VZTD01005593.1, on the reverse strand, counting down.
GATCTCTGCTCTCTGTGACCAGGGACAGGACCTAGGGAATGGCTGGAGCTGTGTCAGGGGAGGTTTAGGTTGTGTATCAGGAAAAGGTTCTTCCCCCAGAGAGTGGTTGGGCACTGAACAGGCTCCCCAGGGCAGTGGGCACGGCCCCAAGGCTGCCAGAGCTCCAGGAGCGTTTGGAAATGCTCCCAGGCACATGTGATTGCTGGGGGGTCCTGTGCAGGGCCAGGAGTTGGACTTGATGATCCTTGTGGCCCTTCCAACTTGGGACATTCTGTGATTATACGACATATGGACATCTTTGCTGCTTAATGAGGTGCTGCTAAGCCAGGCCACAGCTCAGTCGTTTCAAGAGAATTCCCACCAGATGCTCAGCAGCACAAAAGAAAACACAAAGACCTGGAACAAGAATGAAGGGCTCAGACCCTTCCCCCCCACCCCCTCAGCAGTACAGAGCCCTGCAGCCTCCAGGCCATGCCCAGGAGGGGTTTTAGTGCCCTTACCAGCACAACCAGTTTCTCTCGAAGCCCCTTGATGTCATCTTTGAGCTTCTGTTCCTTCAGCCGCCACTCAGCTTTGTGCACTTCCCGGCTGAGGTCCCGCTCCGGCCCTGGCGAGTGCCGGTTTGCCTCCAGTAACAGCGCTCTCAGCTCGTTCAGGCTCCTAAAAGCAGCAGCACAAAGAGATGAAGACATTCCCAGAGCCCACACACCACTGGAGTCCTGCTGTGCTCCCTCCCACCTTTGCTACAGATCCAAAGAAAGGCCAGTGAGCAAATCTGACCCAACTCCCACTGCTCTTTTCTTGTCCCACTTTGCCAGCTCTGAGATTGGGACCCGCACAGGGCATGGCTTGGGAGCAGGGCAGCAGCCAGCTTGGCTGGCTTGTAGATGACTTCATTCAGCATCTACATGGGTACTGAGCTGTCTTGCAGCTCCTGGCAAGCAGTGAAAGGGCAGTGCATTTTGAGAATTCACAGCCTCTAATTCTAACCAAATTCACACATCAGCATCTCTGAAGAACGAGAAAGCTGTGGGCTGGATTTCAACAATGCAACCCTACATTTCTTCTGGTGGTCGATCACAGCACTCAGAAGGAACATGAATATACACAGAGCCCCTCTGTCTCCAGCTCTGTCCTCCAGACCTGCACACCGACCTTTCCTTCTTGAGCAGCTCCTGGCTAATCAGGACCAGTTGCCCTGAGGCATCATGTGTTTTCTTGGTCAAGGCTTCCAGTTCCCCTTCCAACCTCTTCTTTTCTTTGAACACCGAATCAGCCTTCTTTTCTGCTGTTTTGCATTTATTTTCCAAAGCTATGAGAAGCAGAGCATTCAGGGGAAGAAAGGTCACTTAGTCCTTTACTTATATTCCTGCTTTTTGCCTTTTCCCAATTCCTACTCCTAAAAGCACAGACCTAAGTAGCTCTTGATCTGGCTGTAGTTAAGGGGAGATCTTGGAAACAACATACCCAGCTGCACTGAATTCTGCCTCATTAGCTTTACACATAAACAAGCCCAAACCCTCCCTCACAGGACACAAATATCTTCTGCAGTTTGTGTTCAATTCCTGAATTAATTTTTACCAGCAATATCTATTAAAAAACCAGCAGCATCATGTTTTACATCAGCCTATTTCAGCTCTGGGCTCTTGTTCAACACCAGTGCATAGAACAAGCAGGGAAACATTTCATTCCCACCAACACTGGATTAAGGAAACTTACCACTTACTTGGGCCCTTAGAGTTTCAGTCTGGGTCACCAGCGATGATACCTCTTTGTCTCTTTTACTCAGCTTGTCTTGGAGGTCTGTGGGGGAATGAAAAGACAAAGATTAGAGGGTTGGAAAATGCTTTGTGCAAATTGGGAAGGTGTCAGGTCCACAGCATGGGTCAGGGTGCACCGGGCACCACAGTGGTACAGTCCTGTTGGCAGAGAAGCAGCTGGAGACACAATCTCGCCACACTTGGAGGTGGGATACACACTGGGAAGTTGTATCAGACAGGGTTACGAAAGCAACCACAAACGAGGAGGGGAAAAAGGGAATAGAACATTAATTAAAAAAAACCAAAAAGAGCTTTTAGCACATTTCTTTGTGTCACCTCCTACAGTGGAAGGCAGAGACTGTTTCAAAAGACATGTTTTCTGGAACTGAGGTATTTCCATGCTCAGAGCTGTAGATCTGAAGTCTGATGGTTTTGCGGCTCAATCTGACCTGGTTGTTTTCAGCAGATCTTTCTGGGGTTTATTCAGTGTGGAAACAACGCACACACGGACTGAGTGGCCATTCAGAGCAGTGGCTGCTGGATCTAGTTAAGCTCTGCCATCACTAGGCAGGAATTACCTGTGAATCAGCAAACAGTTTGGTGTAGGAACACAGAATAGTTTGGTTTGGAAAGGAACTTAAATATCATCTTGTTCCACCCGTCCTGCTTTGGGCAGGGACATCTTCCACCAGACCAGGCTGCTCCAAGCCCTGCCCAGCCTGGCCTTGGACACTTCCAGGGATGGGGTATAATATGAATGTGTTCTACATAATCCCATACCTGCAAAGACAGATGAGACTTATGGACAATGCCTGGCTTGCACTGAGGGCAACAGAAATAGGACAAAACACCTCTGATTCCAGCTCTGCTATTGCTCAGACTCAATGTTACAGCTCACCCTCTGAGTGAGGGGTCTGAGTGCAATTCAAGTTGAAATACACTTTATACAAAGTTTTCTGAGTGTGAAAGTTTCACATTTTGTTAAAAGGAGGGTTACTTAATAAAAAAGTAGAGTTACTTAATAAAAAGTAACTATCATTATTTGAAGCCAGTCACATTAGTATCTACCATTGTCACTTCTCTCCTGTGAACAAGTAACATTTAATGTCTGAATTTTACCTGCTGTAAAAATCAGTGATGGGATGGAAATGCACCTATTTCTGCAGATCTGTCTGCAGCCTACACCATCTGTATGGAAAATGTCTAACAGAGGTAAAAACATCCATCTCTGCATATGCTCAGCTTGATTAGAGGGAAAAAACAAAGCCAGACAACAAATGTCATCCAGCAAATTTTGACAGATGAAATGACTTCCTAAACCCCTTCCATGCAGCCATTCCTGCAAGAACAGAAAGTTAGAGGAAGAGAAAGTCACTAGAACAGGGTGTTCCAAGTAAAAATAATAGCTTCATACCTTCCATAGTCTGCTTCATCTTCATCTTTTCTTCTGAAATATCATTAGTTTCAATCATCTGGAATAAATGTAAAATATGAGATATGAACCAATCCTTTACCCAAAGATTCAAAGCAAAGTTAACAACCACAAAGCCCCATCCAAAGCAGAAGGTATCTGATGTCCACGTTAGGAGGTTTTACATCCTTCCCAAGAGGGAAATAAAGGCTTTTTTGAGGAGTTGCTTGTCCAGCTGGGTGCTACTGAGGCTGACCAGAGTGCCCACACACAACCTGCAGCTGAGCACAACAGCAGGATTCACCCGGGAGGGAACAGAGCTCAAGTCTTTCCCCACAAGTTCTGGTTCCAGCTCTGCACACTCAAGAGTTTGTGCAAAGGGATGGAAGAGCTGCTGTCCATCGGACCAGGCACCTCTGGTCAATCACAGCAAACATCCAACTGCAAACGCTCTCCAGCACGCAGCTTGAGACCTACCAGTCAAACAGTTCCCCAACTTCTGTAGAACCTAGCTGTGCCCAAAGTTATAAAAACACTGATAAAATAATAATTAGAGAACTAATGCATTCATAAAAATAATAACAAGCAAATGTTGGGTCCACACAGGGGACTCTGCTTTTTTCCCCACCCTCTTTTCTATATTGCAGTGAAAAGCCAGAGACTGCAGAGCTTTCAATGCCAAGCTTTCCGTGGCAGAGGCTACAACTGAGCCCTTCACACCTCTTCCCATCCAGCAGCCTTTGTTGGAACCTCAGCACATGCCCAGACCAAGCAGCTGCTGTGGCCACCACAGTCAAGAACCCCAAGGTCAGTTCCCTAAAGTCTGGGCTGTGGGACAAGTCAAACAGAAGCACGAGCACCCCCAGAGGAGAAACACGTTTCCTGATGTACTTTTGGTATGGAAAAAACTATTTAACTACTCCAGGGAAGCACAGTTGTGGTTCTCACTTGAAGGTCTACGAAAGACTGTCACAAGACACCTTTGCTTGTTTAAAATACTTGGACAGTGAATGCTGCAGTCACTTTAAATTAACTAAGACAATTTAAAATAGAACTTGCCCCATGATACTCAAAGGCTTTCACCCATGCATTTCTTCCCATATTCTCCTGATTTTAATTGACACATAGTTGAAATAATTACTTCAAGACTTCCCTGGTTCTAATCCAGTATCACTATCCTCCAGAGCCCTTCCATGTATCTAAAGGGCTCTGGAACAAGCCTCCAGCTTCTTCTTTTCCATTCACTCCTGTTTGAATATTGGCTATAATGTGTTACATGTTGTAATAACCACCCCCTTTTCCCAGGGTCCTGGCTGTACTTATTGTTCCCAACTGTCCTTACTAGATGAAACATGCTAGAGCAACCTTCACATACTGTTAATGCTGGAGATTCCTCCTTTGCCTTTGCCTCTATTGTCCTCAGTGTGCCTATTTCCAAGGTGTGAAGTTCTGACTTAGACACCATGGAATTCATGGGCTTGACTTTGCTGCCTGGAGGTGCAACTGGTTTCAGTGGGGCTGTTCATGTTGGGAAATTAAACACAGGCATTGAATTCATTGGCATCTCTGTCTGGAACAGGAACTACATCACCAGTGAAATTTCAACACAGTATTCTTAAAATGCGCACATTTTATGGCTTATTTTAATTTTCTGCATCCCCACAGGATGTAAATTGGGTTTTTCCTCATTTCTCATGCAAAATCCAAACACAAATAGAGGCCCAGCCCAGAGCCATGAGTAGCAATTTCCCTCCTCACTACAGTGCAGAACCAGCCACAACTCCCTGTGCCATGCAAAAAGGTGGGATGATGCATCCTGCAGCAAATAGTCCAAAAAAAAAAAAAAAAGGATTGCTTAAAGAGACACAAAGGCCACAATAAATTGACCCCTTCATATCACTGCTCTTATTTCAGCCTTCCCTGGTCTCATATTTAATCAGGAATTTTATTTCCCCAGCCTGGTGCCATTCTGACCCTTGCTGACAGCTTTTCCCCTATAATCATCAACATCAGCATTTCCCTGTCTCCCATATGTGCTATGAAGCCCCTGCCCTGCTGCTGGCACGCCCCCACTCCATCCCACAGTTCAGCCACTCACTGCACCTCTCAAACCCTGCTCCAGGTGCTGAACAAGGTTAACTCTTTTTCCACCCTATCCTCCTACCACCCCTAAAGAGTCTTGGCCAATAGCACACCAAGACTGCTGCAGCTCCTTGGAGAAACACAACTGTATTGTAGGAATTATGGTTTTCCAGCTCAGAACACTGCTTTCTCAAGATGAGAGCCCACCCTGGCGAACCACAACAGCCCTACTTTGCTGCCACAGCAGCCTCCAAGCCCAGATGTGGCCCCACTCGCTCCTTTTCCCTAATTGTTCCACTGTACTGGCTTTCTAGAGTGGAAAGACACCTTCAGCATGGAGATGCAGTGCAGAAAGAGCACTGCCAGTGGAAGGAAAAAACATCCAGATATTTGAGGCCTCAGAAAACTGCACAAGGCAGCGGCTGAGGGGTTACCAACAATGATAATAAACAAGCCAAATGACCCCGAAGTCATACATTTGCATGCTGAGAAGGATGCAGGGTCTCCATGGACTGCAGCTTGTTCTCTAAGACAAGCACTTTTTCCTGCAATCTTTGGATCTCCTGTTTGCTGTGGGCTTCTGTTTTCTGTAATGTTTCATAGTCCAACATCTTCTTTTCAGCCAAAGATACCTGCTCTTTCAAGAAAGCTATTGCTTGTGTCTGATCTATGTATTCAGCATGAAGTTTCTCCAGTTCATGCACCCTCAGCTCAGCATCTTGACACTTGTCCTTCGCATCTTGGAGCTCAAGAAGGTGCTGACTGCCTTTGGTTTCCATTTGCATTTTCCAGTTGCTGTTGCTTTTTTCCACTTCATCCAAAGCCTCCTGCAGCTTCAGTTTGAGACTCTCTTTCTCCTTTATATGGACAGCTGTCTCAATGTCGTGCTTTGCTTTCAGGTTCTCCAACTCAAGCTGGTGCTCCAACTTTATACTCTCCACCACTGCCTTCAGCTCCACGATCTCCTTGTGCTGGGTGTCAGGGCCTGAGCTGAGTGTGGCTTTCAGGTCCTCCAGAGACTTCTGGTGGTCAGAAGCTAACGTGTCCAACTTGGACTTCCAGTTGTCCATGAGCCCCATGTTCTCATTAGTGGCTTGCTGAACTTTATGCTTTAGGTCAACAATCTCCTGTGAGTACTTCTCATTGACAGATTTCAGCTTCTCCATCTCCTGCTGGTACTTCTTTAGTGTCTTCTCGTACCTCTCCTTCAGCTGGCTGCTTTCCTTCTGATGCTCCTTGTTGGCAGACAGCAGCTGATCCCGCAGCCGAAGAGCCTCCGACTGCAAGCCCAGGTTATGTTCAGGGGTCTCTGCCTGGTGGGAGCTCTGGAGGTACTGCCGGAGCTCATCCACCTCACTGCGCCTTAGGCTCAGCTCCTCCTCCAGCTGCAGGATTCTGGACTTCTCCGCCACCGTGGTTAACTGCAACATGACAGAGAACACAAAGTCAGTGCACCTTTCATTGCTGCATCCTTCCCCTTTAGTAAGCGTGCTCCAGTGGAAGTGAATCCAAAGTACATTAGTCAAAGTTCAAATAAAGAGGTAAAAAACACCCAGTACCCTCCAACCTGAGCACAGTTTTGCACCAGGGTAACCAGCACCGACAGCTCACAGTTATGTCTGTGCCAATTGCAATTTATTTTTCCTAATACAAATCTCTTGCTTTCCACAGAAAAACCATCTTGGAAATAACCCCTGAAGTTCACTAGGGAGCAACAGTGGTTTACGAAAAATAATGTCCTGGAAGGGCATTATGTTTCCAGACCAGGCATCTTGCCAGATGATGCACAGAGGAGATGTGACTGCACATGCAGGAATTTCACAAGCATCAAAACCAGCATTAAGCATATCATGTTTCCTTTATTGCTCAGCAATCCTCAGCCTGCAGACCTCTTTTCTGCAATGGAATTTGTTTACCCTGGTGTAAAAAAGGAAAGGGATTTTTACACGTGAGTACATGTTAGAGTTTATTAGTAAAGTCAAAATAACAAAGGAGGCTAGAGGATGCAAGACAATAAATCTGGCCATGGTGCACATTGAGCTTAAGGGCTATGGATCCATGTTTTGCAATCTGAATGTAACCTGGCAGGGCTGAACTCCCTATGAGTCACAGGGAGGTCAGGGTGCTGAAGCTATGGATGGAGAAGAAGATGAAATATTAGAAAAAGGCCAAAGAAAGAAGGAAACCGAGCCAAACCCCAAGAGATCAATTGCAGCCATCAGCCCAGGAGGCTGGCCATCATTATTTTAGATGGGCACAGGGCGCTTCAAATGATCCAGACCTTTTAGAGACCCTCACATTTCTGTTTTCTACAGCTCTCAAACCCATTGCTGCTCACTGCAGCAAATTTGCTGCTTCCCACACCACACCAGCATGAAAAAGCCCTTTCCACATCTGGCCTGCTTTTAGGATTCCTCTGGGTAACCTGTGCTGCTGCAGGCAGGGCCAAGGATCAGAGTGGGCCCACCTGCATTCACCAGTACCTTCCCACTTCAGATGGCAGCTCCCACAACTGGCAGGAGAGGCTGGAATGTTGATTGCAACATTATTTCCTCTTACAGCCTGGGGGGTGGTCCTCGAGGCAGAATGAATTGTCCAGGGTGTGGATATTGCTGGGATATGCTAATTGAATAATGAATTGTGAAGAGCTCATGTGTCAGATGGTGGCATGGGGCAGAGGAGCAAACTCAATCTGAGAAACAAGTTCCCCACATGAGAAGCAAAGCTAGAAATCATATTGTACTACTATTTCTGGGAAAGAAAGCAAATAAAAACAAAAAAAAAAAATCAGGGAAGCTTAAGTTCAAGCCCAAATCAATCAACCCCACAAAAACCAAGAGAAAGAAACCCAAAGCAAGGCATCATGAGCATCAAGGCAGGGCAAGCGCTGTCTGCAGGCAGGGCAAGTGGGGGTCCATTACCCTGGTGTCCTCTAATTCTCTGAGGAGTTTTTCAGCCTGTGCCTTCTCAAACAGCAGGCTCTGCTCGAGCTCCCGTATTCGGGCATGCTCCAACTGCGTCTGAGTCTGGTCACATAGAGGGGAAAAAAGGACAGTGGAGATGGGAGTAGGGGAAGGGAGGGAGAGAGAGAAAGAGGGAAAGAGAAGGCTGCAACATCATCTCCAGCGTACAAGACAAGGAAAGGCAGTTCACAACAGAAGAGAATAAAGATCCAAACAAGGAGGAGAAATCCAACCAAACAGAAAACAGTCCCTAAGGGATTTTACATGGTACTCGTAGTGGCTCTTCACAAGAAAACTGAACCAGTGATGGGAAAACATCCTCCTGCATTAGAAACCCGCTTCAGTGTTTTCCTGCATCAACTGAAGACACTTCCTAAAAAGCAAAGCTCCCACCAGTACAAGGCCCTCATACACACAGAGAATGCAAAGACATTGCAATGATTCTCCGCATTTCTCCTCAAGAAGAATCACAAGGTAGACTGAAAAGAGTTGAAAGTTTCCATCCTCTTTTTGCTCTGGAGACAGTGTGAATCCTACACTAAGAGGGGGAAAAAAAAAAAAGCAGGTCAGACTGTATATGGCATGTTGTAAAACCAAAAATACACTGCACTGAAGCAATCAGGGAATTGAAATACCAAACTGTTCTATAAACAGTGCTTTGAGTTTGAATAGGCCTGACAAGAATTTCAAAGTGATTTTTGTACAGTAAGACTCTACTAATTTTGGCACAAGAAAACAGAACTTTTTTGATTGGTAGGTTTGGGGATTTTTGGTTGGTTGGTTGATTTGGTTGGTTTTCAAGGGGTTTTTTTTGACAAATGATTCAACTAAAGCTCAAGAAGTTCACGTAATATGCCCAAATCCAGGAGCACTGGCTCTGGGCATTCCTTCAGTGCCCTTCACTTTTAAAGCTGAAGTACCACAAAGCTGCACTTGGTGGCAAAGCTCAGCACTCCACAACCACCACTGTAATATCATGTAAAATTCCCTATAAATAAAAGAAGAGAGGAGACACAGGAAAGTGCATGCACACTCTGGCCTTCACATTTTTTTAGCTTACAAAACCCACATTTTCCTTTGAATTAAATTTAATTAATCTACCAAATTAGAAAATTAATCTAGCAAAAAGCAAACAAACCTGCTCAGAACCATTTTTTACTCCCATATTTTGCCCTTCATTTGCCATATAATTATTTGCTTTCCCCCCTCTTTCTATTGGAGCCAGTTTTCAGGATTTTCTGCCCTTCCCTACAATAAAGCAAGGCTTGGCTAGTTGTGTATAAATGACAGAAACTGAAGTTTAAAAAAATCCATGTTTTATGCTTGCAAAATATCATTGTACATGTATTCATAGATGGTGGCGTAACTGCCAGTTATATTTAGATGGCTCTGTATTTTTATGTGCCTTATTTGACCCCTGAAGGAGGGGGGAAAAAGATGTGGATTCAAGAGCCCAAATATTATCAAAACCCCAAATCATATAACTTAAGTGCAAAAGTTGGCTGATTGCATCCTAATTAAAAAAAAAGGCATTAAATTAATTAAATAAAATTAATTCTCCCTATAAAGCCCAAAGATCCACATCTCAAGATGGAGCTCCAGGCTTGATTTTACTTACAGGAATAAATAAATACTCCATTGATACCAGTTAATTGACTGGTGGCAGCACATCAGATATTTGCTACCTGAAGATGCTGACCTATTACAAAACTCATCTCTGGACTTCTCAAAGAGATTCTCTCCAGACTCCTGATGTTAGCACAAGTGCCCAGTCAAGCTCTCAGTCCCACCTGATATTCTTGCTGAGTATCTATTAGTCCTGCCATTTTCCAGCTCTGGAAAAACATATGAATATAGAGGAAAAAAAACCAAACCAAACAAACCAAAAACCATGGAAAAAAATTAGATTAACTGTTTTACAGTCCTTAAATCTTAGATTTATATCAAATTCTGTATTATTTTATGTAAATTGGTTTGCTAGTACTAGCCAGTATGAGTCAGAGCCTCAAAACCAAAGTTTTCCTGCACTTTCAGGAAACTCAGATAAGAATTTCAGATTTACTTCTAGCTATTTGCCCTCAATTACTGTTCACAAATTATAAACTGACTTCCCACTGGCATTCAAGGCATGCTGCAGGATCCAGGAGATGAGCATGAGAGAGTTCCTTGATGAGGATAATATTTCCTGTAAACCATGGTCTTCCACCACAGAAAGCCTTTCCTGAAAGGTTTTCCTGCATTTGTTTTTCATCCCCCAAAGCACTACAGCATCAGCTGCCAACCAGGATCAAAAGTGGGTTGAATTAATAACTACATTTCAAAGCTAAATCCACAGCCCCTCTATCAAAGGTGCAAAACCTTGATCTGTATCTTCGGGCCACCAACACGTGGATTACTTTGGTCAAATTGCTTCCAAGGATGCTGCCTGCCATGCTCAACACCCAAGAGCCCTAGATTTGTTCAAAACATACATGCTATTGGGACAAAAATCAGGGGATTTAGCCAAGCCTTCAGCAGAAACCCCAGAGCCAGGGACCACAGAGCAGAGAAGGTGTTCTTACCATTGTCATCATGTCTGTTATTGGCTGTTAAGTCAAAATAAACACTCCTCTCTGAATACTTGGAAGAGCTGCTGGTGTAAGAGGACTAACAAGACCAGAGGAAAGCAGACAACTGTCACTGGACTTTGCTTTTGGCTAGTTCAGCTCCAGAGAGGGATGCCAAGGGCTATGCTTGCAGCCACTGGATGATTTCATTGTGATTTTACACAACGAATATCAAGACCAACCATTTCCCAGGAAACACACTGTAACATGAAGGAACACTTATCCTCCTGATTTCCAATAAAAGGTTTCAGATTTTTTTTCTCTAAGTTAATTACTTGCTTCTGGAAAGCTTAACTGTCTCCACAAAAAAGCAGGAAGGTGAGAATTAACTCCAGTGGGTCGATCATTCAGTCTGAGCATGCAAATTAGGCAGAGAGGATGTAAAAACTGGCCACAGCCAAGCCCTCTGCCAATGCCTGTGCTGGTACTGATGCTGGACTCATGGAGAGCATGCCAGTTCCCTGGATCAGAGGAAATCAAACTTCCATAAATTAATTGTTCTTTTGTACAGACAAGCATGGAAGTGAGGACAGAACCATAACGGCCTGCTGAAAGCTTAGCCACATCCCCATTGCAAGACAATTCCTCCCCAGCCCAGAGGAAAATTAAATCTAAGACTGCAAGTCCCAAACTGAGAATGGGAGCCCTTACCTACAGCAGCTTATCATCTTGCTAAGCATGGTGGCTTTTATAAAAAAATATATCCAAATATACTATCTGGCCAACCCTGGTCCCGTTGCCATCATTACACAGCCAGGCTTAAACACTTGGAGCTTACAAAGGTACAATTCACTGCTCTCGAAGGGAATGATGGATGGATCAACCACCCTTCTCTAAAGCACTGGGGGAAAGCTGTCAGCTCAGAGATGAACAGAAATCTGACTCTACACCCACACAACAGGCAGAAACTGCACTTGCTGTGCTTCAGCAAAGGTCTGCTATCAGTGTACTGCTAATTTACACCCTGTCAAACATCTCCTTCAGCTTCTGGATGAAGAGGAGAGGTTTATGCCAACAGGATCACAGCCACAGCAACATATCCATTTCCTAGTTTTCCCATTTTCCTGGGCTTTTATTGCTATGAGTGACAGTGAAGCACAGGAGCAGAGCCCTTGACATTTCTGGCTGTTACTAACCTGGCACTCTGGCTGAAGAGAAGGAAACCTCCCTTGATTTACATGTGGAGAGCAGAGCCTTGCTTTCACAGAAAGATTTTCTTTTCCTTTTTTCCCCCTGGAAGATCCTCCCACTCAAGGGCAAGCTCCAAACATCACTTCCAGTTTGCACAATGTTCATTGCAACAGCATCACTCTGAGGAACAGCCCTTCCCAGTGACAGGGTGTCAATCCTAGTGTCAAACCCACACTGATGGGCAGTGAACTCCACATGAGGATACCTCAGGATACACAGCATTTTGGCTGGAATTAAACAGCATCCAACCAGGAGACTTCGTGTGCCTGTTAGCTGCTAAGAGCAGGACACCGCAGGGACAGGAACTAAACTGTCAATTCATTTCTAGAGTGGAAAAAACATATGTTCCAACACATTCAGATACAGATTTTAACATGGCTTGGCAACTCAGAGTGACAGATTAACTCCAGGCAGCTCCAAGTGTGAATAGTCATTGGGCACCACACCAAAGAACAATCCTCACAGTTTACACCATGGTGTTCGCAGCAGGTCCAAAGCCATCAATAAAGTATTGTTAGAGGGGAGCAAAAGATGGCAGAAGTTACTCAAGTGAGGCCCCACATATAACTTTGGACCCCACATTTTAGCAAGATCATAAGGAATTACCTCCAGATCCCCTTTCGTAATGGATTCTTCCTCCACACGGAACTGCAAGTCCTCCACTTTCCTGGGGAAGAAAAGGGACATAAAGAGCAATCAGGAACACTCAGCTCAGCACCCTCTGTCTAAGCAGCCATTGCACATGAACCTTTTCACTATTAATCAAGTTTTATGGATTACTGCAACACCATCAATGGAGAGATCATTACCAACAAGTGGAAAAGCTGCCCAAAAACTACTGATAAGCTTTTTGTGTTCTAAAACCACTCACCCAATATTAAAAAATCATGTCATGGCCTGCAGAATCAAAGTCTGAGAGGAGAGGGATACAGACCACTTTGGATACAAACAGCTCAGCAGAAACCGAGCAGCAAGACCCACAGAGCAGGACAGTTATAAGCAGCTTTCCACGCACAAACATGGTCTTTTTGCAAGGTACATCTTCTCAGACACAAAATTACTGTTCTCTGACACCAGGATCCTGAAAACAAGCAAACCACAACCAGGTTTCACTGGTTTATTTAAACTTTACTATCCTGCAGCCGAGCACTGGGCAATTCCTGTGCCAAATGCACAGGGTCCATACAAAATACTCCAAGGGAATTGGATCCTCTGTCTCCTTGGCAGAGGGTGGGCAATGTTTAATGTTTCCACAACACGGAAACTGTGCGCTACCCTGGAAGAAGAGCCTTCCCCACAGATTGTACAGGCCATTCATGCATAAATGCACATAAAACCACACACATTAGCACAGACATGCTGAGGAAACTTCTCTTTTGGAAGACAGAAGCCAGTAACAGCAGAAAATAATTCAATTTTCTGCTAGACTCAGCCCTCTTTTTCTCTTTACTGATGAAAAAAAAGGGCTGAGGATGTTTAGCTGGTAGCCAGATGTAAGGACTCTGATTCCGTTAGAGATAAAAATAGCTGTGAGTGTACATAACTAACTTCATAAACAAGCTTCTTTGTCTAAGCTTCCTCTAATTAGGGGAGGGAGGCATCTGTTGATATTTAGGGGAAAACTCAGCTGACTTGGGTTAAAGGCCTCCTAGAGCTGGGAAAGTCAGCTGCCTACCAGGAGTATGGGGGAGACTTATGCATGAAAAAACATTTCATCCTCAGGAGGGGCATCAATCAATTGAAATCAAAACTGTTTTCAGTTATTTAATACACAGAAATGTTTTCCTATTCCCACTGAAGAGTTTAATTATATACATGGAGCAACTGGACTCCAAGAATGACAGGCAGATCTTCACTCTTACCCAGACAGGAAATGTATGCACCATGATATATGCATGGATGGGGGCCTCTGGGATGTGAGGATGTGGAGATGGTGAATCACACTACAGTAAGGTTGTACTCCAGTTTGGCTTCCCTTCCTCACAAAGAACGTCCTCAAGATCAGCCCATCACAAATGGAGGGGAAGAAGGGGTCGTTAGTAAATCCAGGTTGTACAGGAGTGTCTGTGATGGCCCAACGTGCACATGCCTGTTTATGATCCAATTCTTATTTCATACTGTATCCTTAAGCCAAAACCACCTGAAGGCTTTATCACTGTCCACACATGACTTCACCTCCCTCACACCCATGCACTCCTGCTTTACCTCTTCTCCTCTTCCAGCTGGTTCAACAGCTCAATCTTCTCCTTCTGCATCCCATCCACCAAGGCTCGTGCTCGCTGGAGGTTTCCTTCTGCCTCTGTGACATACTGGAGCAAAAAACAAGCCCAAGACACAAAAGTTAGCCATTTCTGAAGTAGAACAAAGCTGTTTAAGAAACGGTCAGAAATAGGGAACAGAGGGAACAGAGGATGCTATTTCAGAGGATGCTGTGGTAAGAGCAAATTTTCCAAAGAGCTTAGGATGTAGAGATAAAGACAACAAAAACTGCTCAGTCTCCAGCACCTGTAAGTGATCCACGCTTCAGTGCCTCTCTGACCTGAACCTTTTGGAGAATCCAGCTCTGATTAGAGTTAAGAACTTGAAGCCTGAAAAGTTCTGAAAATCTTTTTCAGAGGTGCAATTCAGTGCAATTCAGCCCCAGTCATAAAGCAAGAGAGACATTTCAGACTGTTAATTCATTTGTTACTGATAATTACTGGAAAACACGATATGCAGGAAGAATGTCACCTTGCAGTTGATTTCCCAATTTCCCCTGCATTTCTGACAGGCAGGTGTGACCCACCACACAAACATACAGTGCCATCCCTGCTCCCAGGTAGCTCACTCAGGTTTATAAGCATGAGTAAGGAATTTAGGACAAGAGCAGACACTGAAGAACCACATACTGACAAATAGCACAAACACAACTCTCTTTAAGCATTTGAATACATAAAATATCCTCTGTACAAATGCTTGTGTGAAAAACAAACACACACCAACCTACTATGATCGGCCTGTTTTCCTTCCAGATTTCCTGATTTCATTAATGTGATAAAAACATCCTCTCTGGTGGGAAAGCAGTGGCATATGAACTGAGCTGATGTTCTCAGCACCACAAAATCACCGCAATGCAGTCACAGCCACAGCCAGATTCAGTGGCTGAGGGGAACAAATCTGCCTTCCACTTGCATTTCAGCATTGAAATGTATTGATCCACCAGACACAAACTATCTACTACCTCTTACCTGGCACAGCTCTTTTCCTGCTCCTGGCTTGGGGCAGAGATAGCACATGTGACATTGGGAGAGTGGAGAAAGAGCCTCAGCTTAAATCACCACATAAAAGGCAGAAATTCAGAGCCCAAGTTTCACACACAGGGGTAACATTATGATCTGACACTTTCAGGGGATATCATATATTCAGATATTTGAAAGCTAGTGATAAAAAGCCCTATCACCTCCTACCTGCTCGTGTTGGGCCTTCATGATGGCAATCTCCTTCTCCACCTCACAGATGTGGCTGGTGGCTTTGGCAACCTCTGCCCGCTCCAGGTCACGCTCTGCCAGCAGCTGTTCAATGTGCTGCTGCTTCTCCTTCAGTGCCTCCTGGAGAGCTGTGGTGCCAGAGATTTTCCGGGCATATCGAGAAGAGGTCTCTGTCAGCTGGGAAAAGAGTTAAAAAGAGATGGGGTAAAGCTGTGTCCTTTCCAGTCTAGAATAGATGAAGTCCCCTGTTAAATCTGGAATGCTGCTCACCTAACAATCATTCTTCAGCTGAACAGAGCTGCAGTTCCAGCTCTGGGCCCTACAGGGGAGGTTAAGTCTCAGAAACATCTGGACAATGCTCACAAAGCTCAACTGCTCTTTTGCACTGCAATGAAAGCACCATTTCCCAGAGGACAGAACATGGAGTGGGAACTGGATCAGGAAAAATTATCACGCATTGTACCATCTGCCTTCTTAAATATATTTTATTGATGACCTGCGCTGATGAAATCCCAAAAGGTGAGCTCAGCTGCGCAGACTGATCTCAAGTGGAGACCAGTACAGGGTTATTCGATCCACTCCCAGGAATGACACTGCACACTCATCCCCAGATAAGAGGGCTGCAGGTCTTCTGCAGCAACACCACAGCACAGCCGGAGCTTTCAACAGTATCACTGCCTGCTCTGCTTTCTGCCTGCTTGAGCACCTGCCAAAACCCCAGGCATGTGACCCAGGACATTGTCACCCTCCACAGTACGACAGTCACAGTAGGAGCTTTGCACAGCTGGTCAGTGCAGCAGCATGACCATGTGAGACTGGAAACAGTGTCCTTTTTCTGCAGGGATCCCTTATAAAACCTGCTCTTGAGAGCAGAACTGAGATTCATCCCACTGCAAATCACACTTCAGGCTCTTCAATGGTCACAGTTGCTTGGTGTCCATTACAGCCCCCATGTCCACAGAGGGAGACAATTTGTGAGGTGGCTAACACTGTCTGACACTCCATTCCCCTCACCTCATCAATGGTGAAGGAGCAGCTGCACTGGAAGAAAACCCCAACCCTCCCACTTTGTGGAGTTGGATCACAGAGGTGGATTGAGGCTGCAGAGACCATGCA
This sequence comes from Rhagologus leucostigma, assembly GCA_013397725.1. Taxonomy (NCBI): domain Eukaryota; kingdom Metazoa; phylum Chordata; class Aves; order Passeriformes; genus Rhagologus; species Rhagologus leucostigma. The sequence goes on along the minus strand of VZTD01005593.1, from coordinate 344,177 downwards.
GGAGCTACTTACCAGCCCACTGCGGCTGGGCCTGCCCCCGACTGATGAGGCCACCGAGCTGACAGAGCTGATGGAGGAGCTGCTGGGGCTGTGGGTCAGGGCTGACACTCCCATGGCCATCCGCTTGCTCTTCTTCGCCTTGGCAGGGCTGGTTGATGGGAATCCTATCCGGATCACCTTGTGGATGGGAGCAAAGAGGCCAAACTTGGGTGGGCACTGAAAATACCTGGAATACAGGAGATGCACCAAGTGAGAAGTGGCAGAGCATCCATCTCACCCCAAGCCTTGCAGAACGGCACTGCCAAGTAGTACAAAATCCCGGCCCATAGCTCATCTCTGGGTGCTTTGCTGTGACATTGTTTCCTCTGTACAAGTAGTTGGATTATTCTCCTTTCCTACTTATAGTACTGGCAATTTCCACGTTTGCATTTGTGGTGCTTTAGCAAGGAGACCTGAGGTAATTGCCAAGCTCTAGCTTCTGTGCACTTTGATAAGATGCCAAGAAAGACACATCTGGTAGCGTGGAGAGCACATCCCAGAACATAAACATAGACAGAGCACAAACACTCCTTCCTTACCAACCAACCTTTCCAACAAAACCATCTCAAAACTTGTGTGTGCTCTTTACCCTGCTTTGAAGACAGGGATGCAGTAAAGTGTGTCTGCAGGGAGATGTCAAAAGATGGACAAGGCCCTACACCGTGGGGCTCAGCAATGAGACAAGAGGCCATGGGCAGGAACTTCCACCTAAACATGAGGAAGAACTTCTTCCCTGTACAGTAACCAAGCCCTGAAAAAGCTGCGCAGAGAAGGTGTGGAGTTTCCTTCACTGGGGATATTCCAGAACCTTCTGGACACAATACTTATGCCATGTGCTCTGGGATAACCCTTCCTTGAGCAGGAAGGTTGGACTAGATGACCAACTGTGGTCCCTTCCAACCTGACCCACCCTGTGATGCTGTGTCAGATAAAAAGATCTGAATCACACAGTTCTGTATAAATGTTTCACAGGGTGAAAATCTTTCCTACCAAAACAGGAGAAAACGGCAGCTCAAACCTTTGAAGCTAGAAATATCATTACAGCATATATCAACTCCAGCATGTGCCACCTCCTTGGGGTGGCAGAGAAACTGTTTCCTATGCAAACAAACTTGGAAAGATGCATGCATGGAAAAGGGAGTACCAGATAATTATTGTGCAAGTTCTCTTCCACAACCACAGTGAGCCCAATGATTCTGTCTCTCCAGAATACTCTTCCAGAATAAAAATGAGTCAAAACTCAGTGTCAAACCCTGGAAACTCCTTCAGGGCCTTGGCTGACCAGCATAAACCAAGGTTCATTTGCTGCTGGCCAGCTGCACTGCAGCAAGAAAAACCAGATCACCTCCAGCATTGTATCCCCTTGTTTCAGGGGAGCAGCCAACACAAAAAGCTCCTATAAGAGCTTTCTCACAGGCTTCCCAGCAAGAATTGGACTAAATACTGGGTCATAAAACAAATCTGTCCTATGTTAATATAAAAAAACAGGTTCTAATGACTAAATTACACAAAACCAGTTTTGCTAGCCCAAGTTCTCTCTCTCCAGATGTGAGCAGCTGCTTCCCCAACTCCCTTTTATTTTTAAGTGCTGGCAGCCATACAGCTGTGTCACAGGCAGAGCCCTGTGTGCTTGGGAGGCCAGGGAACAGCCTGATCTCCAGCCAGATGAGAATAAAATTAATTTTCAAACATCAGCTCAAACCCATTTTTTTCTATAGCAAACTTTAAACAGCCCCAAATCTCTCAGCCTCCTTGGCTTCCTGCCAATACAGGCCCTTGGGTTTGAAAAACCAGCCATACCACAGGCTGACTCCTTGCAAACCTGCCAAAGCCCTGCTCAGCATAGTTTTCCCAAATTCCAGTAGGCACAGGCAGGCCAACAGCCCCTTCCACAGCTCTGCCTGGTGTAAGCACAGACTGGTACTCGTGGCTGCACAACAATCCCAAAGGTAAATTCCCTTAAAAGCCTCCGAGAGCTCTTAGCAAGCTCAAACTTGCATCACTATGTCTGCCCATTTTCTTTCAGTCCAAATTGAAAGTGGTTGCAATTAGCTTTTACAGTTCAGAAGCAGAAATTCGGTCCAAAACACTTGGCAGTAAAAAAAATCTACTTGAAAACCAAGAGCTGCTCTCACCAAGTGTGGAGGAGCTCTGTACTCACATTACGGAGAGGAAACAGGGAAGAAAAGTGGCGGTGTGATGGCAATGCAAACTGCAGGTGGGAAATGGCACAGGAAATGTTGAAATAGATGGAAAAATCTTCAGTGTCCACAGCTGACATGTCACAACTATGCAAAAGTAAAAGGTCTGGGCAGTTTAGTGAGCAAGGACTCCCACTGGAGCAGAGAGAGATGGGAGAACAGTAAAATAAGCAGGTAACATTTAAATTACTATAGGTGAGTACATGGAACTTGCTTGGCATCGGGGAATTGACACCAAACCAAACCATACCAGCACCTCTGTAGTCTCCTGTGCAGACAGGAAAGCAGATGCAGCAAACCTCAGTGCAAATCAGCACCATATGATGTACAGAGGGGCTCCCCCACAGTGATACCCTGTCCCCTGGGCCACTGCTACAGATCCACAGCCTGCAAGCAGCTGCCACTGAAGAGCCACAGTTGCTGGAAAAGCCCAGCCCTTCGGCCTTCCCTTGATGCACATCCACACCTGAACCTGCAGGAAAATCAGTGACCCACCACAAATTTCAGCCAATTCATCACCAACTCAACTGGAGTTGCTGATGACAGCAAGGTGGTGACAGTGTCCTTTGCTCCATGCTGCCTCTACTGCTTCTACCAACCTCCAGTGTCTTGAGTTCCAGTTTTGGCTCCACTCTCCTTTTGCAGTAGCAGCAGGCAGTGCTGGGCTCACTGGCCAGGCCAGGGATGCTCACTAGATGGTAACCATCACCAAAGCACAGACTCCAGAGTCCTGGACAGCCCAGGCTGATCCTGGCAGGACAAGATCAGAGCAGCCTCAAGAATTCCATGCTGCCACAGCAAACAGGGAAGACTGACAGAGTGGTGCCGACACGCACCAAGGGAGTTGGTTTTACTATGTCAGCTTCTCCAAATCACTGCTGTTGAAATGGGCACATGCTACAAGAAAATCAAAAGGCTGGATGAAGGCGCAAAAGGACAGACCTGGACAATGCTGCAGCCTTGCTCTAAACAGTGTGAAACAAAGGAGAAGCCTTTGCAGACAGGGCACACACCAGAACAGCCTCAGCCAAGATGCAGCAGTTTCAGAAGACAGATGACTTCCAAAAGTTGGATTTTCAAAACACAGCAACAGAGGTACGAGGATGAGAGGCAGACAGAGCACTACACTCACATCTGCCTTTCACATCTTCCACATGCACAGACACAATAAATCATTTCTGAACACTCTGAAGATTAATCTTCCAGATAGTTTGAACTGTATGATAAAGAAAACAGGGACTTGCATTCACTCCGTGATTTATTCTCTACCATCCTGGTTCTTTTATTTTGAGAACAGGCTGAATCTCAGCCATCTGCTGCCAATCATTTACTGCTCTCTTGCCCTGACATTGAACAAGGCAGCTTTTCTCTTAATTTAAATGAAAGCACATGGCTGCTGGACAAAACAAGGCTGACCCAACATAAGAAACCTTTATTACAGAACCTGAGATCTAACAAGGCAGGAACTCTCAGCTCCTCAGTTTCAAAGTTATAGGTTGGACTTGATGATCTCAAAGGTCTTTTCCAACCTAGTTAATTCTGTGAAAGATAAATGTCACCTCTAAAGCCAGACTGCCTTCAGAAGTTCCAAGAAACCAACAGTATTTCCCACTTAAGGAACTTGTGTAGGACAAGGAATCAGTTGCACCTGTATTTGAAGCAGAGTCAAAGAGCTGCTGCATAATTCAGATTTGAACAACCCCAAGCTCAAGATCCAAGGCCTGGGTCATTCCCTTAACTAAATTCCACATGAACAGAAAGAGCTTCCCAGCAAGCCCGGAAGACGTCCCTGTCTAGTTTTATAGGTACTAACAAGGTCTTTTTTGGAAAAGGAAAGAGTGGAGGTGCCTATGGAATCAGAGGTGGTAAGATCAATCAGCAGACACCTGTCACACTACAGAATTAGTACAAGGACAGAAAACAACCACCAACTGTTCTTTCAGATCTCTGGAAATTTGTTCCCAGAAAGAAGAGAATAAAACATTAAGCTGAGGAAAAAAGAAAGTAAAATCTTTGTCTTCTGTAGTTCTGACAGGATGACTTACAGCACAAGAAGAAAGTTTATGACAGAAATGTGCGGTAGAAGGCAGAGCTAATACAATCAACAGAATTAATTTCCGGCAAAAATTAAATCCCACTGTAAGTTATTTTCTCTCCTTACTTTCTCCTGTTTCCTGAAGCCATTCAAGTTCCTCCTTCACAGAAGTTATCTGATCCTGCTTTAAAATACCCCAGTGATGAGGTTTGTATTGATCTCCCTGCAACGCTATCCAAAAGCCTAAAATGTCCAAAATTAGACTCTTCCTCCCAGCCCACAGTGTCCAACCGAACACAGCCCTAACTCTCTTCCCAAGTCTGATGGCATTTGCCCCCCAGCCATCCCAAGAGGCGTGTAGGACCCGGGCTGGGTCCTACAATAGAGGAGTCCTCAGAGCACACAGTACCTTGTACCAGCAACCGCCCCATCATTCTTCCCCAGGGGTTCATCCAGCTCCACACCACACCACTCTCCTTTGGCAAAATCCGTCTCTCCCACGTAGCGCACAACTCCTGTCTTTGTCCCACCAACCTGTCAGAGATAAGATGTTGAGGATTAGAGATGGCAGCACTAGCACTGACACAAGGGGACTGAAGCTGGGTCAGGTATTTAGAGAGGGGGACAAGACATCTGTATTTTCTGTTTCAGATCTAATGAAATCAGCAGATGGTTCTCACACCAAGTTCCCCAGCACTAAAGCTGTCTTTCCAATAATTAAAAGCGAATTGATGAATTCCCACTTTTGGGACTGCCTGCCTGGAAGACGTCAGAGTAAATATAATGAAAACATATTTCAGTGTGTCAACTAATTGCACCAAGTTACTTGTGAGGCCACAAAGGAGTTTGAGCCCTGCACGCACAGCTCATATCTGCCTTGCCTGAAGAACCATCACCTGCACTGAGAGGTTTTCAGCCCTGTGCTCATTCAGCCAGCAATTCTGGGCAATACTGGGACAGGACAGCAAGGGGACAGCTGAGCTGTCCTCAGCTTGCTCCCGGGCAGGGTTTGCTAAGGATGTAGAAACTGCTCAAAATAGAGGTGTTTTGTACAGAAAAAGCCTCCACTTTTATCTACACTTCCTACAGCAATTCCCAATGCTGGCAAACTGCATGGGAGTGGGGCTCAGCTCACTGCCAGGCATCCTCCAGCACAGGTTTCTTCCCCCATCATGGAGAAATAAAAATAAATCACATCTTTTTCTCCTGAATTTATACCTAAAGTTCTTAAAGTTTCCAGCTTACTGAGGAGACTCAGGGAGGGCAAAAGTCAGGAACCTTTGGAGCTGTGTTTTGATCATTGCCCCAAGAGCATGTGGCACTGAGCAGCAGCTGCCTCTGCGCTAAACATGCGCACTTAGACACTTGGGCTGAGAAAAGGAAGATAGAAAAGAAGGAGGGTGGTTCTAAAGGTTCATACTTCAAGTAAATCAGCATATGATCTAAACCTTTTTTAGCCTATCTCTGCTAACACCTAAATTCAAGGAAGAAAGCTTAAGAATAAGTTTAAGATTAAATTTGCAGCTTCATCCTGAATGACTTGCAGTTATTAATTTTCTTAATATTAAATTAAACATTAAAAGGTATCAACAGAGTATTATTTTCCTACAGAAAACAGTGAGAGCCGAATGCAGAAATCTCCAGGTTTGTGTATTCCAGGGTAGGAATGTTAGATTTACCAATTCTAAATCCCTAAAAAATTGCTTATGCAAAGGAAAAAAAAGAGTTTTCCGAGACTAAAAATAACTGCACCTTTACGGACTAAACAGCACAGCTCTGAAGTCTGGGTCCTACCTCAAATCCTAGGAGGCTGCAGCATACAGCTTGGTTTAGTCCTCTGGAATTTCTCTCACTGGGGATTCAAAGCGCTGCTGCTTATGGAAGAAAATCTTTGGGGATGTTGTTCTCTTTGTTACAGAATAGAGTAAAATATTTGCCAGCAGGAAAAGGACCATAAGAAAGGTTTTGGGTCCTACATCGTGCCCAGGAGTAAAAAGACAATTTGATTTCAGTATTAGGTACTTGGCAAGTTACTGATTTGAACAGTTGCAGTGAATTCTTTACCTATGACTCACAGTTAAATGCCAGTCCCTACTTTGACTGATTTGAGTTTATACAAATTTAGCCTCTTAATACTAATGCAAAGATTTAATGCCATTCTAATACATTTCTTTAGCTGCAAGTTGAACTTGATAAAAGTGTAATTAATCTTAATATCATTCATAGGTACTTACCATTGCTGGTGTGCCCCCTTAATTTTATTTTTGTTGAGTTTTAACTCCAGATGTTGAGTCAGATACTTCCTTTACACCAAGCCATATGACCCTGATAGAGTCTCATGTAAACCTTAAAAAAACCAATGAGCTCCCTCCATCAGTGTGACCGTGGCATCTACTGCAGGGTCCCACTCCTCCACCCACACAAAGGACGACTCAGTTATGTCCCCATCAGTATTATTTATTTGAGAAAGCTGTTCCCAACCAAGAGAGTAAAAAACTACCCCTACTGACCTGATACACACATTATTTACGCCAACACTAAAACTGTGTAGTAAGAGTGCAGGTCATGCTCCCACCCAAAAGCCCTATGTCAGCGAAGACTCTAAGCACAGATCAGATCCAACACTTCCCTGAATAGCCACATGATTCCCTCCTTCCAGAGCAGTGTATTCTATATTCATTTTTGAACATTAATTATTCTGCCATCCTCTCTGTAAAATACGCCCTGCCATACAGCATCACGTTCTCCCCCAAGCCAGGATGGACACATCTGCTCTCCAACAGCCTGGGCTCCCCACAGCCCAAATGGCAGTGCAGTGAGAAGCCAAGATCAGGCTATTACACTTACATGCCAGTGCTTGAGCCTCTTGTTGAGCTTCCCATCTTTTGGTAGTCATGCAAAAACTCTGATGGATGGAGAGTCCAGAAAATTCACCTGACTCAGATATGCAGATTTATTCAGCTAATGCTGCTAAAATAAATAACGCTTTGAAGAAGCCAGTCAGCAGGTTGTACCTGTGTATGAAATGGTCTCATCAGAACAGAATGTTTGATTCTATCAGACCCTTCAGTAAGTCAGAGGTATCACCTTGGGAGAGGATACAAGGCAGCGAAGGAAGTTAGTAATGGCATGGCATAACTCATGGGAGCTCACAGCCATCCCTTCTGCCCATGCCTGGCTTGGATACCACTATCTATAGTCAAGGTGTGAATAGCAGCTAAGCATGGATGGCTCCTATGGCACGGAGATCAGAGGATTTCAACCCAGAACATCCCAGCCTGATGTTGGCATCAGTGCCACTGCAAGTCATGAATTTCTCTACAGGGAATTTGTCTGCATATCTCAGCCTGGACCATTGGTCAGTCACAACCACACCTTCAGCATGCCCAGCGTCCGGAGTGAAGCGAGGACAAAGTGGAGAGGGCAACCCCTCTCTCTGCTAAAGCCTAAGACAGCACAGAATTAACAAGGCTGCCACCAACCTCAGCTCAGACATGTCACGGCTTTTAGAGTTGACAAGTTTCACTCAAAAATGAACCAAACTCCCAGAGCTTTTCTGAGAAGCTTTTAATAGTTACCTTACCAAAACTATTGCTAAGATTATTCATGCCCAAGAGAATGGGATTTTACCAAATATAAAGTGTTATTGCTTTTATAGTTGTTTTGGGAAAAACAACAACAACAACCAAGCATAAAGCAGCTAAAAAGAGCTCTTTCTGGAAGTTCTGAAAAATGGAAACGATATTGACACAGTGATACTAGATTTTTTGGTTTGGAGATTATTTTGACCAGTGTCAACACTCCAAGTTTCTCCACCTCAGGTAAAAACACTTATGGTTAAGTTTAAACAAGCTCGTGGTAGCCTTTCCTCTTCAGCTGGAGTTGAGCAGCCTCCAAGCCACACACCTTGCAGCTCCTGGAACATTCAGCTCCAGACTGAACGTCTCTGCCCCCTTTTTCATGCCTTTAATCAAAGACTATCTTCCTGACTGGTCCTTTCCCCAGTGAAACATATCCAGTAGTTTCAAGGGACAGTCTTGGGCTTGACCTTCACAACAAAATGAAGCCAAGGATATTTAGCAGGTCTGTATCTACTGGTGAGTCAGAGCAGCAACATGCAGTCATGGAACGACATCTACATGCCTTCTCTGCTTATTGTAGTATCATTGACATCACATGCTTTTCCCATCAAAATGACAAAATGGGATCCAGACCAGTATCCCAGGGCTGAAAATACAATGATACTAATCCTTCCAGACACTGTCTTCATCAGAGCTAATATATCATTTAAACTATTTACCAAATTAGCAGCAGGCCAGATCTCAATCTGGCTGCTGCGAGTAACATCCCCTCCAGCCCCTCCAGTGTTTGCTCTTTGCTCTTCGTGGCCCTGCTCATCCCACAGCAGTTTCTTGCTCTAAGCAAGAACTTCTTGGGAGCTGCCCTCATCCTATGGCCTGTGGGCATTGCTCTGCTTGCAATACACTCCAATACTGCTCAGGGAGAAGAGAAAATTAGAATGCTCTGTGCCTTTCAGGCCAACAGGGACTGTCCCCGACCATGTCATGCATGTTTAGGGATCAGCAATGGCTGAGGCACCTGCTTGAGCATATTCCCATGCAGAAACCCAGCGATAACACTGTGCTTTCTGTTTAACATTCTAAGTTACCCATTTAATTGATTTTCAAAGTGTTTCCTCAAGACAGGGCTGCTGACCAGAGGGTGGAGGTGGGAACATAAAGTGCCCAGCACATGGACAAGACTCCTCTGCAGAGCTCCCGTGTCCTGTGCTGGGTCCCAGCACAGCCATGGGACTCTCCTGCTGCTCACCTGTGGGAAGAAGAAGGAGGAGGGTGGGGGAAAAGAGCACACAGGACACTTGCTTTACACTCTGACCTTCAACTACTTTTTGTGTGTAGCACATCAGCTTATTACACTCTGTTACTAGATGATGCCAACAAGAACTTGGACATCACCTTTACTGGACAAGTGCAGCTTGTTCTGGTTTGAGCTGTACCTGCAGGCTCTATCCAGCCTGTAAACTGGAGCAACGATCCTTTCCCTTGGGGATAAATGCCTGGGTTTACTTCCCCCTCCCCATACTCATCCACACAGTAAAGGATCCTATTTCTACCCAAGCTGAGAGAGGCAGTAGCTGTGTTTTCCCATCACACACAGTTTAGCTCTTCCAAGCATTGAAAATCACTGTACAATAACACTTGATTTACAGAGAGTGCTTTTGGCAAAGGCACAGGCTGTGGGTCCAGCTACTACAGATCACCTGAAATAATGACCTGTAAATGCAAGGGAGTAAATGTGTGTACCTGTGGTAGATGTGGCCATTACATACCTGGGGCTGTGTCCCAGCAGGGCCAGTGTTCAGCAGCTGGTGAAAGGTGGATTTCTGGCTTGTGGTCTGGTTTATCTGTAAATACAACTTACCTCCATGTGGCATCTGGCCATCAGCAGCTTTATCTGATCAGATAAATACCATGTCATCCGAGAATGCCAGAACTGGCTTTTAGGGTAAGGGGAGAAACAGACAGCCAGGAATTACAGGCCAGCTCTCCATATGTGAAGCTACAGGAATTTTTATAGTTTCTTTTCATCCAACCATTTATCTTTGTGCCTACCCATCCCCACAGCACAAGTCAGCATTGCATAGCTATGAGTCTGACAGCACTGCTGATGCAAGACCTTTCTGTGCATTTATCTGTCAGGCACCAGTGAGAAAATAATATCCTAGGGAGGTGGTGTAAGAGGAAAGCCTGGAATTACAGCATCCTCTCCTGGGGCTGTCTCCGATACCATGTCCGCCCACATTAGTAACACAGTTTGCTCTACCACAGGCCACTTACAACTCCTATTTAATGACAAATACTGCACCCAGCAGACAAGGGCCAGGCAGTGTCTCAGCCCAAATGAATGGTTAGGAGGGTGTGCACAAAGAGCCTCTAAGGGTTAATGTGCTAATGTTAAGTTGCTTTGGGCTATTTATTTCCCTCTTTGTTTCACTGCAGTGCCAGGTAATCATACAAACAGGATGGCTTAGGTTAGAAGGGACCTTAAAGTTCATCTTGTTCCATCCCCTGCCATGGGCAGGGACACCTTCCACTAGACCAGGTTGCTCCAAGCCCCATCCAACGCTGCCCTGAACACTTCCAGGGAGGGGGGTAGCCACAGCTTCTCTGGACAACCTGTGCCAGAGCCTCACCACCCTCACAGGCAAAGAATATTTTCCTAATATCAAATCTAACCTACTCTGTCACTTTGAAGCCATTTGCTCTTATCCTGACACTACACACTCCTGTAAAAAGTCCCTTTATGGCAACAACATATAGTAGGGAAAGAGCTCCAACTAGAAGTCCTAGGTGTTCTCTTGTCTCTTGAATCCTGCAAACAGCTGGAACACTGCACTTCCCACTGCCTGTCACAAACTTCCATAGGGACAGAGATCCATCATTCCCACACTCTGCCATTCTGCTACACTCTCTAGTCATGACACGGCAATTGCTGGTCTTATGCATGGACCTCTAAGCAGGCAGTGGAATACTAAGAATCCTGCCTTGATAGAACTACAGAATGGGATCCTTCCTTCTTTTCTGCCTGGTTAGCAAAAATGGAATATGCCTGGTGATTGTTTGTCTGAAAAAGGCCACACAGGAGCATTGCTGCACCTCTAGGACCCCACAAACTGGGAGAGCTCCAGTGGTTAACCAGGAAAATAAAAGAGCAGGAATCCTTCCTTCGTGACCCCTTGCATGCCTTTCCAGCAGCAAGGCTTCAGTCTCAGGCACTGAAATAGCTCAGGAACTTGGTGGCAGCAGAGCAGTGAGTTGTCTCTGCACAAGGAAAAGGGCTTAGGCTCCCATTCTCCTGCCCAGGAAGCTTCTCAGGAAAATATTTCTCACTCAGGTGGTTCAATGCTTTCTGCAGCTCTAGGCTGGCCAAGCAGGGCTGTGGCAGGGACATGCAGGGGGGATGCTGAAGAAAGAAATTGATTCGTTTATTCATGAGCACATTCCGTCACTTGCCAGGAGCTGCAACACACTGCAGGCAAAAACAGTTCGCAGCAGACAGACAAGATGATTAAAACCACACGCTCAGGGGGAAGCCTGAGCTTCCATTTTCAGCAGCCTAGGAAGGCTCCACACAGTCCTGCCCAGCGTCAGCTGAGGTGCTGCTTCATCGACTCTCCCTGAGAGTGCTGCTGTTTCAGCATTTGCACTGGCTTTGAAGACTTGCAAATTCCAGCAAAATCACAAACTTGGAATCCATCCAGAAGGTATCTGGGGCAATACCCCTGAGCAACTGAACCAGCCACTGGGATATAACCTGGCCCTTAAACAGTCTTATTTATTACTCCATTTCAATGCTGAAGTGCACAATCCCAGTTAGGAGACACAAGCATGGCTGAAGGGCAGAATACCTATTCTAGGAGGAAATTTTTTAGTTTAAATTATTTTTTATTTAGGCTGACATACAATAAAACCACCTCCTTCCCCAACTTCTTCAGAAAGCAATGACATCTAAGGGGGAATGAGTTCAGCTACTAAGAAAGGCTCTCCACAAGGAATGCAAAATACATTTTCTTAGGCAAAAAACCAAGCAGAAATTCCTTCCAGGCAGGAAATGCTCCACTGCTCTTTCCATCCCTTCTTTCCCTGCAGAAAGGCAGCAAGCCAGCCTCACATTAGCAGAACTCCAGCAATTATCCCACTTCAGGAAGCTCCACTGTCACTAAAGCAGAGGTTAATTGTCCCACATTTATTTGCCAGACTTCAAGAGATGAGTTCTACAATACTAGGGTGGATTTTTATTCTCCTTAATGTAATTTTTACATCTCTGGGAAAAAGTCTGAGTGCCAAAAGCAAATATTATCTACCTCTTCTAATGGAAAGCTCCTAATGGAAAGCTGAAAGTCACTTTCTGCAACTGCTGGAGAGTCAGAGAGGGTCTTGGAACAAAGTAACTGAAAAGCAAAAATGTCTTCAAACTATAACAGACTTTAATGAAGTTAAAGAAAGGCACTATCAGGAAACGGCCAGGCTGCAGGGAGCCAGGTGTCCATCTGGCCAACCTGGAAGGGTCCCCTGCAACCTTGTGCTCCATCACAAGCAATCACTGAAAACACATCCTCCCTCATTTGAAAAGCCTTTGGTGGATCCCATACACCCAAAAGTCACTCTCAAATAAAAAGATACTCTTTCAGAAAAGGAAACACTAAGAGTAATAAAGACGACTAAAACTGTACCAATCCATAGAGGATGAGCAAAGATTTGCTCAGGGAACTTGAGGCAACTCAGGTCAATTCAGAATTACTGTTGATGTATTCCAACACCCAACATGATTAACTGACATCTCCCATAAGTAAAATAAAAGCCAGCTGCCAAGCCAAGCACATGTGAATGAACCGTAACAGCAAATTATTTCTTCTTATTATTATCTGTTCTTTTCCTGGATCTCTATGACTGTGTGCAAACAACTCCTGACGTTTCTGTAAGCTAAGCATTCCTGCTAGAACCAGTGAGAGACTAAGCTTATTCCAGGCTCGCTCTTTTGGAGTTATTTATTACAAGTCATAACAAGTCATAGCACAAACTTTATCCAGTAACACCTGAGGTGGAAAAATTAGCAGGCAGGGAGGGCAGGCTTTTAAGGATGTACCCTCATTAAAAACAAATAAAAAACCCAAACCATCCCCAAAACACAACTCAACAGAAGCCCGGGGGAGAGATGCTCCCAGGTTGTTTTCTGCGGCTATGCCAAATTCACTCTGTGTGGGCCCCACTGACATGAGGAGAGTGTTCAGGGAACAAGTCCTGTTCTCAGGGAGCTTACGGTCAGGAGAAGAAAGGGGTAAAACAAGTCTGGAGAATATCATTCCATTGCTTGCCTCGTTCAGAAAGAATATAGATTTTATATTTTGCAGATTGCGTTCTACGACTGCTGCTTCTAAAATCCTAAGTTCTCACCTGAACACTCCCCCCACTCCCTGCAGCAAGTAAAGGAGAAAATGGGAGCAAACAAATTGATCAAAAGAGGACAGATCCTCAGGTTCATTTTTCCCCATGTGTGGCTGCTGTAACACACCAACATGAGGCATCAAAGCTTGTGCAAACAGAACCATGCTGCCACCTTTCCCTGCCCACCCTGTCCTGGGACTACTGGGACAGCAGCAGCTTTCCTGCCAGTAGAGATGGGTAGGGATGAGAGGCTGACTCTGCTGAAATCAGGAGGCAGACAGACCCTTGAGCAAGTGTCAGCTCCTGTGCACATTTTGGGGAAAATTTGAGAAAATAAAACTCTCTCACCTCTACAAACCTACATATTCACACTAGGTTTACTAAGTATCATCCAGTGAGCACAAGCAGAACCAATCTTCACTTTACCTCTTCTGAAAATAACAAACTTTACACTGTTTATATTTTATATAACTAAAATAAAAACTATTGGACAACTCAACAACTGTCCCAAAAGGACATTTGAGACTGGCTCTGACAGTCCCTGCACACACTCCTGATTCACGTTGACCGTGGAGCCAGTTCTACCAAACACCTGTCATTAAACAGATGTCGTCTGTCTGCCCTCCCCCACAACCACTGCTGGTACTGGAAACAGGTGTCCCAAAAAGGAAACACTACATGGATAACTTCAAATGGGATTCAGATTACCCAGGATGTGCAAAGACTGACCCCTCTGCAACCTGTCATGGCTGTCAGTCAGAGTCACCTTTACCTTTTAGATCCAGAGATACTACTGGGGATACAGTCACAACAGATCTGTGCTCAAATGCTTGGCTCTTCCAATATTTGATATCACACTATGTATCACACACACTAACAAAACTAAACTCTCTTACAGAGCTGCAGGACAGAACTGTCTTCCTGTCTTTGATATTCTTTTCCTTCTCCATCTCCTTTGCTAGGACACAAATGATGACAAACTAGGTGGCAAACTTCCAGTAACCCATTCCTAGTGCAAGTGTGGCATTTTGGCTTGAAGTCATCAGGTAGTCTATTCCAAAAAATGAAAATAACAACAGAAATCAGATGTGGAGGACTCATCCATCACAACAGTGATCTCTCCCAAAGTCCAGCCATATTTTAAAAGTTACTGGAAGCTCTTTTCTGTACAGGAAAGGAGTTTGTGTCACATATGACATAAGAAAACTGAACCACCAGAAAGAGCGACCAGCAGGAGAGATTCTTGCAAGTTCTTTCTGACTACGTACAGCCACATGCAACAAGACATTGCTGCAAATTCCTTGAAAGCCCAAATAATATACTCCATTATGGGGTATCACTAAATTAGAACATAATAAATGATTTTGCTTCTATTTTCCTCATGTTTCAGTTGTTCTCTCTCTGACATCTTTCTCCAGTTCAGGACTTGTCCAACACAAGAAGTACCTTGGAATATGTTCTCCTGCACCATTATGAGAGAGAGAGACACGTCCAGAAGACACAGCATCCCACATAACAGTGTAGACGTTTGATGCCTACTTGGCCCAGGCATCTCCCAAAACCACGCTCCATCCCACACCTCACCACCAACCCTGTCCCTCCTTTTGTCTTGTCCTGAACCTGACCAAGGAACTCAGCAGGGGGACAAATCCTTGTCCTTTGCCCTTCCAGGGGGACCCCACAATCAACTCACCAGCACACGATCTCCAAGCCGCAAGTCCTTCTCCCCTTTTTTCACAGACCCACTGTCCGAGAGGTTTGATCCAGACTCATTGCCCGTCTTCATGGTGCTGTTCAGGACGCTCTCCCGCAGCGGGATCACGCGAGTGGACAGAGGTGGCGTGGCTGTCCCCGAGTGCAGTGACAAGTTCTGAGCTGTCAGGGAGTCCACAGAGTGGGCGTCACTTCCTGAGCCCTCAGCCACCGGCTGCCGTGTCAGCTTGGACGGTCGCGTAAAAATCCCCTGCAGCGGCTGGCACTCAAAGTACCGCACTCCTCCGACAGAGCCGTCATTCTTACCCACTGGGTCATCCAGAACAACCCCTGCCCACTGGCCTGGAGCAAATTGCGTCTCCCCGAGGTACTGGATCACACCTGGCTTCACTCCATTCACCCAGACACGTTCGCCCACCACAAAGTCTCCCAGGAAATCATCGCCCACCTCGGCAACCTTTAAACCCGACTTCTCGGCGCTGGTGGTGGATGTGGTACCCTGCTTGTGTAAAGGTGAGCCTGTGAATCAAGGAAGAAGAGGTTTCGGTATAAGGAGACATCCTAGAAGGAAGCCAAAACACCAGGAAAAGACATTTACAGAAAGGAAAATTCTGGGACAACAACTTAGATTGCAGGTTTACACCCTGTGAAGATTAAACCTGAGTGAACCCCATTACTTACACACCTTCCTCAGCGGGAAAGCAATCTGCACAGAATCTCCATCTGCTGGCCAGTTTCTGCAGGTCTCACAGAGAACATAAAGAAATGACCCCATGTCTTCATCCCCCTTTACAATACCCCAGCCCCCTCATAGCCCCAGAGGGGCTGCACTAGTGTGGATAAGCTCAAAAGCACAGGAGTGGTGGTAAGTGCTTAAGGATCAAAAGGAGCCCAGTGAACTGCTGCTTTGCAGAAAGAAGCCAAAGTCATCCTTTTACCCAAAAAATAAATCAAAATATGTATATATTTTTTAAAAATGTGTGAGGCACTGTGGGAGCCGGTGAAAGAGACAGACCCCAAGAGAGCTCCCCAGGTTAAAGTGACTAAAAAAGCCTCCCCTAGGATGCCCTGTTCTGTTATGGAAATGTATCCCAGTTCTGCTTCCCCAGTTCGCCTCTCCGCCCCCTTGTACCTTGCCTGCTCCTTTGGAAAGTTCTCCCTTCCCCACTCTCCCATTGGACCTTGTTCCCTGCCACTCACCCGGATTTTCCCATTGGCTCCTGTACCCTAATCCCGCCTATGTACTGCCCCTGCTGCTTTCCCTGCCCCCATATATGGGCTGGGATTTTCCATCCCCCTTGGTCTTTGATGCTTGGTCCCTTCACGTATGGGGGTCGAATAAACCTGTGCCGTGGAATTCCACACAAAGACCCTTCCTGCCTCCTTGCTGTCGGCTTGTCAAGAAGCTATCCGGTGCTTGTGTGTGTGTCTGTGTGAATGCAGTGGCTGCCGAACGACTTCCTGTTAAAGTCGGATCCGGAGGTCGCAGCACCCCACCAGAACACCCCCCGGATCACGACAAGGCACTGATGTTTTAGTACTTGGCACTATGAGAACCCCATTGAGTGTCCCACCAAGGGCACTAACAGCTCCTGTGGGACCACACAGCTGCCTCCACAAATTCCCCATTTTTCCCAGCTGCTGCTGTGCCCTTTGCTGGAGCAAACACAGCAGCAAGCAGACACCTGGGGTATGTTCAATATAAACAGCATCTCTCTAAACAGGAAGCATCTACAAACCTTCATGCACAGCCTTCCAGGGCCACATGACATGCACGGAACTCAATATAACTGGCAATAAAGAGTGCCCTTATTCCAGCATCAGCCTTCCAGCAATACTCTGCTACCTGGGGAAGAAAAACTGCAGATGATGCTGGAATTCACTGTTCTGCTTACACTCTCCAGCAGAGATTGGCCAAACTCTCCATAATACAAAAGGGGACCCTTAAATACGTGACAGGTGCCTGAATGGGAACAGAGTCAATCCAAGCAAACAAGACAGCAGTGACCCAACCCTTGCTGACCCCATTGTCAAACCCTCCTATCACAAACTTTGGGCTTTCAGCCTGGGCTCCAGGGCAACAAATGACAACGACATGTGAGCTTCATTAAAACTCCTGAAGGTTAAAGGGGGAGGTTGAGTAAAGCCCCAAAAGAAACTACAACAGAAACTGAGGCAATAAGCTTGCAAAATAAGATCCAGCAAGTCACACACCATGGACCTTCAGCCACCCTCAGCTCTCAGCCCTGAGGTCCCAAGTGCGGTTCTCCCACACAGGTGGTGTAGGGGGTGTGTGCAGGAGACTTGGTCCCGTATATCCTGTGCTCAATGAAAGCTCCCCAGACTCTTCAGCCAAACTTTCAGCTGAAGTTTCTGGGTGCCACCAACCAGAAAACTCTAAAGCACACCCAGGACGAAATTTTTATTTGCTACCAGAGAAGGCTGACCGAGGACACCCTGAGCAGCTGCAGAGACAAGCCAAACTTGAGTGCTTATGTGTAATGAACTGTGAAACTTGTTCAGCCTCAGCCATCACTGCGGCTCAGTCTGCAACACTGCTACAGCTCTTTCACAAGTAATGGGCCTGACAGATCAGGCTCAGCTTCTAGAAAGCCTGAAAAACATAAAAGCTCTCAAAGCAAAAGCTTTCAAAGCTTTGCTAGAGGTCTAGCAACGAGGAAGGAAAAGAGCACCAGGGCAATAGCATGAAGAACTTAGTTTCTGCTAAATCATATGTGTTACGAGGGATCAATGTTGACACTTTGGTTCTCATTAGACTCCAGAGTCAACACTTGACAAATTTCACCACCAAATATGGCCACCAGTTTGGTGCCCCTGGAAGAAGTAACTCTGCCTGGTCTGAACCTTATCTGAACAAGAAGAGAGCAGCAGTTAAGGTGTGATTGTACAAACTTCTCTCACGAACAGAAGTATCTCCAACCAGCTCACTGGGCTCAGTGGGCTGGGGCTGGAACAACTCTTAGGAAGATCAGCCAAAGGGGACATGCACAGCATAACACATGGGGAATGTTCAAGAAAATCCCATGATAGGCACAAGAAGGACAGTAAATACTGTCCCCAACTGCATGAATACTGTTCCCAACTGAAAATGGTGACAACAGAGACCACGGAGCTCCCAGCAGAGCTCAGCCAGCTCCCAGGGAGAACAGTCTCCTGGCTTCTGGACCCTGCACTGGAAGTTTCCTCAACCTCACATGTTCTTCATTGAGAGTGACATGAGCTTGAATGCCAGAAATTTGCCCAAAAGCCCCCAAAACTTAGTTTTGTAAGATGGTACACCGAGATGAACTCCATCAGAGGGACAGCATCACATCCAAGAACCAGTTTCACCCTAAAAAAGTTAAACCCAAAGACTGTAAGGATGCTTAGAGCTTTTGATCTTTACAAAAGACTTTCAATAAAAAGAAGTGCGAAGGAAACAGGGCTCCATCCATCTGAACTACAAAAACAACTACAGGCAGAAAATAAGGCCACTATTGTCATTTCAATGCTTAATAGCACAAGACAGTAAAGCAGCCAGATTAGGAAGTTACATTTTAAGAAGATTCTAACTTAAATAACCAAAGCTGACTACAGGGGTTTATCACCAACATGATCTGTGATAGGTAGGAGAATAAATTAAATTAGAAACACAACTTACACCTTGGTTTTGTGCTTGGCAGAGCACTCTAACACAAAGCTTGTGCCACTGACATGTTTGTGCACACGTACACACCGTGTCAAGGACAGCCAAACTCAACCTACTGTACAGGGAACTATAAGCACATAAAATTTGGGGGGTTCTGCAACTATACTGAGAAGAGATCCAAACTGTTTTTCTAGTCTTACTGGAGCCTGAGTTTCAGCACGGTTCTTGATTTTGGGTGTTAGTTAATGGTCAAGATACAGGTCACATTAAGTCTCACAAGCACCTCTGCAATGTGCCTGGAATAAGCAAACCCCTCAGCAGCAAAGCTCAAGCATAGAAAGGCAGGAAGGCTGCCCAAGGCTGAACAAACAATGCAGCAGGATTTAAAACTGCATTTAGACTCACTGTATTTCACTGCAAGAGCAAACACCTTCAAAACTGACTTGGACCAGAAAAAAAATAAAGAACAGTTCGTTGGATTCTTGGTGCAGCATTGTATTCCCCCAAAAGCCAGAATTTTAGTGGAACTTTACACACTCTTGTTCATTTTAGGTGCCTGTCTGATAGGCAGGTATGCTGACCTACAGTAATTACAACATCTCAGGGAAATAATCTCATTCCAGGCTCCCGAGCAGTGCAGGCAGAAGCATCATTATTCTTGAGCATGAGGTGAATTATTCAAAAGTACAGTATGTAAGTAAGGAACTGCCTGAAGGTTCACCTTCTTTATTATGGCCACAATGTAGAAACTTGTGTTTTACATGGCCTTCATTACTCACATATGAAATAATAACCACAGAGCAGCTAATGGGCTTTTGTGCAGCAGGTTTTCAGAGAAGCCAAGAGTCACCATGATCAAGTTGAACTAATTTCTCTTGGCTTTGGATCTGATGGACCCATTAACTAGACAGTCAGACAGCATCCAGAATAGTCCAAGTAGACTAAGCTCTGATCCTCCCAGGTAGGTATCTGGTCACTAGCCTTTCAGAAGGCAAATGGTAGCAATGAGTAACTTGACTTCAATCCCATGAGTATCTTAGGATAGCCCAAAAGTGAGATTGGCTGATGGCACTGCTCTCAGAGGTCTGACACTGGAATCACCACTCTCCAAGTACCTCTTACAGCTGAAGGGAAAGCCACCCAAGAGGATTGCCATGGAAGATCCCTGAGCTTTTCCACCCTACAGGCACCTAAGGAGTTGGTCTACTGGTCTGTGTCACTTGGATTTGCTGTTTTGAAGAAGAAAAGTCTTCTTGTTCTAGTAAGACTCCCCAGATAAACGCGAACAAGTTCCAAAAAGCTCACTAAGAAACAAGTTTCAAGAAACAGCAAAACAGGGGTACAGCTCTCACGTATGAAATTGAGAAGAGTTACACAAGCGAAACACATCCAGTGGAACAAACTGGGTATTTTCTACTCCAACCCTGCCAGTACTTGCTGATGCCAATCAAGAAGCCACAGGAACTCTCTGAATGTCACTACTAGGCACCTAACTCAGCAGCTCACCTGGAAGCCAGCGATGAGGATAGCTCTTCCTGCTTGATCCAAGAGGACCTCCCTGTGCTGCTCTGTTCAGCACAGACCTCACTTGCTAGTCAGGACTGTGACAGTAGCTCCTGCCTTCCTCCTCTCACTGGGACCAGGCTCCAAGACATAACAAGCAGTGAGCAGGATCTCTTCCACTTGGGCTTTCCAACTTTACAACCCTATTGTGTTCATTAGCTGGCTCATTCTTTTCGGATTAAATGGGCTTCCCGTAGGTCACAGCTTCCAGGGCTGAACAACAACTTGTGAATCAAAGTCACACAGAGCATCCACTAAATGCACATCTTATCCAGCTCCAAATCTACTTTCCCTTTGGCCTTCACAAAGCCTACACATTAACCCCCACTATGGCAAACCTGGTGCTTAGGGCTCTTTCTGCAAACTCATCCCATCAGTTTTAGTGGCCCACACTGACAGGGCACCAGTACTTCAGAAGCCAAATTCCCACTAGCCAAGAGCTGGAGAGGTTAAAGGTTTAACTAAAGTTTCAGCCTGTTCACATGGCTTTTGTTACTGGGTCAATGAAAGCCATGTGTTCAAAATCCCTGGAAGCACAAAGGCTTCTGCAAAAAGGGCATGGACTCTTCCAGCTCTTGGAAACTGCTGTAGAAAGGAGTGAAGACAGGCTTTGTACAGTATAGGAGCAAGAAACCCCCTCTTAAGAAAGCTCTGGAAACTGAAGCAGAAGGAAGAGAGCACTTGCTCTGCAGCATCAGCAGGAATAGCTTTCTCTGCAGGATCCCTGACAACATGCTCAGCCTTGCGCTATGGTTAAGTCCCATCCACACCCACTGAACCCATCCATCCCCTCCCTCCCTCCACATCTTTCTACCTCCCACAGCACACTCTCAACACCAGGCAACTGAAACAAAGGGGAAAGGAAACTTGTATCTAAAGGGGAGGAGGGAGAGGAAGGGAACAGCAGTTTAGCATGAGAAGCAGTGCACAGTGAGTGTTGCCCATGTATTTCCTACTCCCTTCAGAACCCTTTTGTAGTTTGACTGCTCCCAAGACACATGCCAGGCACCCCAAGTGCCAAAGGACTCAGAAATGCAACAGCCTATTGTGTTGCTATGGGAATCAGGAGACAGGCAGTTAATTGATAAAATGGATGCACATTAGATTTAAAAGAAAGAGAAATGAAAAAACAAACAAACAAAAAACCAACCAAACAACAACAACAAAAACCCCAACAAAACAAAACAAAAAAGAGATTCCAGAGTATCATCTTGTGTAAGGAAAGAGGGAGAAATAAACACAAACATGATATTTACAAAACAGCTTTACAGTGCTCCTAAAAGAGGTCTTTTTCCTTTTCTATTTTAATTTTCAGAGGTTTTCGCACTCAAATATCACCACATCACAAGACAGCCTGACAGGTAGCACAGAGTTGCCCACCTACTCCTGGCTGCGTTCTCTCTCCACGGTAATCAATAAGTTTCTCATCCACTGTCCAGCAACAAAAGGTGCACCAGCCTGGCAGAACTGCCACTGTCACAAGACTGAAGACATTTCCCCTTCATGTCACTGGTCCGTGCTGTAGATGCCACTAACCTGTGACAGGGCAGCAAGTTGTGCAGTCTGTGAGCATTTCAAAGTGCAGCCTTGCAACCAGACTGGTCAAAAAACCTTTTGGTACCAGCTCTGCTCCTCCCAGCCCGGGCAGGGCTTCAGGACAGTCCTAAGACAAGAGGACTGTAATGCCCATTTGAAGCCAAGACATATTTTGTCCATTGGAAAACCCCACTGTTGGCCACAGGAGTGCCAGATAAAAGGAATAACGTCTGGTTTTACTACCACAGGGATTACGCAAGAGCCTTGAAGGCGTTAGGGCAGCCTGGCTCACTGTTTGGTTCAATGCTCCGATGATGAGGTGGGGATGACAGTCAGACAGAATCCCTGCTCAGGCTGCAGCCTGTGCTCAGGGCACCAAACATCTATGGTGGATGATACTATCCCATCCAACAGCCCACCACCCTCCACTGTGAGCTGGAGGACAGCATGGTCTTGTCCTTACAGCCACATAACTGTCAGCTCCTAGTGCAATGGTTTTTACTCATCTATTTAGACTGCAGTTACTATAAACTTCTCTGGGTCTGCAATGCCGTTTCATCTCCAAGCATAACACTGCAGAACTTCCTTGATGGAGAACAGAGCTCATCAGGGCTTCCCCTCAGAGGAGGACAGTCCAGAGCATCTGCTCCCTATCACCTACAGCAGCTAGTCTACTGGGCAAGAGAGAAGGAGGCACAACCTGCTGCACCTCCAGGAGCTGCCACCTGTGCAATGAGACAGGGATTCTTCCCTTGGTAGCATCAGCAGCAGCCACACAGGCACAGCCAAGGTGCCTCCTGTGGGAGAAGGGCTGGTGCCTGCTGCCTCCACAGAACTCACTGATGGTGAGGCCTCGCCACACGGAATTTCTAGGTTCCCACACAGGATCTGAGCTTCTCAAAGCAGCTTGGATTACATAAACATGAGGCTGTTAGCAATCAAGGGAAAGCCAGCCCATTGCCACATCCAAATTCAAATTATCAAGCACAGCAATGAAGCAGCTGTTTCCTGCAAGATTTATCACGGCCCTTTCAAGCTGCAGGATGAGGCAGAAACAGAGAGGGAAGAGATGCCTGTGAGGAAAAGCAATACTTTGCAGACAATAGCCAACTGCCTGGCAGCACAGTGTGAGAAGAAGGAGTCCCAGAGATTTATGGCTGACTTGGAAACGACTGAAAGCTCTGCAAGTTCAAAGCTGAAAAGTTGGGGCTGTGATCTGGCACAGACGCAAGCTCTGCATCAGGCACCCTGAAAATCTATTGCCCCTGCTGCTCCTTGGAATAACCCCAATGGCGTGGATATTAAGATCTGATACAACTTCAGCATCCCTGGCTTTAGCTCCTTTGAAGAGAGGAGACATACCCAGAAATAAAACTGCAGTGAGGCGGTAGACAATAAGAATGAGAATTATGAATGAGAAGCAAAACCGAGTAAGGACCACTGCAAACATGTCTTGCACTGAATGCAAGGAGATGCCCATTGAGACAAATATTTGCCTCCAGAGAGACAGCTAGGAAGGGCAGAAACCTCAAACAGACATCCCAAACAAAGGCTTTCTTATAAAGGTCTCATTCAAGATGCTGACTGGTACAAAATCTGCTCTGCCACAGGCGAGATGCACATTCTTGGTGACCGCTAGAGATGGGAGTGATGGAGGAGCTGGGGGGTTACCAGCTATGCTAGATCAAATCCAGTATAATTCTGAAAAGAAACAAACAGCAAAGCTATATATTTACGTGTGAAAGTTTTTTTTCAAATAAACAATGGTATTCAATGAAATATGCAAAGCAGATTGGTTTCGGCAGCACAGAGCACAAGGAAGGCAAGTGACTAGTAGCAAATGCACAAGATTTCTTTCACTGAGGGATAATAACCTTGCAGCATATGGATGGATCTATTCATCTCCAGATTACAGTCTTAATTTTTATGTAATTATTATTTTTAAAACCATAAGTATATTCTTTAAACATTCACTTTTCAATACTCTATTTAACATTTTTCAGCCTTAAAACAGGGCCTATATATCACACTTCTGGAGAAACATTTCTTCACAGAAAATAATGAAAACAAAAATCCCACAATTTTAACAGCACTGCAAGTTTAACAAAGATTGGAATACCCATATCTTCTTCCCCAGCATGTGCCACCCCTCATCTCTAGAAATAACACAGACACATTTGCAAAACTAAGATTTAATAAGCCCCAGGTTAGTATGTTAAAGTAACCCAGGGTGTATTACAAAATAACACAGGCAATCTATTCTTCCTTAAATAAATAACAAAATCACTTCAACTAGAGAAGTGATACTTCTACATAGAAGCATTAATCACTTTATTCACCATAGCTTATTCTCACTAGAAAATATAGTTTTCCATTCAAGCAAGCCCTTAGCTCTAAAGGCCCACTAAGTTTTGTCCTACTAGTCCCATAGCCAAACTGGGTTACCTTGCAGAGACCATTGCAAGTAATGAAAGACTTAAGGGCAGAAAGGAGCATTAGAAAGCAGCCCAGGATAACCTATGAGATGGCCCCAAGAGCAAAAAAACCAACTGAGGGGGAAATACTTACAAGGAAGGCTGCTGTCCGGCACGAGGAGCTTCCTTCCAGCAGCCCCAGTGCCGCACAACTCCCTGTGAATGGCCAGCACACACTCACACACGTCCTTGGCTGCAGAGCTGCAGTCACACCGTACGTTCAGTTCTCTATAAAGCTAGCACAAAGCTGACTTCTTGGAGCCTTTTCTTTTCAAAGAAGCATAGAGAAGCTCAGGGTAGGAACTCAGCCTAAACCCACCATGCCCACAAACCCCAACACACACACACACACGTGCACAGTTGTCCGCGGTTTCTTCGGCTGTGGCAATCTGTAAGGCGCAAGTGTGGTTTGGGGGCTGCTGTGATGGAAGTGAAGACAGCTGCTCTCAGTGAGCTGATCCAATGACAAAAAGAAAGAAAAGGAGGCAGATACAGGTCTTTAATGAGACATTTATAAATGATTTCCTAGGCAGAACACTGGCACTAGCACAGAGAGAGGAATAGTCTTGGGACACCTTCTGAACTGGAGAAATTTATCTTGAGCACCAAACACTGTAAAGAGCAGCCAAGTAAAGCATAGTGCTTTCTCTCCACCAGAAGAAGTAATTGAGCAGCAGGGGTTTGAAATTTCACAGCCTTTTTATATATTGGAATTTTGCTCAGGCATCATTCCCACACAAAACCCATTTGGATGGACGCTGGGACCATTCCTACAGCACCAACTGAGATGAGCAGCCAAGCAGTACATTGCTCAAGCACGTGCACACAGAATGGCCACTGACTTATTCATTCAGAAATAATAGCATTAGCTCAGTCCCAATCAAATGTAGAATAGAAGGTATCAAAAAAAGAGCCTGGCTTCGTCCAGAGGGCAATAATTACTTTCTGATCAGACTGGAGCCAGTTTAGGGGATCCCAGCAGCTCCCTGTACTGGGAACAAGATGCAAGAGAAGTTGCTGTGTGTGCACAACTCAGAGTATTTACCCACGTGGCATAACCTGAGCAGCCATGCACAAGCAGACTGACTGTACCTCTAACAATCCATGGGAAAGAAAAGTTAAATGACAGGAGACAGTCTAGTTTGACTCCAACTTTGGCACAGACTGCCTGTGGGCACAGTATTTACTCCAGCTATGGAACAAGCATTATAACCTCTTGTATATCCTCACAGTGCTTGCTCAGTGATCTGGTTATCCCAATCAGGTTAGATTAGCTCAAGTGCAGAGCAGTATTTTCCCTGCTGTGACAGGTGATGACCTGTGCCACTAATACCTGTGCTCCCACTGCACTTCGAGCACTGCAGATGTCCACATGCCCCCAGCTCAGGCTTAAAGCATCCTTTATTTGGTACATTTGTGCAACTGGAAGCTGCAAGCTCAGGCAGTGAGTGTTCTGCTGGCACCAGGGAGTCTCCTCATGATAAGGGCTAGACATGTAGCAATAGAGCACAGCAGTAAGATCTTCCCCACTCCTCCTCTCTTGACAGATAACCACTTCTCATTTCTACCTGCTGATTCTCAGAAATATTTCTTTGGTACAACCACAAGCTTTTCTCTGACTTTCTAATTTTACTTTGCTCTGCTTCCCTCTGGCAGGAGTTGGGATAATCTTCACAGCTATTGCGCTTTAGAAGAGCTACCAGCCTGCAGCCACAAAAAGTATTTCCTCGTGCCCTGTGTGCAGCTACTCTTGAGGGGAGAAGTAGAAAAATTTAACACCTGACATGTAAGAATGAAGGAGGATGCTTTGTTAGCTCCTTATCTGCATGCTGAGAGGCTGGTTTTCAGTGTAACCATCTATGCTGGGAAACAACAGTTTGAACCGCTGGGATGGTACCAGCAGACAGACAAGCACTAGGCTTTCTCCCTTGTATGTAGCTTTTCCCCTTCCTCAGTAAAAACATGACATCAATACAATTGCACCATCTCCTTGAGTCATCCACCTGAAAGAGGGAGGTTTCAGGGGCCATAGGCAGCACCCCAGTATCCCAGAGGAACTATAGGAGAGGTAAAGATGACCACCTCATAACTGCCAAGCAAACTTGGGCACAATCCTGGGGCTGCACTGTACTGAACACAGCTTTGATTCATCACTCCATCAGCCATTTATTCCTACAGCTATACATCCATGCAGAGAGCAGGCTACACAACACACAATGGACTAATTTTACACAGCCCCATGCTACACAGAATACAGAGTTTGTTGGGCCGGCTTTGTTTTGCCTAATCTAATAAAAAGGATATTTGAGAGCAGATTAATGCTTAGTCATCTACTTTATTCCAAATACCTGGCTTAAAAAGCTATGTATCCAATTCAAAAGGCAATGAGCTGTACATGAACAGGCATCATTTACAGAAAAGCCAAGTCCCCTATTTGCAGTGGATGTCTAATTTTTTTTTTGAAAGTAAACATGACCGTGATCCAGATCTGATCCTAAAACACATAAGCTATGATACAAACATTGATCCCCACAGCAAGTGTTCTCAAACCCAACAGATCTAAGTCTCAGTGACCACCAGAAATCACATCTTACACCATTCCAGGTGTGATGATGGGCAAAGCGAGCAGCAGTGGTGGTGGGGAAACTGATGATGTGAAGTGAGAGATCACAGATAAAGCTTGGGAGATGATGAGTTGAGCTGCACTGAAGACTGAGCACAGGGCCCCACTAGGCACTCTGAGCACACACTAGGCTCCCATTCCCAGCACATCTTACTGGTGTGAAAGACTCACATGTGGACTATGTCTCTGTCTCTCATGACACTTCTTCAGCACTTTATCTGATGATCAGTTTTAGGCTTTTATCTTCTGAACATCCAGCCAGGGCAGAGTCAGTCACTGAGGATGATACCCCCAAGCCCTTTTTAGGGTTCAGAATTTTCTCAACATCATACCATCCCTACCTGAAATTCTTCTGTTCAAATCTCCATCAAACCCTTCTAATTTCTGGCAAGTTTGGGTTTTTTTCTGAGCAAATACCTCCAAATAAAATATTCTGCAGAAAGCATTTCTGTGAAATAAGTTATACAGCAATACAAAAGGCTCCTGTCACCTTCAGGGACATGAATCTGTGCAGATTGAAGTATGAAATTAGACAGGCATGTGCAGGACAGAAACTTGCCCTATAGCTCAGTGACTGCACACCTTCAGCCAAATTCCAAAGGCACTAATGTTTACAGACACAACACTTCAGTCAATGGAAAGGATGAGGTGAAGCAGCATCAGAGAGGGAAGCTGCTGCTCCTGTGCCCAGACTGGGAGGGCAAAAGGCCAGAAAAACCTGCTGGCCAAGATAACTTCCACTTTCACCTCTGACTTACAGGATGACATGGGCAAGACCTACTTCTTTAAGTTGTCTTGTGTGTAAAATATGGGTAATACTGACCTTCCTCACAGCCTTCAGGCTTTACAGGAGGTGGTGAGGCATTCAGAGTCTTGAACAGAGAGGTTTCATGAGTGCATAGGAGGCTTATACTTACAGAAAGTGAGAATGACTTACAGCTCCTGCTTGGTAGGAATTCCTCAAGCAGACTGGGAACACTCCTGTAGCAGAGTTAACTCCTGCATAATGCTGCCCAACAACTGGAGCACTGGCAGCACACTACATGACACAAAATTAACTCCTGAACCTTGGTGCAGGTTCAGCTTTTAAGAGGTACTCACGGTTAAGTTCATCACTGCCTTCTTCTGAGACCATTTAAAAATCCCCATTCACAAACATTTCCTTTCTCACAAAGAATTCTGCAAATGCAGCCATGGAGTGAAGTGCTCCTCTGCTGCATCCTCCAGTCCGCAATCTAGATGTAGCACATAGGACACACATTTACTGTGCTGGAAAATAGCATTGCCAAACACATTTTTGTAGCAGAGAGACCATCAACTGTATTTTGAATAAAGCTGCTGAAGTCACAGACAGCTCAATTTTGACAACTCTTATTATTTTAGAGTGAGTGTTATGATAAACAATGTTTCTTACAGACCTCACTCCTGCATAACTATCAGTTTCTCTCTTTTATGGGAATAGGATATTTATTTACTTTCTAGCATCTTCATTAAAAAGTAAATATCCTACTGAACTTAAAATAAATATAGAATAATGTCTGTATTCTAAATGTTTTAAGGCTTTTGTGGAGATCAAGTCACCTACTTGACTGTCTGCAAGGAAGATGCTCACATGGAGGGTCAGTGTGTGATGGTTAATTCCAGCCTATAGCAAATATTATGTACCAACAGTCTAATGCCACTTTAACCCTGTAGGCTCCCATCCCAAATCCATCTATGCCAAAGGGACTCTTTCCTTTAATTTCAATGAATATTGGCTCAGGCCTTTAATGATTAATCTGCTCTTGCTGGATTAGTGCAGTTGTTGGAGGCAGAACACGCAGGAGCGGATCCCACCCTGAAGCTGCACCCCTAGTCTGACGGGCATAACCACAGCCACACTGATGTTACTGCAGACTTACACTAGCGCAGCTGAATAGGATTTGGTTCATTATAGTCCAACCTCCATAAGCTGAACATCTGTGGGAAGCAGATTTTCTTTCCCTGCTGTTCTGTGAAGAGCTACAGACAGAGAGAGCAGGAGGACATCTGACCTCCGTATGCCTTTGGTGTGTGCTCGTGCCCCATCCACAATGAACGAGCTGAATATTACAGATTAACTATATCAAATCCTTCTAAGAGTATCTAATCATTAAGACAATTAAAATCAGACTCAGTTATCTCTATATGTTACCTGAAAGCTGATTAAATTAAGAGTGATTCAATGCCCTTTCATAGTGCTTGGAATGCACTGAATCACTTCTTGGGAGAGGAATGCCACCAAAGGTACTTCCCCTCTTCAGGAGGGGAACCAGAAAGGGTGGAGGAACCACCATCTTCAAAAACCCCAGTACAAAAGGTATTTCAGAGTGCAGGATGACAGGCAGAGTGGCTCATGAAAGGCACGTGTGGGCTAAATACAAGCCCTATGCAAATAGTCAAGTGGTCGGCCCGCAACCAAGCCAGAAAACCTTTGGCATAGGATATGCCATGAGGATGAGAACAAACATGTAGGGTCTCATGACAGCATGTGTGTCCATGAGTGACTGGATTTGTACAGAGGGACATGACCTCCCACACAGCGCACTTCAGTCAACCCACAGCAGTGATGAGGGGACACACTCAGGCTCTAATGATCCCTCAGCAGAGCTGCTCCCATGGTTGTCACAGTTTCCACCCCTCAGATGTACATCAGCAAAACAGCGACTCTCATTTGCAGTTTTTCCTGTTCAGCCCTTGAAAACAATCTTGTTTTCTTTCAGATACCTGATAACTCCTTGACCAGGTGACTGCCTGCGCATACCTGGATACTGCAGCTCTGGCTACTAAGGGAGTGCTAATCTGCTGATACTGTAATAGAGGCATTTGATCCTCAAACATCTTGCTGGCACCTCAACCTCCCAATTCCCCAAGGAACTGAAGACACTGTGTATACAGACCCATTAACATAAAGCAAGACCTAATCAAACTTCGCTGACACGGATGACACGTTTCCAGCAGGATCACTAATCCAACCCCAGGAATATCCACTCAGGGTTGCAGCATGGATTTAACTGAGGACAGCACTCACATGGGAGCTGACAATACCGATCACTCCGTGAGGCCTGACGCAAAACAGCAAAACCAAATGTATGCTAGAAATAATAGCAACCTCTGGCCTCGTGATGTGGGGTCTTCTCTCTCAATTCACCAGCACACAACACCCCAAGTTAATATTAATCAAGAGGCACAAAGCCTTTGTATAGACAAGAATTAGGTTCGTATGTCTGTGCCAGTCAATCAGCTGTTCCAGACACTACAATCCTATTCCTTTTGTTTCAAGCAAAACAGTGGTTTAGTGTCTTTCATATTTATTTGGGAATCAGAATTAATAGATTGATACAAAACCAGAGCGCCTCAGCAGTTTCTTGCAACTTTATAAAAAAAGCCTGTGTTAAGACACCACCAAATCATCAATAATTACCTGAGAACAACCTCCCGAAGTTCTCTCATTACTAAGGCATAAATTCCTCATTAAGGACACCATCTCTCCCTCTGTTTTTTACTGCAAAAAATTCTAGAAGCAACAGAAATTGCTTCTTACTGCTATGCATCCAGCCAATTTAACTTAAACAACATTCTGAGAAACTTGAGGGGCGAACAACTTATTTCCAAGTTAATTTACCAATATGTTGCTGTTAATGCTGTGGCAGATAAATAAAAAGGAATGAAGAGTTCCCACTGGGAAAGGCAAGAGCAAGGCACTAAATGTACAAGAGAGCAAAGGTGGTGGTGAGATTTAGGGTCCTCCAGCAGAATTGAGGCGGGTACAGATCAGAAGAGACTTGGCCATAGAATTGCTGAGTCTAAAACTAGAAGAAGCCCTCAGAACATAATCACATTTCTAGAAAAGAAATTAAAAAAAAAAGTTAACCCCCTCATGCAAACTCAGCCCCTGGGCATAGCAGTAACTGTCCCCCAGCAGGGGGACAGCCTCAGCCCATCAGTACCCAAACCCCAAATACAACTAACTGGGACCCGATACCCAGCTCAGGCTTATCAAACCCTCATTACAGCGTATTTTAGTTTAACTACCCAGTGGAGCCAGTCATTCCATTCTCTTTAATGGCCCTGGGAGTGTTCCAGTCTGCTTCACTCTTATTTTTAGTGAACAAAAGCAACACACAATGTTTGCAGAAGCAGACATTATGCCAACATTATTAGCTCTGTGCATTTATTCTTCATCTAAAATAATGCATGTACACTTATATGAGAACAAGAAGGCATTCCCAGGCTCCCAGCAATACACTGTGTAGTTTAGCTACCAAAGCATAGTTTTTGGCAATAAAACTACGTAATTGTTGAAAAACAGTTTTGATATTGTTAGCCATGCCTAAATATGAAATTGATGTGACAGACACTTGCACTTGCCCATTCAGAAAGACAGGATCCATCTGTAAAATTCAAGATCTGTATTCTGACTGGATGCACATAAGTCTCACAGAAAACTTAGTAAGTTTGGGATTTTTTACCTCCAGCACTGAAGTCTCAATGTTGCCCAGCTCCATCTGCAAATACAAGTATTTATTTTTTCCCCTACCTTTTGCTAGAATTTTTTAATTGAACAAGAGATTTAAGAACCATAAACAAATGCTAGAGCCAGCTGACAGCCAAATGAAGTACGAAAGGCAAATTTCTCCTCCAACCATGTTACTCTAACACTGCTCCGAGCAGACAAAACCCACTCTTCTCAGCAGCTTTCACCTGTTCCACCAGCTGGGAGGGCTCTGTGGGCCCATTCATCACAGGTTCCATTCTCTTTCCATCTTGAAAAAGCAGGCTTTTCCAGGAGGAGAGTAGGAAAGAAAACAAGACATACGAGCTTTGTAACAAGAAATCCAGGTATTATATTGAGCCCTCTACCAGTGACCCATACCTTTAGCACAGAAACCTCTCTCGCATGTGAGGTCAAGAGCAGTGACCTTCTTCACTTGAAACACGGGAAATGAGCCAAAACTTTTGTGGGAAATCCTCTCCTAAGGCAGCTGGAGATGAATTTTCAGTCTGGTTAAGGAAAATAGTTACTGCAAAGCAGCCAAACTTATTTTTTCCATTGTTACAGCTTTAAGGGAGTGAAGGGAGGGGGATAGCCAGCACGGACACCATTCAAGGCTAATTTCTTCCAGGAGTCCATGTCAGCTGCCAGTTCCCCACTGACTTTCAGTGGAAATGGCAATTTCAGTTTTTTTTTAAAAAAGCCCCCAACCACAGCAAGCCAATGTACCTAACCCAGACCATCGCCACAAAAGCTCTTATACCTAATGGCTCTGTGAAAGCACCAGCTCAGGTAAGGAAACACAACAACTCTCCACTCAAGGGAAGTTCAAAGAGGATGTAGGACATTCCATGAGCAGAATTGACTCTGAATATATTTTCAGGAAAAATAACTCTGATACAGCACATAAGACAAGCTAGCTCAGTGTGACTACAGCACACTTGGTCTCTATAGAAACCTACAGCCATGAATTGTGAAATTCTATAGATATGCACACAAAGCATCTCCCATCTGTATTGACCCTCTTTCTGGTACATAAGATGTGAGTTGTCAAGAGTACATGGAAATGTTGAAGAGGAATCTCCGTGCCTGGGAAACGAAGAGAGAAATGAGAGACAGGTAAGAGACACTTGACTTTCCACAAAAGAATATGAACACAACACTGGGGAAAAGAGAAAGGAGAAATCAAAGCAACTTTGTGTATTCCAGAGTAAGAACAAAGGGAAGTACCTCTACTTGCACTTGTGTAGACAAGATTGATAAACTTATGGGAGGAGAAGAGGATCACAAACTGTGAAGCTTTTAGAAATTCATTTGCATCTAATGGCTCTGACATCTTCCGTACAACTGGAGAACAGGCACCTTCTCTTAACACGCAGTCTGAAAGATATAATCCCGATTTGGGGTCTGAGCCAGGCCCAAGCTCCCAGAGCCAAGGAACATCTCAGAGGCAACAGACTGGGCATTGCCGCAGTTTAATTCTGTGCTTTGTTAGATTTATGGTTCTCTTTTGCAACTATATTTCAAGCTTTTGAGATTTCTATCCTCCCCCAAGGTAGCAAATTCATATAGATCAGTGTTGTAGCTCCGTATTTTGTAACCCAAACCACTCTGGTTTTCTTCCATCAAGCTCCAGAAAATAGAGAAGTCTCCTTTGCCTTTTCTGGCAAGAGGCAGGTAAGTGCAGAGGCAAGGAGTAAGGCAGGAGTTCAGGGGCATGTACTGAACTTTTGTGGAGTCAGGAAAACCTTGCCAGCCTCCCAGGAAGCACTTTTAATGCACAGACACAGGTAATAGAGCTCATGGTTTCTGCAGGGCTTCTCAAACACCTCACACAGAGACTCCTTCATGCAACTTTAAGACCTCATATGAAGTCTAGCGGCCCAGATCTGATTAATCCCAGGAAACGTAATGAAATCCAGCTTCCACGGCCATCTACCATGGTTCTTTGGCTGCAGGCATCCTCAAAATTCATGTCATTAACTGCTGTGGTTAGGGTTTCAGTGATGTGGACATTTGGCTCTGGAATAGAATTAAACCACTTTGACAGAAAAAAAGAGTATTTTCTCTTGTAGTTTTCTCCTACCAAAGGCTGAATCCCATGACTGTGCTGTGGCTAGGCCACACAGCCAACACAGATGCTGCTGCTCTCAGAGAAGGGCACATAGGCAAGTCGGCAGGATTTTGGGATGCACACTTTGCTTACAGATTATCTCTGGGAAGGAGAGGAGCAAGAGGCAGCTGGCCAGACTTTTGGAGAGATTTGCAGGAGGAAGAGCGGGTACAGGCCACGCAGGAACACAGCAGTAGCTCTTGTGCAGGACACTGAGTGAGAAGGTGTCAAGAGATAAAACTACAAGCCCAACCACCACTGTTATTCACCCAGCCCACATTGTTTAAGTAGCCTCACTGTGCTCTGTTCTCACCTTCCAGGCAGGAATGGCTCAGTACTCTGATTGCTCCAGCAGCTCCACAATTTCCAAAAGCCTCTTGCAACATCCTGAGAGGCAGAGGAGCAGCAGCACAACTGTCACACAGTACCAACCCACCATCACGAGACTTCTCCCCTTCTCCATGCCCACTTTTTTCCAGGAATAAAACTTAGAACTTCTCAAGCAAAGGTCAGACTCTGTTTGGAGCCCGCACAGGGTACTTTGCTGCACATCCCTTGGTGACAGATGGCTGGAGCTGAACAAGGCACAAAGGAACTCCAGCGAACAGGGACTGCATTCAGCCCAGAGGTTGCCTTGACCCCACCACTGACCGACCCTTTCATACCACAACACATGCACCAACTGTGCCTGCTGAGATGCCGCTACAAAGCCTCTGGGGGGAAGAGAGGCCTCAGATCTTTTCCCTCATTTTGGTGTTTTTCATGAGATTAAAATTAACTGAAAGCAACTCCATGACACACTGCAATTGTAAATCCAGACCGAAGCACCTTGAGAGAGTCAGAGCTGGGAGCTAAATAGGCACATCATTGGAGTTCAGGTTCATTTCTCAATCACAGTTGAGGGCATGGAGAAACAAGGGGGAAATTCAGAAATACAGAGTCAGAGGAATTTTAAAATACACAGCCAAACCTATCAAACTTTTCCTTTGTCAATTTGTGCTTCCCTCTAGCAAACAAATAAAAGGATAATTCAGTATCTTAGATTTGGGCACAAAACTAAGAAATCAGGCTAATATTAAAACCCACTCACACAAAACTGCAATCCAAACATTCATTAATCTCCACACATAGGGCCAAGTCCTCAGCAAGGGAGCAGTACCTCTCCAATCCCTATAGTGCTGCATCCCACGAAAGGATCTGGAACTCTGCCCACGACCTCAAGCAGCAACTGGCCCCTCAAACAAGACCATGCAGATGTGCAAAAAGCCAAGTTAGAACTGTGGCTTTTACAATACTGTTTGTGGAAAGAATTTAGAGTGGCAGAAGTTATACACTACTGGTCACCGAAAGAATCCATGGGAAAAGCATAGCCCCTGATGTGTAATAAAGGAGCAGAGTTGGTGGCTCAGCAGCAAGCAGAGTCTGTGTGTGAACATCCTGCGCAGAGGCTGTGCCTGAATCACCATCCCTATGTGCCCAAACAAAACAGAAACCTCAGAGATGGGGTTTTTTTGTTTTGATTAAATAACTAACACTTCTGCGTTACTTTGACAAGAGGCACCATTGTCTGGCGACCCTCATTTTGCAGCACCATTATCCCAGACTAATTTGTCTGAGCATGCTAAAGCAAATTTTGACCAATATTATCCCCTTGATTAAAAATGCTGTCTGAGAGGCTTTCCTGATCCTGCTAAATGTTATATATTTTGGGGACTGAAACACATAGCAAAGTAACCAGGCATGTAGGAAGTGGCCTGAATTATAAGGACAAGAGGTTGACAGATCTAAAGAAGCAACCAGTGACCTTCTCAAATGAAAGTGTAATATTGTGAAAGTAAAAGTTTTGATAGGATATACATCATCCTGATGTGTTTCCCCAGAAGCAAGAAGAAAGTCTTTTTTAACAAAGTGAGAGGAAAAACATGACATACAAAACTCCCATCTTGAATATTTACTAAATTATATATAATAAAAAAAAACAACCCAGCAGCCAGTATGCCAGAAAAATGGAACCTAAGCAAAACACACCCTCAACTGCTTTTGAAGTCCTAATTTTACTGATAATGGCAGTCTGCATAGCTTATGTATACACTGGATATAGACAACAACAGCAAGGCATGTGTAGGTATATGAAGGTAAGTCATTATTCAAATTCTAGGGCTTCAAATGTTTCCGTGTAAACAAAGGCACTAATTTGAGGTAATCAGCACAGGCCAAATCACCTTAAGTGCTCAGTTCTTACTCCTACATCCTCACAGGCCAATAGCAATGGCTACAGAGCAGTGTTTAAGGTCATGGTGGAGGTTACCATTTGCCTAATTACCAGCCCTTCCCACGTCAATGTCTGTATAGGTACCTCTCTCAGCCCTTAGCATCAGGAGATCCATCTGTCTCCCACGTACTCCACAACTCGCCTGTTTTGTGCATTACTTGGGAGAGGGAGCCCATTTATTCACCCTGTTAGACTTGTTTTGATCGATCAACCTACATACAGATGGGGAATTTCACATACCACGGAACACTGGCTCCACTAGTCCACTGCCTCCAGGTCAGGCAATCACCTGGGTCAGCTCATGCCCCTGCATGGAGCTCTTACCTTCTTTTGAGCCAGTCGTGACAGCAGCTGCAGTAGTCCCTGATGCCCGTCCCATTGGGCTGGAGTGCTTCCCAGCTCTGCCCGGGATTTTAAGTCCACTTGGTTTCAGCATGATTCCTGTCTCCTGTATCTCAAGCTCCTATTGCCAGTGTCTCAAGAGCTGTCCTGGTGTTACTGTTCAGGCTTCTCGATGATGCACCTCTTCTTCCATTGTCACACACCTGGAAGAGAAGAGTACAAAGAAATCAGATAGAGAATGAGTGGGAGAGTATGGACCAGGGCCCCAGAAAGCAGTGCCCAGCTCTGTCCTCACAACCCTAGAAGAGTCAGAACCTTTCATTTCTTCTCCTATAAAACAAGGGTGATCATTTCCCTCATCTCCCATCTTCATGTTACATTTTTTTTCATCAATGTCAAAGTCCTGGGCCAAAGCTGAAACTTCCCAGAGCCATTAAACAAGAATTTAAATACAGTTTGGGATCTGAGTAACTGAAACAGTTTTGACTGGTTTTAAATTCTACAGCCTCAGTTCATCACCTGCCAAGCCCCAGTTGAGCTGTCAGAACCCTGACAAAAGGCACCACCTTTGATGCACAGCCCTGAGTCTCACCAGCCTTCAGAGGGCAGCCTCTCCAAACCGGCAGTGGAAGGAAGGATGAAGCCAGTGTCTGAGATGGGGCTTTCAGCTCCTTTCCTTAAAGACAAATCCAAAAACTGCTCACAGAAAAAAGGGCATTTGACCGTATGGATTTACAAGAAAATTTGAAAAAAAACCCCCAAAACTTCCTGAAACTTAAGCATAACTCTACCAACTATTCATTAGTGAAGTCACAATCTTTCCTTATGTCATGCCCTTCCCAGTAGGCACATGGAATAAAACCTCCAAATTCCTTGCAAGGATGTTGCATCAACAAGCAGTTTTATGACAAGAAAGGAAAAATAAAGGAAATGACTAAGTTGCTAAAAAAAAAAAGAGCAATAACATTCCTTATGGATAAAGAAAAATAATCAAAAAATTGAGCCTATCAGCCAAAAGGAAGCTGAGGCTGGGAGCCAGCAGGCTAGGACGTGGAGGAAAAAAGGTGGCAGCAGAGTAAGCCAGGGACAATGCCAATCTAACGGCAGAGGGAATTGCAAGGAGAGCAATCCAAGGACCAGCCAGAAACTGGGGACACATAGGCCTACTTCCTGGTCAAAGGAAGGAGGCAGCACCCCTGAGAATCAGTGCAGCAAAGATTTACAGATGCTGCAAGGAGGGAATTGCAACAGTGGGATCGCAAGTGATTAAGGCATGAGTAAGGACTTCAACACAGGCTGGGTCAGAGTGAGCAAAGGGCTGGCAGGGCTCCAGGGAAAAGCTGTAAGCAGACACAGAGAAGGGAAAACCACAAGGAGAATTCCAAAACTGTATTCCCGAGGGCCCACAAATATCTAAAACACCAAAGAGCAGTAAGAGTCAGTCATCCTACATCAGCTTAAAGAAACAAAGAAAGGAGGGATCAGCAGCGACATCCTGGGGAGGGAGCCTGAGCAAAAAACTGAGGGATCAAGGCCTTTTCCCCATGTGCCCACAAAGGTGTTCAGTATCTGGGGTGGATTCAGACACCTGCAGACATTCACCTCACACAGAAGTCAGGGCTGGTTATGAGAGGCAGGATGCTCCAATCACATCACTCACAGCAGAAATAACAGACAAGAGCAAGGAACTCTTCTTGAGAAAAAACAGCCTTCCTTGCAACAGAACCATCAAGGAACAGCTGTCAGAGCTGGACAGGAGGCTGCAGCTTCCAGCTCTGTTTAGCATAAAATAGGGAGACAAGGAACTGAATCTGGAGGTGAGAAACATTGATCAGCCAGGTTCCTTTTTCTGTCAAGCCATCAGATGTGGCATCTCCCACCCACTCCGTCTCATATGACACATTTTGCCCAGGGCTGGCTTTGATTTTACAAACCAACTTGATTTCTAGCACTTCTGCTGGCAGGTGATGTGCTCTACCTAGAGATCTCAATCCATCACCTTTAGCCTGAAAGTTTGCCCTCTTCACAACATGCCCTTACTCCTGAATTTACTCATTATTTGGTCCTACACTTTGGTTACAAGGTTTGATGTTGTACTCAGGATTAAGCAACCGGGTGCTGGTGCTTCCACACAGCTGGTTGAATTAACCAGGAATGTGGATGGGAAGATAAAAAGACACAGGGAAGGAAAAAACAGTAGTAGAGAAGAATTTAAGCAGGAAAGGGTGCCAGAATAATAAAAAGATTTTACAGTTTTTCAGTCTTCCATTAGAGAGAGTCTCTGGATCCTTAACTTTGCAGCCAGAACCATATAAACTTCAGGTAACAGTGAATTTAGTGCATTCCTCTATTTTGCTGCTCATCTTTGAGGAGACAGGAGCTTCAGTTCATTCTCTCTCCACACCTCATTATCCCTGAAGATCAGCTGCCCACTCCCATCACAGGATATTGTGATTTTCTGCTTCTTCTCAGCACAACTGGATATTTTTACACTGGGGAGAGAAACAAGAGGAAGTGTATTCCCACCACATAAAGATTTCTGCCAGAAACCTTTACACAAACACATTTGCTTTCAACACACTAATGCTAAAAACAAATGAACTCCCCCAGCTGCTAATCATGCTCCCCTCGGAACAGATAGCTGCTTTTATCCTGAAATACAACCACCATAACCAGTTCATGGCCACACTCACTGGGGTCACATACAAGAGATTCAAAAACTTCTCACGTGCCACTGGGAATCATAGCAGATCCCCTCCCTGGCTGTGCCCATTGCATGTCAGCTTATGGGGAGGGTCTGACAGGGGGAAACTCATCCATCTAATGTGTCACTGTCACAAGCTGCAGGC
Source organism: Rhagologus leucostigma (assembly GCA_013397725.1). Taxonomy (NCBI): domain Eukaryota; kingdom Metazoa; phylum Chordata; class Aves; order Passeriformes; genus Rhagologus; species Rhagologus leucostigma. The sequence goes on along the minus strand of VZTD01005593.1, from coordinate 305,289 downwards.
TGATGAGAGCCAGGGACAGCTGCCTCAGCACATCTCTGTACATTCATCATCACACAGGGAAATTAGGATGAACTGGAGTAAATTTTACTATAAATGCAGTTTGTCAGTAATACACAGATAAAAATAAATGTCTGGGACACTTTTAAAGAAGTCCGTGCCTGCTGCTAGGGACAGATACTCCTTCTCTGTCACCAGTTTCTCCCCCACTTCAACCCAAATATATATGAGCAGCTTTTTAGGAAGCTCTGAACACTGAGCACAGAGCTCTTCCAAATGATGCCATTAGGTCATCTTCACCACCCAGAGCAATGCTGCCTGAGCCATCCAAGTCCCACATTAGCTCCTGACTGAGCGATGCAGCTTTTATGCTGCAGAAATACCCTTGGCTTGGGACACAGGCCAGTATCTCCACAGGGCACTGCCCCGCTCCATTGAAGATAACAACATGCTCTGAGCTCCCATACAGAACCCTCAGCTTACCAGTGGGCTCTATTAGCAGAGCCTTCCCAAAAAACCTGTTTCCAGCTCTTCTGAAAAATCTGGTTCCAGCATTAGAGGCTGAACACAGGCAAATATGTGGTGTAAGAAACACATGAGCCATCTCTCTTCCCTGACACTGAAATCAGCTGGAATAGTCTTTAAGCTCTATCCAGCAGCTTCAGGGGAACTGAAAATTTCTATTATCTATGTTATTTATCATTCCTGTTCCCCATATTACCTGCACAAGCTGTAAGCTTTGCCTTCCTGCAAAACTTCATGGACATGTGACTTTCTCCAGACACACTGTAAAGAAAACTCCACCTGCTCCTCTGGATACTCCAGTGCCACCAGCTCTGCTTCTTCCTGCAATCTTTCCATACTGGGATGAATGGTTCTGTCTGTTCCCACTACCAAGAAAAGCATCCCAGGAATGCACAATATGAAAGCCTGCTTCAAATTACTAAAATATTCTCTTCCCTATCTTTCCATCAGAAAAGGGGACAACTGAATGTGAGTCACATAGGTTCAGACTCAAAAAGGGGAACTGTTCTCAACTAAGTACAGATGTACAGACAAAAAATACCTTTCACCAGGAGCAATATATCTGGTTATGCCTGGCCAGCATCATGGATAATTGCATCAGAGCAGCACACATTAAAAACAAACAATTGGAGGTGCTTAGAGTAAATTATTTCATAAATATGGTAGAGAAATAACATAAACCAAGGACTGGAAGAAAAAGTCTTTGGCAATACAGCTTATCCACAGTTTCTCTGCTTCATCCATCCCTCTTACCCTCAAGAAGGCATATGAGTACTTGCTTGTCCCATGGAATAACATCATCTTTGGGATGGGCATAAGTAACAAAGCAGATGCCCAGACCCAGCATACTCCCCAGAGGAAAGCCCTCATGGGTATACATAAAATAAGGATCTCTTCACCTCGACATACTGAGTGCAACAACTGCAAGACACAGGAACAGGTTTCCAGACACCAGATTGAATTGGCCTGAATCCCATCCTGTGCCTGGTGCTTCCTTCTGGCTGGATCTGGATGTAAGAAGTGTTTAGCCAACATGACACCCTGGGCAAGGCACAGGGATTTCACTGAGAGCACACCCATGTAGAATTCCAACCAGCTGCATCTGAATACTGCTGTAACAGTTGGGTCTAGATTTAGGTTTCTAATTTTCTAAATTTGAAGATTCACATGTAAGAAATTAAATCTGAATTTTTCAGTCAGAGATGCACACCTCTTCAGGGCTGGAGCCCACATGAAAAAAAGGTAAAGAACAGCATTTAATTATCGGACTGAAGGAAATCAACATTATCATGTTATCCTAAAGGTTAATGATAACAACAATGCAGAGAAGCAGGACAACATTTTTTTTTTTAATTTTGACTTATGCAAATAATCAATTACTTCAGAGACAACTATTTGGATAGGGAAAGGTTAGCACAATAAAGTCTCTGTTTTTACCTATTCCCATCTAAGACAACTTTTTGAGAATCAATTGCTTGTGCCATTATTTAAACACTATTCCATCTTTTGTCATGTTCATATTACAGATGAGGAGCACCAGGGTTTGGGATGCAGCACATTTGCAAGTAGAATTTCAGCCCTTTTCAGGGCTATCAGATGGCTCAGTCTGCACAAAGACTCTTGCATTAGCCTCCAAGACGGTTCCGGGTTTCATCCCCTGATCTCTGTCATTCTCTTCACCATCACTGGGTTTCATCTCCTGACTTCTGTCAGGGCCTCTGAGACTCTGGACAAGAACAAACCTACCTTAGAACAGCCCAAAAGCCACCCCTGCTTCCCCTCTGAAAACATCACTACTGAGGGCAGAAACCTTCAGCACTGTAAATGTTCAAAACAGTATGTGAAGCTCAACATCTTGCTGAAAATAAAACGCTAGAGAAGAATTTGATCCCCTGATCACTGGAGGAGCTCTGCACTCACCTCAATAAGCACACAGAATAAAGGCAAAAAGCTTTCAGAGCCAAATCTGGTATTCCTTTACTAGACCTTTATAAAACCTTTACTGGCCTAAAGATACTGATTTTTTTTTTTTTTTAAATTTAGGTGAAGTTATTTCATTTCTTGTTTCTGAGCATTTGGTTGCATCCACTCCATATTTCCAAGCTTTTCTGCACCTTCCCCACTCCCAGGAAAATGAGATTTTCAGGAAGCAAAGCCCCATCTCCTGGAGTTCTTACTCCTGGATATATTAATGCCAAGTGTCCCATCCCAGTGACAAGGGCAAGTAAAGATTTGGTGCCCGAAGCTCACAACCTCACAACACTAACCAAGCTGCAAACATGGGTTAGGGATTTCAAGAATAGAATTTTGCCTTGAAATCCAAATCCAAGGGCCAGACTTGAAGCGCTCAGTCTTGTGTGAAAGGGACAGGAAATGAATCCGATCAGAGACAGGATCTGACAACGCCAAACTGCAGCTTTGCTAATAGAGACAGATTATGCTGAGAAGAAAAGGCAATTTTATCTTTTAATTCCTTAAGATGCTCCATCCAATCCAAGGTAATTGTGCCATCGCCTTCTCACTTCTCTGATTAGTTACTCCTTCTGACAAGCCACCAGAAACCCATTTCTGAAGCATGTGGCAGATTAGGAGTAAATCTTTGCACTTAATTGAAATATAGAGGAAATGAGAGACACTCATCTTTAATTAAGGTCAGACTTCTCTTCCAAGGAAAGCTTTCCTTCTCCCATAGAGGGAATGGAGACAGAGTACTGCAGGAATGAAAGGAGCATACTGCTTCCAGTTACATGTAGGGAAAACCAGGGAATCCCAGTACCTTCTGTCAGCCATCAGGTTTTTTCTCTCTTGCAGTTGGAGAATTCAAATAGGTTTTCAGCCATAAAGCTCTGTTGTTACTACATAGTTTCCCCGACAAGTGTGAAGTGTTGTTAACCTCTAGAGAAGCCCGTGTTTAGTCTTCTTGCTCACTCAAGTTTCGTAATAATTAGCACAGAATGCCAAGAGAAAGACTAGAGAACTTTTAAATAAAAGATCAGGTATTTTTTAAACTAATTCTAACCTCTATGATAGACTAAACATACTGTGATTTACTTCTAAAACAAGATTTTTTAAAGGAAGAATGTGCAAAACCCTCCTAATGCACTCTAAAAACCACAACGTAAATCCTGAGGCAAAGTGCAGAGAGAAAAAGCCAAAGTACATTCAAGGAGTCATCACATAACCTGTGGAGTCATCATGGGCTGGATGAGCTCGTGCTTCTCACGCTGGCAAAATGCCTACTGAGGACTGACACAGTAGACAGCAACAATTCTGTACTAATTGCAGAGCAAAACTGTCTCTAATTTGTGGGAAAAATCCTGGGGATGGTCTTGGTTCTGCTTGAGTTTCTGCTCCCTAGAGTTCAGCCCTGGGGGCAGGGGACAGTGTCCCTGCAGAGATTTATAGGGGCATGACCCCAAAGTTGCAGGCTCACACAGGAAGGGAACAGAATGTACACAGAGGTTTCACAACTGCTGTCCTGCAGATCAGTACAGACTTGATTCATGGCCACTCTATTCCATTAGAGATTTCTCTACAATTCATGAGGCTTTGATAAAATCAAAGAAATCTATTCACAGAAAGTCTTATTTGTCAAAAACAGCATCTGGAAGAGAAATATGAGGAGAGCAAGCAGAGTGCAGGAAACACAATGATACACGACATATATATTCCATTATAATGGCTTGGTATTTTTCTACTGGACAAACAATTTCTTTAATTAAATATGAACTATAAAACAACCCAGCCATGCTATCCATGCTGTGCAAAGCTGCAAAAGGATCTGAACTTTTGGAATTTCCTAGCTTTTAACTGCTGATTTAGCATAGCACTAAAGTTCACCCTGGCACTTAATCTGTTACTAATTGGAGCTCAGATTAATATATATATTTTAATTTGTACACTTCTATAATCTGTCCTGAACTTTGATTATGAAACAAAACCAGGACCTGGGTCCCGCCTGCCCCGATTTTCCCCCCTTTTTACAAGGTAGGCTCTGCAGACCAGTGATGGCACTGCAGTTGTACCACTTTAAACTTGCAGATGATTTGGTTAAAAGCAAAGAAAATAAGAGTAGGATGCAACAAGTTTCTGGTGCACTTTGGGACACACTGGGCTTGCTCCTAAAGTCCTCGCTGTGCTCCACTAATGCTGTCCAGTGTCCACACACACTCGCAAGTGCACTAGGAAAAGGCACCACATTAATGTAATCCCTTTTGTGATGGAGACCTGGTCATCCCAGCAGGAACCAGACAGAAGCCTTGCCCTGCGCCACTGCCACTCCAGGTGTAACATCCACTACAGAATCTCCTCAGAACAACCCCAGTGCAAACAGTGTCACACCAAGGGAAACCTGATCCTGCCTCTCTACAAGCTGCCAAAATCTCAGGCAGGGATGCAGGATAGGAATACCCAACCCTCCCCCTGCTGCATCCCCCTTCCATTAGTTATGAAACCACTGTACAAGATATTTCATTCCCAGCAGTTTCAGCCTCCGCTGCCCAAGAAACTCCCCACCAGTTGCCAGTCCAAATTTATCCAAGCCAACCTTCTGCCCACGTACCCCTTGTGCTCTTTGCACAACTCTGATACCCTCCCATTGCGCCCAACTCCCAGGAGACAGCTTTGCTCTTCGTCTGGCTTCTCTGTGCCATTCAGAGCAAGCAATGCTCTCCTTTGAGAAGTCCTGAGATATGAGATTCACCAGTTCCCAGGTCATCTCAGCTGACCTTCTCCAAACCTCCTCACTTGAATTCAGTCTGTTCTAGAGATGAGCAACCCAAAATGCATGCTGCATCCCAGGCGATGTCCACCAGGCCAGGGACAAACTTCATGCCAAATACTATCAGCTAACATCATCTCATTCCTTCAAAAAAAGCAACTGTTCAGAAAAGTTTAAAGAATAACTAACCCATCTTCACACTCTGAGGTGTTAAGATACAACAGGAGGGAAGCCAAAAAGTAAATACAGACTAAGGTAGAACCAGTTGGGTTGGAAGGGACCTTCAAAGATCATCTAATCCAACCTCTTATCACCCCATAGCTAAGATACAGCACTGACAGTCAGGACACCTGGTTCCTTCTTCCACAGCGGTCGCTAAATGTCCTTGCTACATACAGAGGGATGGTAACAGTACCAGCCTGTGAACTTAGTGAGGGCAGACCAGGAGGTTACACCACTGGTACCTCTTGAAAGATCTGAGGTCAACAAACCAAAGACACTCAGGAGGAGCAAACCCACTCTCCCTCTGGGACACCAAGTGCAAACCCCATCCCCTCTACCCACACAACAGGAAGCATCCTACTTCCTGTTGCTGTACTGATGGCAACAGAGCAATGCTGGACACATTTGTTCCCTGAAGCACCCTCCTCCTCCTCCCTGCTGATTCACCAGCCCGAACTCAGCCTCCCACTTAAGCAGACAACTTCTGGGCTATATGCATTAATTGCTGCTTTCTCCTAAGCCTTTCTACAAACACTGCCAGCCCTCACTCACACTGACATATCCACACACACCACAACCACAACCAGTGGTGCAGACAAGGAGAACAGTAATCTGGAGATTTTGCTTTCAGTCAGTACGTGTTAATCATGGAGTTTCTTAATTTACCACCTGTAACCTCACTCATCTCACACACTCCTCACACAACAGGACTTTGGATAGCTCATGGACCTTAAAGTACAAGAAGGAACATGTCTTATTCAAATTACACCCCTATCACATTCAAATTACATCCCTATCAATGACCAAAATCATCATTTCCCAAGTTATAATATTGACAGATAAGATCCAATTTGATATGTTATCTCCTCCTGCCACACAGATCCTTTTCCCCCACACCTCACACCTTGCCTTGCAAAAGCCAACATTTACTTTGGATTGCACCACATGAAGAGAGGCAAGATCCCAGCTCAAAGCCTCCGGGCACTAAGCCACACCAGCACCAGAGGACGGCTCCCTAGTACGTAACACATGGGGAGGCTGGGGATTGCAGTGTCTAGGGAGTGAGAAGATAAAACCCCACCCTACGCAGTCAGATTGCACAGCAGATGTGGAGACTGAACACGCCCACTCCAGCAGGACCTGTTGGGCTGGCAGGAGCAGGAGAGGCTGCCATATCTGGGCCATGCTGTCAATCCTAGCCTCCTCCCACAGCAGCAGAAACCCTGCAGGAGCTGGACTACTCCACAGCCTGGTTTCAATCAGCATCTCTATCCAAACACTGCCATACCACTGGGAAGCACACACAGCAATCCACAATGTGTAGATGCCAGCAGCCAAGGGTCTGGATAGACAGATCAGTGCTAAAACCAGGATTTAATGGTTCGTATCTCTGGAGATAAGAGCAATGAACTCAGCCTGCAAGCAGGTAGGAAGGACAGATGGATCAGCCCACCATACTCCTGGAGCACCACAGCACTATGTGTTCCAGCTGGAGCTTTAGAGTCACCACGTGTCCCTGGCTGCTCCTTCACTTCTCACAGAAACAGGCTGTTTCTATACCACTAATGCAGGCAAAGCCACAATCATGATTTTGTACAGAGATGAAGATATAATCTCATCTAACTAAGCAAGTACAGCGCCCTTACAAAAAGCAGTCTCCTACATCACAATGCAGATCAGTGACACAACATCTCTAACGCTAACTGAAAACTAACACAACCAAAAAGGAAGAGCAAAAACTGAGCTGTCACTTCTAACAATGGCAATCAAAGTTGCTGGCACCCTAAGGCAGAGTGTATCATAGCACTCCATAAACCCAAACCATATGATCACCAAAAACTACCATTTGACTTTGACATTTCCATGTAAGTGTGCTGGAAGTGCTCCTACACCTTCCCAGCACCTAGCCAACGTGCTTTGGGAAGATTCAGAGATAAAAAGGAGTAACGTGCTTGCAGATGCTTCAGAGACATCAAGATTAAACTTGCAGGAGGCATTGATATTGCCAGTATTGTTTACTAAAAATATACATAAATATATGTACACATATAAACAAAGTTTTCCTATGGAAGAGACTCAGCAAGTTCAAAAAGCTACTACACACATCCCAGTAAAAGCCCACATAAACAGACACATAAAAGATGAACAGTGAAAGGCAAAATATCCGCTTCCTCTGTCTCACCAGCATATTCCACACAAACCTGCCTTTTTGTGCCATATTGTCCACCATTAAATCTCCATTAGGAAAGGCTGGTGGGATGGGTCGTCAGCTAAACACGCCAAACTTACCAGGTGGGAAAAAAAAGTACAGAGGGAAGAAGAAAAAAAAAAAAAAAAAAAAAAAAAAGGCATTTATTCAAGGTGGCAGACTGACCTGCTCCAATTTGCATAGTAAGGATTTCAGTTATAAAACAAATAGCTAAATGCTAAATATAGCCAAGGAGGAGGCTTTAATCACCAGGATCAACTTCATGCTGAGAGGAGCCACTGAGGTAGCACAGTACACGATATACGACAGCCAAATATGAGGCTAAAAAGCCCATTAAACACAAGTGGAGAGGCCTCTTTTTTAGGAAGGTTTGTTCTGCAGCCAGGACAGTCCCTGTACGCAGGGGAGGCACTTGCAGGTCATGAATGGGAGTGTTTGCAAAGGATGGGAAAGCGCTGTTTGTTTCAACAGGCAGCTGCTTTTTGTGTCTGTCAGGCTACGGAAAAGTTTCCAGCACTAATTACAGGACACAAAAGTTGTCAGAGTATGACGCAACAGATAAATAGGGGAGGAATATGCCAAAGGAAGAAAAAGAACAGATCAGCCAGAGAAATCCTTTGTCAGAGACTATGCCAGAAGCTGGTGCCTCAGGCTGGACACCCTCCCTGCCTCACCAGAGGATGTGCTCCAAAAGAAGTTCATGCTGCAAAAGAAATTGTGTCGGTTTTTGTCAGTGAAACACCTTTGTCCTTTGTACAGAAACAGGCAGATAGACAAAGTGACAATGGCAACAACAAAACAAAGGGGAAGACATGCACTACAGAAAGGGTTCAAACTGAGACAGACTGCCCAGAGAGGCTGTGCAAATTCCTTCATTGCTACTTTATTCTTTGAAAAATAAAAATCTTCAAACCTCTGTCTTGAATGACAGGTGAAGACAGATCCAACCTGGAACAGACAGATGGATCAGATGATTTCTTGAAGTTTCTGTGAAGTCTTTCCAGTGTAACCAATATCCACGTGGTCTTTACCACACTATGCAAGTTATTCAGTAAAATAAAATAGAATTAATTTTGACCAAGAGCTCTGGCACAGGCAATACAATTTAATTTGCATTACCTTTTTAAAGGAAGCATGTGTGAAAGCACAGGAAGAAGATTTTTAAGGACCAAAAAGGGATTTAAAAGTTCCAAGATCCACATACCCAACAACCCCAGAGCATTTCATTCACAAACCTCAAAGGAGGTCAGAATTACAACACCCATTTTGTACCTGGGAGAAACAGATAGAAAGATTTTTCTCAAGACTACTGAAAAAACAGTGGCAGAGATGGCACCACTATCTCCTTGAATATCCAACCCATCAAAGCACTTGGGAAGTCCTTCTGAAGTGTTTATTTTATAGACATAGAGTATAAATATTTTCAAAAATAATCATTTGGCTTTCCCAGGCACAAACGGAGTTATCAAGGGAGTCAACAGCAGAGTTCAGAGCATAAACTCTCAAAATAAACCAAAGTTTAGATTCTCTTTGTGCTTCAGCAGACTAGGATGAGGGGATGAGGAGTTGGAGACTCCACGACTGGCTCAGAACGTGCAACATGGAATTTTGCCAGTCTGTGCCACATTCCTCTGCAACTATGCAGGTGAGTAAACATTAGCTCAATAAAAATATATCACTGAAAGGAAGGTATCACTTAATTTCAGTGCCAATTCAAGTCAGCATCATCTATTATTCCATCTTTCTGAAATTAAAAAAAAAAAAAAGACAAAACTTGGCTTTATTTCTTCACACATCTTTCTTTGCTTATGCTGCATTCTGAACCAACCAAGGCTGTTTTATAGACACAGTTTCACTTATTTAGAATGGGATAATAAGAACTGTACCGCGGTATGGGAATGATTTCTAAAAAGTCTGATGCAGAAAACATTGTGAGTTTGTTGTGGGTTTTAAATAAAAGGGGTTTCGACAGGATCTTTTTTCAGGAATAGCAGAAAGCATCAGTCACATGCAATGAAGTAATTTTTCCACAACAAGAGCTACTGCACAATCATATAAGAGCAAGAAATTAAATTCAGCTACGAGGGAAGTGAATTTGCTTTGTCCTGTTTAGCATCAACACTCAACAGAGCACACAGGCTGCTCTCAGCAGAGCAGGGAAAGGCTCCAAGAGCACTGGGGTGCTGCAGAAAGAGACTTTGTACAATGATGCACCGAGAATTCTGTGTGTCTCCATCAGTGTCAGCCACGGAGAGAAGAGCTTCCATGTGGGATAGGAAGGACCCACACGGAGAAGACAAGAATAGAGTAGGACACAAGAAAGACCAAGCCCAATTCCTTACTCTAACCTGGGTTTCTGGAGTGAGTGTGGACAGTTTGTCTTTATTCAGCAACTTAATGTGGTTGTTTTAGAAAACTTTATTTTAGTAAAACAAAGCTCAAGTCTCGCTGGAGTCTGACATGACCAGTACTATCAGCCAAGGTATTGGTCCCTGGCTAACAAGACCTGAAATTCTACCATAAATACCACAAGAACAGTGATAAAAGAAGAGCCAGAGATTGATTAATGGGGGCATTTAACTCAGCAACAGAGGAAAAAATAATGCTCTCAACCCATGTCAGCAACTTCCCTGGTCATTTTTGTACTCAGAGCCCTTGGGAGATGGAGAGGAAAAGAGTCACAAAGTATTTATAAAAGGCATCCATGAAAAAACACATCTCTCTATAAATATCTACAGATATCTCTATAGATAAGTGCACACCAGTATCTAACATAGGCTAGCAACAAGTCACATTCAGGTCTAGCTACCCATACCTGGGCTTTCCCAGAGCTTTAAAAGTATCTAAACCTTGCCATGCATTATGTACTCTCTGCAAGGTGGTACCAACACCATGTACCTGGGGTATGGAACTTGCTTTATATATTGTCTCCTGTCCTCACCTGTGACACCCTCTCAAAAAAAAAAAAATTAATTTCCTCGAGTTTCATGGACAGAGGCAGTATTTTGATAAATAAAGCCAACAACCTCAATCAGAAGGTGGAACCCATGCCTTGACCCATTTTAACCACCCAGTAACATAAGGGAGGAATTGGCCTGGATGTCCTTACAGAGCCACATCCCAGAAAACCCCCCTCTAGGTTCTTCATCACTTCTTCTGCCAAACCAAAAAGCACAAGTGGGGAGTAAGAGGAAACACACCAGGAACTGCTCCTTGCTAGAGTAGATTATGGCAGCCTCCAAGGCTAGAGGAGCATATACCAACACTTGGCCTCAGTAGATAATCCCATCCATACTGATCCTACTGATTCAGCATCTCCTGAAACACACGAGGTTTCCCTTAATCGAAGGCAGCCCCACGTGAGTATTCCTGAGATGACAGATAGGCTCCAGCACAGCTTCTCCCTGCTGTGCTGCAGGTGCTAATGTTGTCACTTGTGCCATGTCTCAGACCTGAGCCTTTGAAGTCCTGTACTCCCAGGGATTTCTAGCAGGCAGTGACAACTTTCATGAAAACACAGCTGTTTGATGCAGACTCCCTCCTTCCTAATCCCTGGCAGGCAGGTAATTTCTTAAAATGCCATATCTCAGACCCAACTTTAAGATCAGGAGCTGCACTATGTTCAAAAGCATCACCAACCTAGCAATGACAGACCTGTGCTGATTAATGGGGCTCTCTTGGAGCACTGATAGGGAGAGGAATGCTGTTAGCAGGCAGCTGGGCAGAGGCTAAGGCCAACAAGCCTGGCCAGGCACCCCAAATTTATCCCTGTCCACACGCAGACCAATTATTGAGTTGCAAGTCACCCTCAAGGAAACACTTCTAGCCAGCAGTAACGGATGGACTGGTAAAACTTGACATTCATTCCAGCATGATGAGTTTCTGAGACAAGGTTTGTAGGCCTGTGACACTGATGCTCAACAGAGCAGCAAATAATACTCGGTGCTGACACAGTGCTTTGTCTCCCAGCACTCCCAAAACGCCACTGCAGCCTGCTCAGATACTGTGGAGATAACAACTTATGCCTTTGCCTCCATCCCTGGATGCTGCCCCAAACACCCTTTGCTGTTTCGTGTCAGGAGATGCAAGTGGCAGGGCCCTCTTCCATCTGCCTGGCTGCTCATAACCTGAACACTGTGCCCATGGCAGCAGCTCAACCTGGGCCTTCCTCAGAAGCATATCTCCTTGCAACAGACAAAAAACCCACATCAGATCCTGCAGGATGTGGTTAATGTCACTATCTGGATTGTTAAACAAGAAAAATCGAGCGAGGAGACTGAGCCCAGCAAGCAGTCAAGCTTCCCAAAGACAAAAGACAATTTTCCTCCCATTTCAAACCCAACACTCGCTCGGCACCGAGCCATGGATGTTGACACCCACTCCCACCTCCATCTCCACGGCATCAGGCCGCTGCCTCCCTGGCCGCTCCAACTGCGCGTTTGCCGTGACCCAGGAGTAGTGGCGAGCGCCCACTCCGCACCCTGCCTGGGGTTGTCGGTGGGTGCGCGCCCCCGGCAACCCCGCACCCCTCCCGAAGCCCCTCCGGCCGCCGGCGGGTGCCGGTGCTGCCCAGCCGAGGAACCCAGCCGGGATGCCGGCCCGCCGAGGATGCTCGGTGCCTTTCCCAGCCCAAGGACAATGCGCGCGGTGGCCGAGCCTCCCATCGGTACCGAGTGGCGCATCCCCGCTGCCCGGGCTCCTCCTGCACCTTCTCCATTCATCCCTCCTTTGTTGTGGTGCGGGCTGGCCGGGCGCTGCCGTCCCTCCCGCCGTCCCCCTTACCCTTGGGCTGGGAGCTCGGTGCCGCCGCAGAATGCGACCTCGGCCGGCAGCCGCCCTGCCACTCCCTGCGCGGCCGAGCCGAGAGCCGGGAGGAGGGAGCGGGGAGCCAGGAGGAGGGATCTGGGCGGCGGCTCGGAGCGGCGGGGGCGGAGGAGGATGCAGGGCCGGCACCCCCGCTCCCTCCGTCCCTCCCGGCTCACGGCAGGGCCCAAACGAACAAAGGGGTCGGTTCTGGGTCGCCCCGCGCCGAAATCCTCCTGGTTGCCGGGCCCTGGTGCCGCTCGAAACCGGGTGGGAGGGTGGAAAGGCAGCGCGGAGGCTCCTCCGAGCTGCCCGCAGCCCGAGCGCTCCTGCCTTAAAACCCGAAATAATCGTAAAATCACCTTTTGCTCGCTGCAGCCGCCGCCTGCCTCCCCGCGGCACTGGGAAGGGGCTCTGGGAAGGATGAGCTCTCCAGGCATACCTGAATTTAGGTGATCGCGATTTTGATTGATACACGAAGGGAAGGGCAGGAGGAGCTGGTGGTGCTTCCTGGAAAAAAGGAGAAACCCCTAATTAGCCGAGATTTAACGGGGAATGCAGCAAAGAGAACAGACCTGCAGCCTTGGAAACTCATTCATTCAAAGCCAGGATGGCCGGGCTGAGGTGGTGATCATTACTTGGCCCTCACCACCTCCTGCTGTTCTCTCCCAGAGCCGTGTCTGGGCTGACATTGCACGGAGATACAACGGAGCAGGGCCGTAGAATCATTTAGGTTGGAAAAGCCCTTTAAGCTCATTGAGTCCAACCATTCCCCCAGCACTTACAAGGCCACCACTAATCCACATCCCCAAGTGCCAATTCTACGCACCTGTTAAATCCCTCCAGGGATGGTGACTCCACCATTGCCCTAGGCAGCCTGTGCTAGGGCTTCACAGCCCTTGTGATGAGGAAATTTTCCACAATATGCAATCCAAATCTCTCCTGGTGCTACTAGACGCCGTTTTCTCTTGTCCTGTCCCTTGTTCCCTGGGAGCAGAGCCTGACCTCCACCTGGCTGCACCCTCCTGTCAGGGAGTTGGGGGGAGTAAGAAGGGCCCCCCTGAGCCTCCTTTTCTCCAGGAAAAGGAGCACCTCCAGCTCCCTCAGCCACTCCTCATCAGACTTGTGTGCCAGACCCTTTCCAGCTCTGCTGCCTTTCTCTGAACATGTTCCAGCACCTGTCTAGTGCCTGTGCCCTGAAACTGCATCCCTAATTTAGACAGGAGTAGAAGTGCTTTGCACAAGGGCCATAACTCTACTCAGTGTACTTTTCTACCTCTACAGACACCCCACATGACCCAAGGGACAGCCCAGGAGATTTTGGATATCAGATGCTATGGTGGAATGCTCCAGAGTATACAGAAACAGGAGGCTCCCACCCAGCAGCAATCCCAAGATTTGTTGCTGTGACGCTGCTCTGTTTTGCCTGTGGGGGCCCAAAAAAGCAGAGGGGAGATAAAACTGAAGGAGGTGCAGGCACCAAAGCAGAGAAGAATGGAGCTGAGGTCAACTCAGCATCATCCAGAATATGAGATTTGACAGCCCTGGCCTTAGCAATATGATCCAGTCCCAGGAGGCAGCCATAGGCATCCTCATTTTCCATCTCGCAGAGGGGAAGCCAAAGTAAGGAGAAGTGAAATGGCTGGTCCAAGCCAAAAATAGAACCTGAAGCACCTGACTTCAATGCCTCTGCTTCAACTGCTAGTTCACTGTATTTCCTTGACATTTTCCTACATCCAAGCTCAAGTCATTGCTTTGCGGTTCTGGATACAAGAATTTTGTCTCCTCTCTAATCTGTAGTTGCCTAGGGAGACAGTATGTCACCAGAAGAAGAGCTAGAGAAGGTCCCTATTGAAGCAGGCTTGGACTCCAACAAGACTTCTCATTTCTCCATCCAGCTCCACCCCTGATTTGCCAGCTCAGTCAGTCCCTATCCTTAGGTCCAAGTCTCTTATCCAAATGGTGGTGGAGCAATGATGGTGACCTCCCTTTGTGAGACTTAACAAGAAGTGTTACATGCAGACATGCATTTGGTAAGGAGGAATGTAAATTTAAAGCAGTTCTGAAAAAAAACTCCTCTTTAATATTTTCAGGTGCTTTAGGGTAGGATTTCAAATCAGGAATTGCTTAGAAGTTAAACCTCATTTTTGATCAATTGTACAATTTTATGCCTAATCTTATATACACTAATTTGTTCTTAGTACAAATAACTTCCACATAAATGTTTAAATTACAGCCCTGTGTCTACATGATGACAAAGAAGGTCAGCAGGTCTGGGGTTATATTTTGCCCGCCAATAGTCTGTGGTACACACAGCAGCTCTGGGAGGAGAATCAAGCCCACTGGCTTCAATATGATGAAGCTAGAAAAAAGTTCACAGCTCTTACAGTCATTTCTTTGAATCATCTCTGACTAAACTTTCTCAGGGGAATTTCCAGGGAGAACAAGAAAGATCATCCAGGGACAGAGCTCTGGCAGTGATGTGGCTGAAGCACCTGTAGACTTGAATTTGTGTGTTTTCTATCAAGTGCTCTCCCACAAAGCTGTCCCTCAGCTTTTGTTGTACCTGCTTGTCACAAAGCTTCAGGATGACTATAAATGTTGAAATGCCATCATCCTACAGATGCTACTATTTCCCAATAACCATTTATTTATTCACAGGGGCTTGTGTGCGGGCAAACAACCCCACACTGATGTCCCAGACATGGGAGAGCACAGGAGACACTTAAGTTTCAGCCTATGAAGATGTGAGGACTTGTTACTTTTACAAAGGTGAGCAGAGTATGACTTTAATTAAACAATTATGTGTAGAGAGCTGGTATGTGATCTCTGGCATCTCTGGGCTATCATATTTGCCTGATAATATTCTCTACTACCCTCTTGTTTTCTGTGATACGATATATATCTTGTTTTGAAAAGTGGCTTCTCACAGATAGTCAAAACCGTCTCCACTTGACTGATCCCTTATTGTGATTTGATGAGTATTTGCATTAGCTGTTGGGATCTCTAAAAAACTTCACTGCTGTTTTCTTTTAAATTATTCTGACAAACTGAAGCATTACATGGATGATGTAATGTAAAAACCAAGGGAATACTCATGGTCTGCATCTGGGGAAACAAAAAGAGCAAACATTTTGTGTTTTGCTGTTATCTATATTGTTTAAATAAAGACAGCCAAAATGTTCAAGTACCTTTCCATTTTATTCACCAGCAGCAGAAGATAAAGCCTCTCCACAAAGAGCTGATGAGACACTCAACTTGTCACATACGAGTAAGTTACCCACCCTAATGCCCCAATCCTGCACTTGTTCCCCAAAGGCAGCAACCTTTTCAAGGTGACAGTTCACATATAGGCCACATGAAGGGGTGACATCAAGACCTCAGATGCCAACAAGGGCTTCGGAGTTGAATCCCTTCATTCTTTTCTCTACCACATGCCTAGAAATCCCTGCCTATGTACTGTGGGAACTGAGTGGTGGCAGAAATGGCATTTGAAAATATTGTGCAACTTTATTACTGTCAACTTTCAGTTATGTGATTTCCAATGCCTCAAAGGTGCAGCCGCAATGACAGCGTAAGCTCCTACTGTTCATTCAGGCTGACACTATAAATAGCCTGCTGCATTTGGGGGCAGAACATGAAATTCCAGCATTGGTGGGAGGAACAGGATTAAACCAGTGATCTAAAGAAAAGCTGTTTTTTTCCTTTGATTACAGAGCTGCTGAAAGACCTTCTTATCTTGAGGATCAGTGGCTGCTTTAGGCCTTACTCATTTTAGGCCAAGACTAAAGTTCAGAAACTTCTTGTAAACAGTCTTGTCATGGTTTGACGCTGGCCAAATGCCAGGCACCCACAAAAGCCATTCACTCACCCTCTTGCTATAGTCGGGCAGAGGAGAGGGAACACTCTAAGGGCAAAACAGGTTCAAATTTGAAGGTATAAAGTAAATTTATTATTGACAGAGTCAGAGGAGGATAATGAGAAATAAAAGAAGCCTTTAAAACACCTTTTTTCCCCTCCACCCCCTCCCTCTTTCCCACCGAGGTACCGGGACACAGGGCATGGGGATTTTGGTCAGCTCGTCACCTGAGATCTTTTTCTGTTCGCTCAGGGAGAGGAGTCTTTCCTCTGCTATGCCGTGGGGTCCCTCCCCCAGGAGACAGTTGTCCGTGAACTTCTCCAGCGTGGCTCCAATCTCACGAGCAGCAATCCTGCCAATACTGCTGCAATGTGAGTCCCTCCCATGGGCAGTCTTTCCGAAACTGCTGCGGCGTGGGTCACTCGTCCATGGGGTGCAGTCTTTTAAGGATAGGCTGCTCTAGTTTGGAAGCAATGGCCCTCTCTCTCTATCTCTGGAAGCAGGGGCCCTCTCTCTCCATTCGGGTCTCCCACTGGATCACAGCTTTCTCCGGCATCCACCCGCTCCAGCATGAGTACTTTTCTCATGGGCTGCGAGTGGATCTCTGCATCCCCTGTGGACCTCACGGGCTGCAGGGGAACAGCCTACTTTACCATAGTCCTCACTATGGCCTGCAGAGGAATCTCAGCTCTGGCACTTGGAGTACCTCCTCCCCCTCCTTCTCCACTGACCTTGGTGCCGCCATGTTGTTTTCCCTCACGTCCTCACTTCCTCCTCTTCTCTGACTAGAAGAAAAACTGCTGCCCATAGGTACCACTGCCAACAAGTTCCACCAATTCAAAGATTCTTGCAGCATCCCACAGTGCCGAGCAGTTGATTTCGTCTAGGTTCCGTGTTGGAGAATCGCTCACCATGTTTCCGCCGCCGGCCAGGCGGTCCCGCTGCCACCACGCGGGCAGTGGTAGCCGCTGTGGTGCTGGTGCTATTTAATGCCTCTCCTCAGGCAGGGCGCGGGGAAGGAGAAGCCGCTGCCGCCACCCTGCTCTTCTGCCCACAGCGCGGCTGGCTAGGGGCAACCAGGCAGGCAAGGCTTGCTGTGGGCCACACCGAGATGGTGGCAATTGTGGTGCCTCGCCACCCCTGGAATAAACTGTGCGCACGCTGTTTTGGTTTACTTCTTAAATATGTCATCACAGAGGCGTTACCAACCTCTCTAATTGGGCCAGCAGCATGTCCATCTCCAGAGCCATCAGAGATTGTCTCTGCCGGATGTGGTGGAAACTTCTAGCACCTTCTCACAGAAGCTACTTCTGTGGCCCCCCTGCTACCAGAAAAAACCAGGCCATGCCAAATCAACGTAAGTCTTTAAATTAAAATTAATATCTTGCATGGTTGCAATGATTCAGCCGAGCGGCGATATGTTTCCAGGCATTTGTTATCTGACCCAGAGCCACCACAAAGCCTCTAATATCCAGCAGATTCTGTTGTACCTAGATAGGTGAGAGAAACCTCTCATCTTCAGACATTTATATCCAAGCCAACTGTCTAGACTGTCTATATAATGAGTGCAGAGGAACAGGCACTGCGGTGGAATTCCCCTCGTCTGCAGACACCTAAAATGGATAAATTGCTCTCTAACGATGCTCCCTTCCATCCATGAATTAAAGAGATATTTGAGAACTAGCCAAATGAGATGTTTAAAGTTAAGTGATGAGAATCCCACTCATGTCCCTTCCAGAGATGCTCAACACAGCTGATGGTGCTTATTTGGGTACACATAGCTCAGACGCGTGTGTTGGGTACGCTCTTGTCTGAAGGCCTCACTTTTTTCTGTTTAACTGAAAGAAATGAGACTGTTGGCCAGGATTCAACATGGGCAAGATCTGGCTCCAGGACCCTTTAGGGAAGCACACGTGGCTTGTGCAGTGTACTGGAAAGTGCTTTGTGAAAGGTTTTCTACCAGCTGATTTCTGTGAGTTCCTGTACACTTCTTAACATAAAAGGAAGTGTGGGTGGAAATATGTTGAAGGATCATGGCAGTTCTCATTAATTATGAAGATCAAGAGGAGCTCTTACTGCTTTTTTAGTGTATTTCCTGTACTGAAATTAGTGCATTAACTGTTACTTAAATTTCAACCATCAGTATAATTTAATCATTAGCACAGTCTGGTTCCTGTTGTTCTACATTTTAAAAGTAAACTACCTTGCTGCAGTAGCAATGATTCCAAGGTATGTGGGACAGCACTCCACACAAATACAAAAAAGTAAGATGGATCACGCTGCACGATTGAAGAAATAGTGCCATTTTCATCGCAAAGGCTCTTTCCTGCCCATGAGCCCAAAGGCAAGTGGATATTTAGAGAAATTCAGCATCCATTAAGTGGAGACCTTCTGAAATTCTGTCCTCTCATACCATGTTTGTCCAAATGACCTATGCAAGTTCACACTGGCAGTAGAGAACTTGGAATAGCTCTTTGATTAAGTCAGTAGATTATTGCCAGTCTTTCATCTGAAGATGAAGCTCCTCTTTACAGATGAAATAAATGAGTCATAGAGAGAAGAAATAACATATCTGTGATCATCCAACTGAAACAGAAATATGTTGGTTGACATCTGCATTTCAGAGTCAAACATCTACAACTAAAGCATGACTGAAAAAAAGTAATACAGGAGGATCAGAGCATGGAGAGATTGAAGGGAGATTTGGCAGTAATGAGCATAACATCTTATTCATGGGTGGCAGGGAACAACACAGCAAAAACCCAGAGGTTAAGTAGTGAATAAACCATTCCAGCACAGTACCACGTATTTATTTTCCCTGTTATTGCCCTAAACCTTATTGCTTGTCTAAATCAAGACTAAAGATCAGACTGTCCTTTACTTAGTTCATTTTCAAAGATCAGGGCAACTGCCAGTTGCACTTACCCAGGCTGGCATAGAGATAAAAGACTTGTAAGCCTCCTCACCTCAAAGGTGAGCAAAAACTACCTATGTTTTGTAGACTTGGAATCAAATTTGAGAGGGATAAGTTTATTGTCCAAAGGCCCCTCTAACACACAGAATCCATTGTCCAGAGGCCCCTCTAACACACAGAATCCAGGTGAGCAGGGCATTATCATGTTCTTCATTTAGTTTATGCACTTCTCTTTATACACATTCAATCCAGAGAAGAAAGCCAGCCGTAGAGCTCCCAGCATGGTGTCCTACACTCTGTTGATTAGGTGAAGCATAGCCTGTTTTATAAAGCCTCTGGAAATTCTCTGTATAGTTCCACATGTCCTCCAAAAAACAGGGAGACAAAGATCCCCCATAATGGGGCAACTCTGCATTTTTCCAGTTGTCAAAGCATCATGGGCATGCCTGCAAACCCTCCAAGCTCAATCTCTGTGCATTGCAAATCAAAATTCCTTCTGGATCAATAATTTTCATTGGATGTCAAAAAATTATTCCCCTCTATATACTTCTTCTTGTTGTCACCAGGGGTGTCAAGATTTATTGTGTTCTCTGACCTGGTCAAACAAGTTCTCTAACAAATTGGAGCCGGCCTGTACTTCGTGAGAAAAAAGAAAAAAGCTGTTTATTTCCCTGTTGTTTGGGCCTTGCCACAAAGACTGTTTCAGACCCAAAGACTGTATCAGCACCAGATGTTTTCTAGCAGAGCTACAGAATGTACTGTGAGAGGCAGGAGAATCCCGTTTCTGTTTCATGAACTGGAGCGTGTTAGAAGATCAAAGCTGAGGGACAGGAGCCAGGATGAAAAAGTTTCCTATCTCTGTCCAGGACTTCAAAAAATATTTCAGTACCTACAACCAAAGCTGTGTTTAATGGGGAAGGGGAGAGAAATGAAGCTTCCATTTTGACACTTAAGAGAAAAGCCAGGCTTTTAAAATGTCTTCAGCAGGCAGTGCCTGGACATGGTTTGGACTGCTGGTGTGGCTGTGGGTGCTGACCACTGAAACATCCAGGTCAGTTTCTCTGCCTTTAATTCTCCAGAAAAGCAAAACTATCCTTAAAAAGGCTCTGACACTGTAATTTAACATAGGGAACGCTTTTCCAGAAGATCCCAAGGCACACAAGAAACAACTTGCAGATGAGAAAATTGGAGCATAAAGGCCCACAGTCCCATACAGGATCACCTACAGTCCACTGATTTCCAGTCACTAAAGCAGCCAATGAGCCAGTTGGTCCCAAATAGGTTGGTGTAGTGGGTGTGATGTAAGTCCCACATTAATGAGCTCTGCCAGAGCTGTATGCGAGGTATGGAATAGTAGCAATTTTCCTGTGTAAGGCAGAAGGAGTCCGGAAAAGGTAGGAGGCTATTAACAGTACAACTAACTGCCCTCTGCTTCCTGCCAAAAAATGTATGCTTTTAATTAGGGAGAGGTTTCAACCAAAGACCATGTCTGACCTAATTTAAATACCACAGTAATGGGCAGAGCATAAATATGCAGCTCAAACCCTCAGCACCATCATGTTTCAGTACTGATGGAACAGGCTGTTATCCTGTCACCAGGAGAGCACCGGAGAACCATCCACTGATCCCTGCTGTCAATTCTCAGTAAGATGGTAAAAGGTTTAAAGAAAAGGTTTATGAAAAGGAGGTTATTTCTTTATGCAGAAATATTATGTCCTGTGACAGGAGAGTAGCAAGATGCCCCAAATGACCTCACTCATCAACTGGATATTGCTGCAGTGATTGCCAGGAGCAAAGGGCAGCCTCAACTCCCAAAAATCCCAGCCTTACTATAACAGATGTAGAAAGGTTGAGAAAGCTTGATCCTTTGCCAGGTGTTCATTTTCATTTTAGAATGTTTATTACAGAAAATCCTTTATAACATGGATTTTGGCTGTCAAACGCCATAATATAACCCAGATCCAGGAACTTGCACACACTTCTTCAGTTTCCTGTCAATTTAGTTGTATTAATTGCACTACATAAATTGTGTTATATGTTCCAGTAAGAAAGAATCACTGTGAGAATGCTGCCAGTGTGGCTTTCTATAGAGCACTGTACAGGGACACATGAGAATTGGCTTCTAATCCAGTTTTTGGTTTTATTGCTGGTGTAAAATGGAAACTCCCTCCATCTCAACAACTCCTTTCACAACAGCAAGAGAAACAATGATACTGTGACCTGATCTGTAGAGTGCTCTGAACTCATCAGAATGAATGTGGAAGGCACACATTAAAATAGCTAATGCTGCCTTCTCTGTTCCAGTCCTAAGTACTGAAAGACAAACTCAATATAATATGCAACAAATATAAAGTTAATAAGTGAAAAAACCCCAAATATAAAGTGGGAAAATACAATTAAGGTAAATTATCCTGTGGAATTCAATGCCAGAATAGATTAGAGGTAATTAAGATAGTTATATTGCAGCAGTATCTGTATTAATTCTAATTAGAATATAAAAGTATGAGACAACTCAACTCTTGAAGAAAAGTAAGCTTCTCTGAACAGATTCTATGATTGATTGATATCACATTTAAGGTTTGTTTCTCTTTTCTTTGAGCCTGTTGTAACAGTGAGCTTCTCAAAGTAGGTGTTCGCCTGAACAGGCATCTGGTCTGTTCCAGTCAGTAATTCACCTCTACCTTTCGTTTTCCCATCCATTGCAATACTTCTAAGAACATTTGTGGTAACAGAACAGAAATAGGAGGTTACTATCTGAGATGTTTATTGAAGAAAGGAAATAAGAAATTAATAGAGCCCTTTTTTTCTATGCAAAACACAAACAGGAATTAAGCCACATCATGCCCATTTAGCATGCTAAGAAAAGAGATGAAGATACTCACAAACTGGGCTAAAAATGTCATGGAAACAGCTGTCCTCCCAACAAACTGAAATTCATTTATTTGTTGTATCCAGGCAAGTTTGGCAGAGAAGCCCACTCCATTCACACCTATGTATCACACCAAAAGCTGTGATTTTTAAGCAGACTATAAATACCAATCCAAAATCCAAACAAATAATTGTACCTTGTTGGGATTTTTTTTGTTTGCAGGCGGGGTAGATTTAAGAGATTATTAATACTTTGTGACATCAAGGTCATAAAACAAAGCCATATTGCACTTCCAGAGAAAATTGCCTTGCAAATGACATACTGCAGTGACTTTCAGGTCCCAATAGTCAAGGAGTTGAAGTCTAACAATTTCCCACTTAGAATCCCCAGCTCATGCAGATCCTTCTTCACAGGGCTGATGTAACTGAAGCCCTGAAGTTGTTTGGAACATAAAGAGGATATTAGAATTAACCTCTGTAAACAGCACTTCAAACTCGCAGGGCAGTTTCACTCTCCCTATCCTCACATTGTAAAAAAACCATATTGCTATATTTAAAGACCAGTTTGTGTCCCTGGTAGATCTAGAAGTACATAAGCAGGTGAATCTGGGCAGCGGATGAAAAGAAAGTAGAACCTTGGTGGATTCACTCCATCATTGCTGCCTTGGGACTGTGCTGTTTTGAGAGGTGTCAAGTGTATGAAAAATCTTGTAAGCCTATATCCCAGAAGCAGACAGAAGGGTGAAATACTTCTCCTGCACCAGGAGGCAGGTGTCATTCCCAACACAAAACAAGACCTGTCCCACAACAGTTCTGCCATTTGTTTTCACAGGAACTGTGCCTGGAGACTGCCAAAGCCAAGGCCTCAGCAAGGACGTGCTGCCACCCAGCTCTCCTGGAAGTCCCTGATCTCTGCAGCAGCAGTTTGCAATCACTTCCCAGCTCCACAACCTACATCCCACATCTGGCTGTGGGCTTGTCTCAGTGAGAGAGATGATTTTGTCACCCATTACCATGAAACTTCATCCAAGCACTTGGTGCTAGGAAGCACATTGTGCTCCCAGCCTGCTGATTTCAATAGGGAATCGCAGCCCAAATTTAGCAAAAGTCATAAGCGCAGGTTTAACTCCACATACAGGAGCAATCTCCGGGAAATTAATTAATCACACCATGAAAGTCAGCTCCAGAGCAAGCGTGCACTGCTGTGCTGTGGCTTGCAGGTGCACAGTTCCCTAATCAGGATCACAGGATCAAGCCTTTCCCTGTGTTATATTTTTTTGAGGTGCAGTGGGATGTCATTAAGAGACAACATAAGCTTTTAGATCCTAAATCCTTCATTTCTTCAAGAAAGATCCACTTTGCTGCAGCATAGGATTTTCTAATTATACTCCTCCCTTCTACTCGGTTTTCCAGCTCCATAAAGTCAAATGCCTCGCTTACACTGACTGATTGTCTTGGGGTGACTCTATCATGTGTATCCCCTATCATGCTCTATGCCCAAAAGTAATATTGTGCCTTTTCTGTGCCTTTAAACTGAGCTTGAAAAAAACCAACTAGACTAACTTTCCAAAGCAGATTCTCAAGGACACAGAGATATACTCCTCAGTTGTTGTCTGACTGCGGAAGGCACGAAGGGATCACCCTGCTTGCTTTTTCTTCAGCCAGCTGGGTTTTTTTCCCCTCTTGGCGTGAGATGGAGAGCTGAATTTTGTTTCCTGGGACTTTGGGGTTTTTTTTTTTCCCTTCTTCTCTTCTGAACCGTTTCAACATCATCAGAACACATCAGGAGAATTCTCTCCCCGAGGCCCGGGGGTGGGCCCACGCCCTCACCGACCAGCTCCGAGGAGGAGAGAGACCACACCTACAGAAGGACTCTGAAATCTTCCCAGGTTTCTCTCTATAGCGAGGGTTTTAATTCATTATTTAGCATCATTATCCTTTTCCTGTGTGTTTGTTAAAATAAATAGTTTTTATCTCTTTCACTTTCCTTCGAGGAAAAATTTCCTTTTTTCCCAAACCCTGTGGGGGGAAGGGTGGTTGCAACCTGGTTTTCTCTCAGGGGCTATATTACTAGATTTTGGCCAAACCGGCACACTGATGTATTGGGGAAATAAAGTCTGCTTCTGGCAGCTATCTTTTCAATCATTCATTTCCATAAAATTCCAGTTCTAATAAACCTATTTATAACCTACAATCTTGACCAGGTGAGGTGTATCCGGTTCCTCTGTACACCTTTCACTTGACATGCATGTGTGGGCACATAACATGCTGTAGCACTGTATCCTGAGGTTATTTTCGACAAGTAATAATATTTCCATTCTGAAATGAGGTTTACTAAGCACAGTTGTGATTATTACAATGCACTGAAACAAGGGAAGTTCATAAGGGGCATTTTGCTGTATTCTGGTTGTATTAGGTCAAACCATCCACTCACAGTGAAGCTTCTGGCTGATAATCTGTACAATCAACCCCATTTTTAAAGCTGCTGTAGATCCATTTTACAACAAAGATTGTGTGTGCAGCTCTGCATTTCTCTATTCCATTCCAACAAGTCTCCTACAGTGCAGGAACTCAGTGCAGGTGCCATCTGTGTTGCTGTATCACCCGCTGACAGGAGATGAACCCCTGGAAGGCAGAGAAAGCAACAGCTCAAGCCCAGCTCACATTCACCCTAATGACAATATGTATTTTTTGTGAGTTTTCAGCACCTTTGTCACCTTATGTCATGGCATTTTAGGAGGTTTTAAAATAGGAATTCACTGATCAGACAAAAAGGGATGTCTCTAAAGAACAGTATAGTCACAGAAGACTTAGAGCACACAGTTTATACAGCCCTACTGCTTGGGAAGCACCTTGCCTGATTAAGAATCCTCCTCTCCTTATTGCTCCTTAGTGCAGCAATAAACCATATTTTACATTAATAACAACTGAAAAACTGAGCAAATGTCTTGAACAACTTTGTTTCATTTAACAGAGAAGTGGATGAAACAACCAAACAATCACCAAATAACCATTCTAGAGGTGGGGGAATCTGCATTTCATGTTTAGGGATTAAAAGTAATACTTTTCAACATCTAAGACCTTTTTCTGAGCTATTGGTCAACTTCTGTTTAACCAAACCCATACAGTGTCATACACAAATACCCTGCATGTACAAACATGTAAATACATGCATATAGACATGCTTATTAATATGCATAAACCCTGCACAAATGTAATTGTGTAAGTCATTAAAGGAGGAAGTCAAATGTGCTCAATATAGGGCATAAAGGCCACATTCTACGGCCAAACCTCTCTCTTCTTGGGCAAGGCATTTCAAATTTTCCTGGTTTAGTTTTGCCACATGTATATCGGCAGAATCTTTTTTTCAGCAAATGTGCCGTCTGGATGAAAGAGGTTTTTAGCCATTCAGGTAAAGATTCTATCAAAATGTCACTGACAAGCATACATGCAGAACTGGAAAGCTAAATCCCAGAATAGACTTGGAAACAATTAGGAAAATATATCTGCCACACTGACCTGTTCTTAGCTGATATGAGTACTGAATTCAGGGACTGTCTTAGGAGAATTATCGAGGAGAATCCAGAAATGGTGTGGGAATCAGTCTCTGATCTCAGCTGTGGTACCAGTATAACAGTGAAAAGAAATACCTGCACGAAAAACCTTCCTGGAAATCTCCAGGAAAAATGATGTTTAGGGGATAATAGTTCCTAAAGCCAAGAAAAAAAAAACCCATAGTAAATACTTTTGGTATTTACTCATATGGGTAAGAAAGTAGTATTTGACATCCCTTCACTTCATCCATTAAGTCTTCAAAGTAGGAGCACAGTAACCAACAGGGTAAACGCTATTATTTAATATTATTGTTCACATATCCTGTCTATTAAATCTGAACAAAGTGCCAAGACAAGAGGAGCTGCAAGAAAAATTAGGTTAATGCAAAAGAATCTCGATAAACTCTTGAAACAGATAGAAAAATCAAGGTGTGATTCAGCTATGATAAGGAATTGTACAACTCTACATTCATCTGGACAAATAATAAAATAATAAGAAAAAAAAAGGTGGAGAAGAGACTGAAAAACCAAGCATTAGCCATGCTCTGAGAAAAACATAATAAAAAATTTCAGTTCAAACTGAAATGTTTTCATTCCTCAGTTACAAACTGCTTGAAATAAGGTATTAGAAAGTCAGCTGTTCCTTAGTATTGGCTCCAGACAGCACAAATCACACTGCAAACAGTCACTGGACTGTTTCAAGCCCTTTCCTCTCTCCTCTGTTCTCCTTGCCAGTGAGGGCAGAGGCATCAGCAACCACAGCAATAAAAAGCACTGGCAGTGGTTTCCTCCCTTCATGGCTCCAGGAGAACAGCTCATATTTTATTCATGAAAAACAAGGCCCCTGGAGGTCTAAGCAAAAAAACCAGGAAGTAACTATTTCTTGGGGACAGTTGGTCACAGGCTGGCAAGTGTCCAGGACATCAAGAAGGAGGGGCAGGGGTGCAGGATGGAAGCATGAAAGCTGCTTTCCTTCCAACCTTCCTGCCATGGTAGGAAGGAGGATCACAAAGGGCAAACCGCACCCAGAATGTCCGCATGGTGACCCAGAGCAGGAGGGAACAAACTCAGCTGGTGTCCTGCAGTGGGGATCCTGCAGGGAGTCACTGCCTTAGAGCGGGAATCCAAGATGTGCAGTCAGCACAGATGCATTACAGGATGGGATTCCTCCAAGGTTTAGTTGGGAGAGCTTAATATTTACCCCAGCCACTTGCATGAGCTCTTGCTTTGAGTTCTCTGGGTAATTCCTCTCCCCACTTTGCCACACTCCTCTCATGTCCCAAAATTACATCACTCTAAAGATTGTTTTGCAAGTGCCTTCAGAACAGGACCACACCTGAGCCCAGAATAAGCACTTTCATGGGAAAAGAAATCTCTATCTCTTCCCAGATAGCCAGACAGCCCTCTTCCATTGTGCCCCCAATAACAGACCACCCTTAATATCAGTAGAGAAAACAATCCTCTGCAATGCTTTGCTTTCTTGAGAAGACAACGTGAAGATGGAGATGTCATTGGTCATCTCTAGTTGCGTGCAGAGGAACAACTATCAGTCCCTCACAGCTCAAACCCAACACTCAGCATGGGTGTGCCTCCCCTCAGGAGCCTTTCCATCAGCACTGACTGGCTCTGAACTTTGATTATTTTGCATAGGACACTGTAATAAGAACTTTCTGAGAAGCCTGAACTCCTCCTCGTGAATTCTGGAATCTTCAGGGAAAGAAAGATGCTACCTGTTACTTTCTGACAGACTTACAAAGGAGGTCACATGCAGAAGAATTATCTCTTGAAAATTACAGAAGAAATGTAGTATTTTACATTAACATCCCTCCTTCATTGCTTTAATTACTGCCTAATGAATATTAGCCCTCAGAATACATCCCCTGTAGGGCTGAGCAAATGAGAAACAAGTCATAGCAGACCAGTCAGAATGAAAGGAAGGGGAAAAACCAACACAATAAAAACCCACACACATGAAAAAAGAAAAATGCACCCTGGGATGCAGCAGACAACATTCATTTAATAATGTCAACATTTTATATGCAAGGCTTTCCTGGGTAGCAACAAAATATATGGATTAATAATGACATGTGGTGTGATTAGATAAAAAGTAAATTTATATTTAAAGTGCTCTTTATGGTAGGGGGGGTAAAAGGAGGAAGAAATAAGTCTCTGTAGGAGCTTCTGTCGGTTTAGACGGTCAGGACGGATAGAGACGAGAGATCTCTGAAGTCAGGTCTTAGAGCATGTGGTTTACTGCGAAGGGCGTGGATGCAGGGGCCCTGCTTGGAGCTGCCACCTGCAGCTCGAAGCAGGCCAGAAAAGTAAAAGAGAGCAAGAGAGCTTGAGAGTCTGAGAGAGTGAGAGTCTGAGAGTCTGAGAGTTTGAGAGAGTGAGAGCCTGAGAGAGCTAGCTCATTTACAATACAATAAATCTTCTTCTGTGCTGAATATTGTAATTTTCATTAACCAATCTAGTACAAGATACAAACCCTATAGCATTTACATATAGCCTATAAGAATCATTACATCACCATACTGCGTTACTTTTTAAACCCTAAAAACTCCTCTCTGGACCCCTTCTGCCAAGCTAGTAGGGTCTGCTCTGACCTTTGGACCTGTCTGCAAGCAGAGGGTATTGTTAAATCAAAGGGGATTACCTTCAGCCAGCCATACCATTGTTTTCCAGTTGTTCAGTAACTAAGGCTTGGTATCTCAAAGCTTGCTTTCATTTCAATCTCGCTTATAGTTTCCATATTCTCAGCATCTTTTGTCAGGCAATCATATTTATAAGGCTTTCCTGTTTCATCTTCCCCAACAAGTCTCTATCAGTGCAAGCATCACCTAAGCTTACTGTCCCAGATAGAAATTTTAAAAACAACAAAAAACCCCAGAAAACCACCCTTAAATTAAATCAACAATCCATATGTACAAAATGGTTTCAGACTTCTCCAAGCCAATTGCAACAGCATCTTTTTACCCGGTGACTTGCAGCATCAAAGCTCTGCAAACAACCAAGGATGCTGAATCAGTGCCTCTTCTATGCAACCCAAGCACTCCGACGTGCCATGCGTGCATGGAACAAAGGAGATTGATAAAAGGATTTCCCCTCCTGCTACAGTTGAAGCTACTTTGAGGAAATACAGGTTTAAAAATACAAAAGAAATGTATATAAGCTAATGTTTAATTGATCAGGTTAACTCTATTACCATTAAAGCAAGATTTACTGATACTAGATAGGCATCCTGTCTCACTGGGTTCTTACATAGTGGTTAAATGCAACAGTGAAGTGAAAAATGACTCTGCTGCTTCAATGCAGCTCTCCCAATATTAGAATTTAGTGCTCTTTCCTGTTGTGTTTATGTTTTAGAGGAAACCACCACCTTACAGTAGGTCAGCAGAAAGAGCAACCAGGCTGCAAGGAAATCAGGCATTTTCAGGGAAGTGACTAAACACCAGGAGGTTATCCAACCTGTGTTCAAACCTGCAGATGAGTCCCACTTACTCTATAAGGCATGCTCTGACAGGATTTGGTCACTTGGAAGTGGCACAGCCCAGGTGACTAATACAAGAAAAAGAAACTTTTTCTCCTCTCCCCTATTTCTCAGACTTCTGTGATAACTGAGAACAATGAACAACGAGTGTCTTAAATTGAAGGATATTGTGAACCTAATTAAGGTTTAATTTAGGGAAGCAGCCTTAAATTTAGGGAGTTAACCCAGGTGGAGGAGAGACTGGATTACAGGTCTAATAAACAAATGTTTATTTGCGGGAATGTCCTGTCACAGCTCCTTTGAAAGAGGCTGCCTGGAGCCCTCGGGCCAACTCTACCTGTGCAGTGCCAGCTCATGCAGCACCTGGGTTTTGCTGGACTTCAACCCCATAAACCAGAATACACCTTCACCCAGTAACATAGAACTGTGTCCTTTCATGTCAGACTAAGGAAGGGTGCACAAGCCATTTTCTCCTCAGACAATCAACTGCTTGTTTCGGTATTTGGCTCTAGACTTACTAGACCAAGTCATCATTTCAATCGCAAATTGATATGCAGCCACTAAAACAAACCTGAAGAGTACAAGTCCTGTTTTTCAATCCTCGTCTAGGCAAAACCACAGCAAATATTTGGAGTAAAAAAATCACCTATGCACACAGAGATCCGAAGATAATAACTCCTTTTTTATTTTTGTCAGATTTTTCTCACGTCTTCTATCATGAGCACTCTAAACCAAATCAGACTTGACCAATACCTTAACCTTTTGCTAAATTCCTCCTTTATGCATTAGGAACTTGATGGCTTGGAATACAGCAGCTCTTCCTTCTGATATTTCTAAATCTGTGCTCTGCAGACTTGAATGAATCCAGAGTTCCACGGCCTGGTAAGTCCTGGACTGTTGATAAACAGTTATTGTATTTCCATCTGTGACATGTACAAAATGAATGCAGATGAATGTTAAGATTTATTCTGTTGCACTCAGACAAACAAGGTCTCTGATCAAGTTCTGCCCAGCATTTAAGAGACTAGATACAGCTGAAATGGGTTGCATAATGTCATGCAGTACCAGTTAGAGGCAGTCAGCAAAGAATGTTCTCAGACTGCTGATACAAGGAATGAGCACAAGAAAGTACAAATGCTGCGTGCACTCTGGCAGTATTGTGCTGTATCGTGGCTGCATGGTGTCTGACCAAAAGTCAAGCAATACTGTAACATCAAAAAGTACAATCCACTTTATATCAAGTTTGTTGCAAATTTCTTTTGAAGTTTCTGATACACATAAATCAAGCCAGTCCACATTCCCATTTTTATAGGAAACACAGACCAAGTGTTACATCTGAAAACACATAGAGAGTGGCACACTGGTAAAAGAATGGATGAACCCAGATTGTCTACCTCCATTTCAAACTCTTGGATTGTACCATTCATCAGAGCTCCCAAATCACTCCTCTGGTTCTGCACCAGCTTGGGGCTGAGTCTTCAAGCAGAAAGCTCACAGAGCCATTAGGTTCTTTCTTCTTCATCAAGATCCTTCCCCCTACACAAGGGAGCCCCAGCAAGTATTTGCTCTGCAGGATGCTCTTTGCAATATCTAGGTTTGGCAGGAAGTCACGCACAGAATCACTTTCTCAGCTTCCTCAGTGAAAAGCTAGAGGCTGTGTCCTCCCCGGAGGCAAACAGAACCCTGCTACAGTCACTAATGGTGACATAAGACCCTGACATGGAGGAGAAAAGGTGATGCTCCATACCAGCCCCAGGTGCAGGTGCAAACAGACAAGTGCACCCAAGGAGGCTGCACAAGAAGAAAAGCATGGCAAGCACAAAGGATCATTCCCCTCTCCTACACTTTCAGCTTCATCAACCACATTAGGAGCCAACAGCTGCATTTTGGCATCTAGGAAAAATGTACGTGTAGAGAATTTACCTGGTTTTGCAGACAAAAGAGAAATTCTAGGAGACAGTCAATTCTCATTGGATGTCACGGGTGACCTGTGTGGCTTTAATGCAGGCGTCCATACTCCCTCTACCGACTAAAGCTGTAACCATGCAGCTGGACTTGGGCTGGACACTCGTTGTTCTCTGTTACGTGCTTAAAGAAGAAAAAGAAAGGAAATTTCAGTCATATTTTCAGTCTCAAGCATCCAAAGGGCAGGAGAGTAGGACTGGCTACTCACTGCTGCTGCATCCTTTTCTTGTAACTTAGTGTAAAGCTCTGGACAAATGCCTCAACACATGCAGAAAAATCATGATAAAGCTTCTCTGGCTTAAAATGGCACTTAAAACCCATTCTTTTAAGTATTTTCAGATGCTTATAGAAAGGAATTGTAAATACATGCCACTTTAGAGTCTCCCAGTAGCAATCAGCTGAACTTGATCTTTCCAGCTGCTCTGTCACCACAACATGTGCCTTGCCTCACTTCCAGCGGGATGAATTTCCTAACTGCAGATGTTGGTGGCATGCTGCTTAAAATTTTGTGTGGCAGCATTAAAAAAAAAGATTTAAAGGTACTTAATGAAAATGTAAAAAGCAGTGAGATGCTTCAAATAAAAGTGCTCAGGTAACAGGTGTTATGCTGTATTTACCCAGAGTGTTCTCGTGAGCTGCTGTTGCTCTGCAGCTCTTGGAGATGCTCACAAGAGTAAGGATGAGGCAGTGGATGGAGAAATAAACAGGCAGATGGCCGTGTGCTGGTGAAGAGGAAATGTGGGACCTCAGCCATCACACTTAGCAAGAAATTTTAAAGTGTACCCATAAAATTAGCTCAGCACAGCTGTACCCCCAGGGCCATTCTATGGATAAACACATGAAGAATGGACAGGGCTTGTGATGCTACAAGAACAAGGACAAGTTAATACCTGCATACTGACAGCATCATTCCATTTTGCTGTAGAGCTCAAGCACAGCAGCTCTGCAGGAATCAGGGCCCCTGTCAGTCTGGGTCAGACATGTCAGGCCCAGGAAACCTCCTAATATGGTGATGCCCTATTTCATGAAGCATCAGCCCAGCCTCCCTTCTAACCGCCCCATCATTACTTTCACTCCCACTATATGTTCTAGCTCTGCTCTCTGCCTTCAGTCTCAGTAAGCACAAGATAAAATGGTTGGTAGCATGAGAATTCGTTCCACTGTCTCCAGCCTACCTGTGTGAGAGAGCGCAGAGAGGAAATAGCCTGCAAGGGGACTGCAGACTCTGCATGTCCCTGGCAGCGAGGCCATCTGTGCTTCATGACCTACTTATGGCTGTGAAACAGCAACGGGCTGCAGTCGGAGCCGAAGCTTTAACTGCGGTGGTGGGGCCAGCGATAGACAGCCCAAGGAACTCTGCACTTCTCTTAATACTGCAGTTTAAGATCTCAGCCCCTGGCCTTCTAGACCTGCAGGGTAACATGCATGAGTGTTAGACCTAACAGTAACAGTAAGCTGAACTCACAGATTTAACCCAAAAGCAAAACAACCTTGAATATTAAACCATTTCCCCCCTCCCTCCCCAAACCACTGCATATAAGAAATTTTTATTACTGAATATACAGATCCATACTTTTTGCTAAAAATTGTCTGAAGTTAGTTTCCTCTTATGCTTTATTTCTATTGCTTTCTGGCTTTTACATCTCACATCGCCCTCGCTCTTGCTTTTCACTGTCTTCAACTACCGCGTCACTTTTAGTGTCTTCACTAATTTCAATTTGTTGTTCAAACTCCAAACAAGCCACCTTCACTTTCACCAACCATAGCATGCAAAGCAGCAATTCTTCTGCCAAGACTTCTGCATTTACCCAGTTCTCTGACGAAACATGTTGTGCTGGGCTTTAGTTTCCCTGTGGGGACTAGAGCTTGAGCCCTTGACTAGAGCTGGTCTGGGAAGAGCTTCCATATGATCTTTAGAAGACCTGTTCCTTACACCTCAAGAATCTACAGCTGGGACTTCCTTGCTGCTGGGCTGACCACAAGATCATGATTTATTTCTCTGATGGGGATCCCCACTACTAGTAATAGATGCTGTTTGAATACACTGAAGAGGAAACTCCAATTACTGAATAAACCATTAGCAAAAAGCCTTTGTCTGTACTCTACACTGATTACAAGTACTTAGTAAGCTTTTCTATACATTTTTTGAGGTATGAAGGAGAAAGATCAGAAAGAGTAATCTTAAATTCAGGATTATTCTCCTTTCAGAATAACACAGTACATCTGCATACATGTGTATTTAGACATTGCTAATGACACATCAAAAGTTCTGCTATTCCAGCATTGAATTTGGAATTCATTTAACCCTGGATGTATCCTGTGATCTCAACTGTCAGACTACAATAAGAATAGTTTGGGTTTCGGGACATGATGGTTTTTAAAACTTTCAGCTCACATTTGCCTGTCCACTTGCTACATATCCCTACCAATATTGCTGTGCCTTCAATAAATACTTGTTCTGTGTTTGATAAACCACTGTGAGAAGTTCCTGCCTATGCTGGGGCTGCAGCACTTTAGGAGACCATGCTCAAAACTACATTTATTTCAACTGTTAGCAGAAATATATCACAAAATCTGTCATCAGGCTCTCTGCAATGATTTTTATCATTAGCCTTTCTTATCGTCCTTTGAGTGCTTATCAGCAGCAATCCTACACATACAGCAGTAGAATTAATGCTAGCCAGGAAAATGATATCTTATCTAGAAGCTGGTACTTCCTAAGAGGAGAACTACTGTTTAATTTGGCAAGAAACCAAAGCATATCCAGGGTGCTGCATGACAGGCTGTTATGACCAACAGTGCTGCAGTATTTCACTGTCTCATGTTGGATTCTGATGAGCACTGCAGAAAATTAAATCTAAAGACAAGAGTAACAGAGTGAGTTTGAGTATTGCAGGAACAAACAGTCTGAATACCAAAAAAAAATGCCAACTCTCATCCTCATATGCCATATAATTGTGGTGTTATTTAATTATCTACTTTACCTCCACTGGAGGCAGTTAATCCACTGTTGACGTTAACTCAGCCAGGCACATGAAGGCTGCAGAACACTTCCAATTTTACCCTTACATAACATTTATCCTACAACCACTGGCAACCACTACAGCTATTAATAAAAACAACGTGCAAAACAAGATTAAAGCACTTGCCACCTACATAAAAACTCAGATATGAGACTGCACTTGCAAAACAGATACTTCACCCTCCAGAGTTTTAGAGCCTTAGGAAAAACTCAGCAAACTCCATCACTGTCAGGCCATAGGCAGAACCAGTTTTACAGGCTGAAGGCAAATGCTCATATGTCAACCTCAAAATACCAATAACAGGCACTGACAGTAACACTGGAATACAAATGTTGTGACAAGTAAGAGGAAGTTACTCCCTCAGAGGAGCGTCACTGCTCACAGCTGCAAATATGGTCAGTTCTGAGTTCCTGCTCAGACCAATCTTAAATTAGAAACACTTCCCAAGGAATCAGGGCCCAGACTGAAGGACAGATGCTCTGCTCACTGAGCTAACACAAATGTCATTAATTACATGGAGCATAAACAGAGCTGAAAGATGTACCAAGGCCCCAGTAACTACTGAGGTTGAAAATGAGTACTGATTTCCAAATTCTAATGCTATGGATACAACAACCCAGTTCTCTGTCAGGGGCTGGTAGCATGTAGGGGCACCAATGACCTTGGTACCATAACACTTCATCAGAATTATCAATTAAGAAAGAAAAATGAGTCTTGACTTAGGTGGATGAGCCACCTTTACTTAACCTGGAAAAGAACATTTAGAATCATAGAATCACAGAATGGTTTGGTTGGAAAAGATCTTAAAGCTCATTTCATTCCACCCTCTGCCATGGGGACACCTTCCACTAGACAAGATTGCTCCAAGCCCATCCAATCTGCCCTTGAACACTTCCAGGGACAGGACAGGCAGAGCTTTCCTGGGCAACCTGTATACATTGTACGTGTTCAATAAAGCCAGAATCATCCCCTCCACTATAACGTAACTGCTTACAATATTTTGCAATGCATCTTCTATTGTTTTCATTTTATGGGGGGGAAAATAGAGGTAGATAGAAGAAACAAAGTTTTAGACCCCTGAAATGCAAACGTGCTATTGTTGTTATTATCTTAACACGCAGTAGGGTAGGAAGCCCAGCGAGTCCAAATAGCCCACCCAACCGAGTTGCTAGCGGCCTCCTCTCACCCAACAGTCCTTCCACGGCACGGCCCCACCACCACGGGCCTGGGCTGCCACCTCCACGCCTCACTGAGCCGCCACAGAAGCAGGCGACCGCCTGGAGAGCACCCACCCCGCCTGCCTCCGCCGGCCCGCCCCGGAGGCGGGCCTGGCAACATGACCCCCCCTCCCCTCACGGCGGCGGCGGGGAAACGGGTCGGGAGCGCTAGCTGTGCCGTCATGGAGGTGGATGCAGCAGAAGACGAGAAGGCCGGGCCGTCGGCAGGCGAGAAGCGGGGATCCACCGACCCCGCGGGGGCCGCGCCCAGCGGCGGCAGTGGCCACTACGAGCTGCCCTGGTGAGCAGGGGCAGCGGGCGAGGGACCGCGGCCCTGAGCCGCCATGAACGCCCGCCGCAGAAAGCGGAGGGGGGACGAAGGGCGGGACGGGCACGCGGTGATTGGTGCAGAGCGGGGAGGGAGGCAGGACTGTGTGCGGCATAGCCAATGAGGTGAGGGCGGGGCGCGCTGTTGGCGGGAAGGAGGGGACTGTGGCGGCTAAGGGGATCGTGGCGGCC
Source organism: Rhagologus leucostigma (assembly GCA_013397725.1). Classification (NCBI taxonomy): domain Eukaryota; kingdom Metazoa; phylum Chordata; class Aves; order Passeriformes; genus Rhagologus; species Rhagologus leucostigma. Next base: position 269,404 of record VZTD01005593.1, on the reverse strand, counting down.
GGACCCGGCCACGGCCGGACCCGCGTGTTCAAGGCCGTCCCCCCGATGCCCACCGGGGTGCAGCAGCTCAGTCTGGCTCGGAACCGGGGACTCTGCTTGCGCCCCGGTCTGTTGCCGGGGCTGGGAAGGCAGGAATCACAGAATGGTTTGGGTTGGAAGGGACCATAAGGCCTTCCACTAGACCAGGTTGCTCCAAGCCTCGTCCAACCTGGCCTTGAACACTTCCAGAAGTCAATAGTGAAGAAAATCTCATTGTTTTCCTTTGTAACCCAGAGAAAAGTCAGCCCTGCACTGTATTGACCATGGGAGAGCACACAGGGCGGCTTGTCCCCTCAGGCTGAGGCACCGAATTCCTGTTTGAATTGAGCATTTTTTGTCTCCTTTTGCTTTTTTATACCAATGGAATAAATTTTTATACCATCTGTCCTTCAGTCTGGGCTCTGATTCCTTGAGAGGTGTTTCTTTCAGGGTGATACGGCTGTGGCACAGGTTGCCCAGAGAAGCTGTGGCTGCCCCATCCCTGGAAGTGTTAAAGGCCAAGTTGGACCTGGAGCAACCTTCTAGTGGAAGGTATCCCTGCCCATGGCAGAAGGCTGCAGTGTGATGGCCTTTAAGGTCCTTTCCAAGCCAAACCATTCTGGGATTCTCTGAGTCAATGATTAGTGTTGTGGAATGCTGTGCTTAGCAGTGAGGGAGACCCTGCAGCACTTGCACTGAAGACATGTCCAGTCATCTTCATCCTGTGGTCTCTTAACGTAATCCTCCTTGTCCATCACTCTAAAGCACTATTGAAGTGTTATTAGATGTGGTGAAGTGTGTGGAGTTTTACTTTTACAGGGTGGAAAAATACAGACCCATGAAACTGTCCGAAATAGTTGGAAATGAAGATACTGTGAGCAGGTTGGAGGTATGTAGCTGTCCCTGTATCTTTTTACAGGTTATCTCAAAAAAACATATTTCTGCATAGATCCACAGGCCAGTAAAAACACTATTGTATTTTTATATCCATACTTGAGTATGTGTAAGAAGCTTCCTGATTTACTTAAAAAATCACAAGTTTTACATGATATTTGAGTGGTGTGTAAAGAAATATGCCTTGTTCAATTGGAATGTTTAAATTGGCCATTTGATACAATTTAGAGAATTTGTAGCTGTTATAATAATATTGTTTCACTTAATAAATATAATTCATATAAACAGAAAGAAACATAATTTTTTTTAAAGAAATGTTTGCCGTATCAGTTCTTCCCTGAAAGTGTCAAAGGCGATGTTGGATGGGGCTTGGAGCAACCTGGTCTAGTGGAAGGTGTCCCTGTCCATGGCAGGGGGTTGGAATGAGATGGGCTTTAAGGTCCCTTCCAATTCCAGCTATTCCAGGATTCTATAATTCTATGACAAATTAATCTGTGAACACAGTAATTGTCAACAGAAAAATTATTCTAGCAAGTATATAATTAAAACAGATGCCAAGGAAAGGCAAGACTAAAGACCTGTGGCATTAAGTGCTTTTAAATATTTCCATATTATTCTAGGGGCTGATTTCTAACAGTTCAGTTAAAAAAACCCAAACATATAAAAGCAGCAAGGTTCAAAAAATGGAAACAGGAGGGGAAAAAAAGAAGCATGTTTCTTATGCTTAAAATAGAACAGAATTGAAACTATTTGTTCATGTTATTTTCTTACATAATTTCTTACTATCATTCTTTCTTAGGTCTTTGCAAAAGAGGGGAATGTACCAAATATTATAATTGCTGTGAGTATTGCTATGTTATGCTGTATTTCAGTGTTAGTCCTGGATTTGAAATCTAGCCAGGATGGCCTCCCGGTACAGATCGGCTTTGTGCCTGAGTGTACTGGTGAGGGAGAGATGTTGGTTGTGTGGTCTTGGAGCAATGTTCTTGGCAGAATACACAGAGAAACAAGTTTAAGTGTACCTCAGGTGCCTGCTGAAACACATCCTGTGCTTCTCCTTGCAGCGTATCTCCTCTGTTAGGAGCAGGATCCTGAGCTCAGGCACAGCTTCCAGGCTGATGTTTTCTCTGCTGTTCCTCTGTTGCAGCTTTCTTTCATGACTGAGGAGATTTGTAGAGAGCACAGCTTAGACAATTGCATTAAACTTATCAGCAGTTGCTGCACTGTCACATTTTTAGGGCCCTCCAGGAACAGGTAAAACCACCAGTATCCTGTGCTTGGCTCGTGCTCTGCTTGGTCCTGCATTAAAGGATGCTGTTCTGGAGCTGAATGCCTCAAATGACAGGTGAGAATGAATAAACCTTACCAAATTTTTAATGAAGAAGCAAGTTTCCATTTCTGTTTTTAAACCCAGGGCAGTTTGATAGGCTTAATGCTATAGTAAGGCCTCTAAGACTTATTTTAGTGCAGTCTTTCCAACCAAAAGTTAGGCAATCTTTGGTGTTCACCCATCAACACAGATACTATTTCGTGACGTTTTATAAACTTTATAGATACTTTCATAAATGAAAATATAAACAGGTAGAGTGCAGAATCCACAATGGTACTTTTTTCTCCAATTAATTTGAAAGAGTTAAGCTTCCCACTGCATTCATGGGGATCCTGAGAATGAAAAGTGAATAGGTTGTTTATACTGAAACTCTTCAGTGCTTAGATTGAGAGAAATTAGGGCTATAAGGGCAGTTGAGGATTGAAAAGTAGGATCAGGGTTTTAGGTGTGTAGAGGACACTGACTGTACTCCAAGGATGAGGCACTAAGGGCTGATTATATTTTCCAAGTTCTGTTCAGACTCATCCTGGAGTATTCTGACATTTCCTGGTGGGTTGTCTGAGCACAGCACACTGTACCTACCTTTGTTAGTATTAGTTACAGAAGAACTACAGAATCACAACATTCTTCTTCTAAACAGAACAAAAAAGTAAAATCCTTTCTTAATAAAAGTAGGTCTTTTCACGGACTCTGTCTAGGAAAGTGTCCATGTTGTGCTGATGTGATTCAGTCTATCCAGCTGTTTTTCTTAAACTCTTCTGAGCTACAGCTGGCACTGTGGATGGAGCTGTGGGAAGAAGTGGCAAAGCAATCTTAAATGCTTCTGCTTTTTGTTTATTTATTGCCCGTTCCTTGTGCCAAACGTAAGTAATTTTGTGGTGGTACTGCAAGTAAGGTTACTGATTTTGCATATATTTATATTGCTACTGTTAGATCATTTTCTTCAAGACCCCCTAAGCCAAGGATTGTTGGTGTTTGAATCTGAATCAGTTGGACAGTCTGGTTTACAGCATGGTTCCACACCAGTTGTACTGAAACGGCTGAAGGGACAGGAACAAACAGTGGGAGAACCAGGAGCACTTTTGCTGTAGCTGCTGAAAAAAATCCATTCTGTATTTTCACCCAACATATCATGAATCAATTGAATTATTGTTCCAGAGGCATTGATGTTGTAAGAAACAAAATCAAAATGTTTGCCCAGCAAAAGGTCACACTTTCAAAAGGTCGGCATAAAATAATCATCCTTGATGAAGCAGACAGGTACGTTGTTTTTCCTTGACCTCAGCTACTGTGTGAAATGTGCCACATGTCTCCAGTCTGTAGAGCTCCAGTCTTGGACAGTATTATGTGTTTCTATCAAGCTGTTCAAAATAATTTGTTAGGAAATGAATATGGATTGAACAGTGATTTTATGGGAGTACTCACAGTAAGCAGAGATCATTGCTTCAAAAGAGATGCTGAATATTGATGTGGAATGCTCTGGATATGAAACAGCACCTTTCAGTTTTCTGGAAAGATGCCCCATCCCTGGAACTGTTCAAGGCCAGGTTGGACGGGGCTTGGAGCAGCCTGGTCTAGTGGAAGGTGTCCCTGTCCATGGCAGGGGGTTGGAACTGGATGAGCTTTAAGGTCCCTTCCAACCCAAACCATTTTTTGATTCTGTGATTCTTTCTCTTTGGAAAGAGTTTGGCTCATATAGAGAATTTCACTGGATGAAAATGGGACATTCTCCTCCTCCACCTTATGCAGGTGGTGTATTAATATTCTTAGCGGTGTTCTCCAGACCATTAATGATTTAATTTTGCATGTCATGGATGTCAGTTTGCATGTTGGGGAGGTTTCAGTGACTGCCTGTGTTGCAGGATTTGTTCACATGACTAGAAAAAGCTGCTTAGTTTATCAAACGAGAATATTAAGTCATTTACAAAGCACAGCTTAATATCAGTAAACTCTGAAGCTTGTATGAAAATAGTTCTTGGGGTGCACCTATGAGTGAGTGAAGGGCAAAATCTGTCCTAACTCCTTGTGTCCCCTCAGCATGACAGATGGAGCACAGCAAGCATTGAGAAGAACAATGGAAATTTATTCCAAAACAACGCGCTTTGCACTTGCGTGCAATGCCTCTGATAAAATCATAGGTAAGTGCTGCTGGTTCCTGGGTGTTCTTGTCATATGTTCTCCATACTGTTGGCTAACTTCCAAGGCAGGTTCCAGAAATACTTTTGACCAGCTTGTTGCAAGAAAGCCTGGTACTTCTGAAAAATCAAGCCACCTGTACTTCAGCTGATAAAAGAGTTTATTTGTGTAGCCAGGGAACCCTCTGAGCAGCCGTTTTTGATGGATAGTGCCATATGTGACTGCAGAAGCAGATTTCTCGTGCTTTGGGCTTAATCTGCATCCAACTCTGCTACGGTTTAAGAATTTTGATGTATTGTTTACTAGGTACCCGTTTTGTCCTTTCTGAATCATAATTTTAAGTTTGCCTTATAGGTGAACACATTGCAGACCTTTAGACTTCCCTTGATAAAATTACGTGATAAACATCTCTATTCAGAAATCTAGGAGAACAGAGGAAGCTGAGCTTTGTATGTATTTCCACATATCTGGGAAAACTCCAGTAACACATTTGGGCTCAAGGGAAGGACCATGACAATTGTATGTGCTTAAGGAGAGGCTGTGTTCTGCTTGGAGCTTACAAGAATCCTTTTTCTTTAAAAGACATAAGAATTGTTGGAAACTGAAATGAAGACATATGTTTGGTTGTGGGGTTTTTTGAGAAAAAGAGGGAGAAGCTAATTACACATCTCTGTCCTCAGAACCCATACAGTCTCGGTGTGCAGTGCTGCGTTACACCAAGCTGACAGATGCACAAATCCTTGCCAGGCTACTGAAAATTGTTGAGAAAGAGGATGTATCATATACAGATGATGGACTAGAAGCCATTATCTTCACAGCCCAAGGTGATATGAGACAGGTAAAAGGAGAAAAACACTGAAACAAAGGCTTCTATTTAAAGCAAAAAAAATTGGAATTGCAGCTCTCAAGGATTTCTCTCTGGAGAGATGAAACAAAGGGGATGTGACTTAGGGCCCAAGAGTAACTAAACTATTTGGTTTTGTGAGGGTTTAAAATGCTCCTTAAAAGTGAGTTGGTGGGAAGTGGATACCAAATTTGTGGGAGGAAAAAAGTCAGCAGAAATTTGTGATTTTTTTCTGTTGTTTAATTGCAAACTGCTTATTTGGCATCTTTTCCTGAAGTGCATTTCATCCTGAGGAGGGGAGTGAGAAGTAGAGCACTTCAGAAAATAAATAAAGTCTTTATTTTTTCTTTCACAGGCATTAAACAACTTACAGTCCACATACTCTGGATTTGGCTTCATAAACAGTGAAAATGTCTTTAAGGTCAGTAATAGCTGAAAACAGTTTTGCCAGAAGTTTAGCCCTATGGCTGTGTGAGATTCCATTAGACACATAAGCCTTTTTTGCTAGTTTGCAGACAGCCCTGTGTATGTAGCAGTTACAGCATTAAACTTTAAGAAGCCCATGTGCCTTTTGAAAGGATGTCCCTAATGGCACATCTGAGACCCTGTGGTTTTGCAGCTCTCTCAAAGCACACAAATCACATAACTGCTGGGAAATTTCAGTCATAACTTGGGAATCTTGTTACTTGGGTGTTCTCATTTCATGCTGTTGAGTCTGCCATGACAGACTATCTGAAAAGTCAGATTACCTAAAATTTAGTCTGTATTATGGAATATTTCTGTTTCAGTACTTTAACTCCATAGAAGCTTAGTGAAAATACCAGAGGTTTAACTCAAAGTCTTCTAATATTTTAAGTGTAATATTGTCGCTGTTGAGGCGGAAAGCAACACAGAAATACCCCAGGACTCACTTTCAAGGAAAAGATCCTTTATTCAAACTCCAGAGACATTTTATAGACTTGGCTATGTTTATCATTCAAGTTACATTACTATTGGCTACTTAACCACTACAATAGGTTCATTGGCTGTCATTTAGCTACAATGCTATTCTTAGTTACTGGTAACATAAACATCCTAAGCATGCTAAGCATTTAGAAAACACCAGCTGCAGCTCTGCTGTTTTGGTTTCTTGCTTCTGTTAACACTAAGTTTCTCAGGGGTACAGACGAATTGTGCTAAGATCAGTGTTGGAGCCAGACAGGCTTGCTGACCTGCTATCAATTCCCACATAATATTTCTCTTGGATACAGGTATGTGATGAGCCTCATCCTCTGCTTGTGAAGGAAATGATACAACACTGCATAAATGCAAATATTGATGAAGCATACAAGGTTGGTTTTCATGTCTTGTGTCAGTATAGACAGACATTATTTCTTTACAAAATTTTTTGTTTGCTTTGGGGAATTCACAATGTGTGTTGTTTTTTAAGATAAGGGCAATACCATGTAGATGAGTTGATGAACTAAGTCCCTTTTGTGGGGGATTTTGTTCAGATAATTAGCCGACACGCAAAAAAGGAAGTTGTAGTGAAATTACTTGCTAGATGCTTGAGGTTAAATCAGCTGATAAATAGTACATGCAATTTCAGTAGTTTTATACAGCTGTTCCAAACGTGAGTATCTTTGACTCACCTAGCAGATAAATGGGGGATTATTCTTGCCTGCACAGATTCTTGCCCACCTGTGGCGACTTGGATACTCTCCAGAAGATGTCATTGGCAATATCTTCCGTGTGTGTAAAACCTTTCAAATGCCAGAATATCTGAAACTGGAATTTATCAAGGTTAGTACTAACCCAGCTCCTGATGGGACCTTTTGGGCCTTTTTAAGAAGAGAATGTGACTGGGGGCAGCTTCAGGGGTTTCCGTTTAAAATTTGTTGTATATTAGCACAAAGAAAGTGTTTCTTGACTCATTACTGCTTTCTTTCCCACTGCATCATCAGTTTGTCAGTAAGGAGTCACTTGAAGTTTAGCATCTGAACACCCACAGAAGTGCCAGAAGTCACTTTAGTGATCAGCTAAAATTAATAGCAGATGTAATGCTGAATTTATTATTTATATCAAAACCTCAAATAACTCCTTGAAAATGTTTTTCAAGTGCATACTTGATTCTAGTCCAATAGATAGTAAAATATTAAATTATATTAACAGAGAGTTGACAAATGGTAAGCTGGTGATATGGAATCACTCTTCATATTTGAAACCTGTCCTCATATGTAGGTACCTTGCTTCTTATAAAGGAAGTGGAGAAATACAGGCTTTGATTTTAAAAACAGAAGGCATTTTAGTTGGTTTATGAGAGTAGATACATTCTGTCAGTTCGAGTGACACGAAGCTGGTCTTTTAGCAGTAAGGGATATGTTCCATTTAGTCCTTAGTAAAATATACACAGACCGGGGGAGCAAACAGAAGACTTGACAATGTCTCTGTCACCAGGAAATTGGGTACACTCACATGAAGATAGCAGAAGGTGTGAACTCTCTTTTACAAATGGCTGGGCTGCTGGCCCGGCTGTGCCAGAAGACTGCAGCCCCTGCAGCCAGTTAGGCACCTCCTCGAACCTGCTGGGAGGAAACCAGGTTTTGTTGCAAAAATACTTTTTTATTTAGACCAATAAAGCTCTAAAATTTACTTTAACCCCCGAACTTGTATGTGTTTTATAACCAGGGTAGAACAGAGGACTGTGACAGTCCAGAGCAATGAGGTCTTTCCAGTGCACTCAGCAAAACTGCTTATGTCCGTGGTATTGAGACCGAAGGAGGAGAAACATAAATGGAATCCTGTTGCTAGGGATTACATTTCAAGCCTGGTCATGAGTGATCTTGCCAAGACCAAGAAGGAAAATCTTTGCACAAAATACAGCATTTACTGAAGTTATAATTGAGATACATTGAGCAAGTGCCACTTTGTCCTGTGGGTAGGGAAGGTATTTTCACCAAACATACAGGAGGAATTTTACACATTTCTTAATGGTGCCACTCTATTTTGGATATTCCTTTTGTAATCTTTAAAAACTTTACTAAATTCTGGGATGCTCTGCATTTGAGTTCCCTTTCCTGTCCCTGGTTGTCCAGGTTAGGTAATGGCATAGTTTCAGCTTGCCAAAAAGCTACAGAATCATGTTTTCCTGTCCAGTTTTGGAAACACCTTGCCAGTGTAGATGGGCAATTAAGTGTGAAATGCAGAAAGAAAGTAAATATAAATTGAAATTGACCACCTGATATGAGATGTGAGACTTGTGTCTCCAAGCAGATACATACATCTTAACATAATTAAGCATGGTCTGGTTACAGCAGTCACACAAAAGAGTGCAGAGTCACAAGTTGCTGGTGTTGCACTTCTGCCCATTTTGCTGATGATTTCCACCCCAAGTGTTCAGTTCCCCACTGCAGCTGTCTCGGTGCCAAATGGATCTTTCCTGGCAGCACCAGTTGGCTTCAGCCTGGGGACTGGTCCTGCACTGAGGCAGGGGCTGGGCACACCCTCCCATTCTCTGACAAGCCAAAGGGGTCACAAGTTTCAGCAGCAAGAGCTGGTGGCATCGTGACTTTCCCCTCAAGTCTTCCTGCAGCTCCTCTGGCAGAGCCTGCAGACAAACTTTTGTGATTCAGTGTGCAGGAGAGCAAGGGAATTGGCAGCTAAAATGCAGGGAATGCAGCAAACAGCTCTTGGAATAATGGATGTAATGCTCAAAAGTACATTCTTCCTTCACTAGATATATATTGAACTTAGGCTTTGGTTCCCAGCCAGTGAGTTGTCACTATCAGCACAAACTCTATTAAATACACAATTAATAGTTTAGTACTGGGGCTTGAGCTGCTGAGTTCTCTACAGACACAGCATCACAGCTTTTGTCCCCAAAAACTTGAATAAGGTTAATTTTCCTTTGACTGCACATCATAGCCAGCCTACTCTGTCTTTGCTTTCTCATTAAATGTGTTCATTGCTGAATGGGGAAGGAAGAGGTGTTACCATGGATGTTTCATAAAGCAGCAAACACCGTATTTGGACAACTCAAGTCAGTCCTTACCCTGTGGGATGTGCCTGCCTACAGCGGTGGTGCCAGTGAAAGGGTGAAGAACATGGAGGGTCATGGTTCCTGTTTTTACCTGGTTTCAGAGGGTTTCTTCTTAACTGTATTCAGTAGCTGCATTTCACAGCTCCAGTTTGGAGCACTTTCCTCTGGGCTAATCCTTTCCAGCTCTGCGGGGACATAATCACTCTCACTTTTCCTAAGAAGAGGACTAGTACTGATCCCAGAGGCCACCAACACCTACTGCTCTCCAAAGGCATTTGTTCCCCCTCTGAGTGCAGAGCCACTGCTTCGCAGCACTTAGCACAGGCTCCCCAGCTCCATTTCAGAGCTGCACCAGCAGCGTGCCAGAACTACTTTTCTAAAGCATCTTAAATTGAAAACAGGAAGTGAATTTCTTACTTGACTGCCTACCTAATGTGAGGAGAAAGAGGTGGGCCCAGGGGAGATGTAAGTCTCCTTGCATTAGGTTCAAACGACACTTTGTCCAGCAATTCTAGTTGAGCACCAGGAATCCTTGTACACCTAAAGCCAATCCCAAAAGGACAGTGTCAGTGAACACACACATCTGTACTCACTCACTGCAAAGAAAAACTGTGAGGTCGTTCAGAGCAAGACTAATAACAAACATTGATGAGAGTTCCTGAAACAGTCCCTGGTTACCTTCCAGTGTAATGAGATGACTGGCTGAGAAGTGCTCCAGAAGCTTTACAAAGCTAAGGATGGATTTACCCCTCACTACAGCTGACTGCTCCGGAGAGCTGCAAAGGGGGATTTGCTCAGACCCCCAGTAAGTGAAGATCCTCCACATTCAGCTCCTGCCCTGCCTGCTTTGGTTCCACAACTTTCAAACTCAAAATCTGGCAATGGAGAAACCTTGTACCAAGAAAACCTAATTGGTGTAATCTGCCTCCCTGCTTAGTGAGCAGAGCAGTGAATCTTGTATTTTCATGCTTTGACTGTGCACTGACCTAATGCTTAGAACTTTCTGGGAGGTCTCCAGCTGGATCTGTTGCTGTGTGCCAAGGATCTGTCTCTGCTGCTAATCTCCTATTCATGAATGGCTCCCTTGGTTGGGGGATGAATCACCAGTGGGTAACATCACCAGACATCACGTGGAACAAGCTCACCCTGGCAGTCAACAATCCACTCTGCAGCACTTCATGGAAAGCAGGAGCTTCTTTAGGTGCTGAAGATGAATCCCAACAGTCTCATAGCCCTGTGAGGGCCAGGCACAATTTCAAGCACCCCTTACCTGCCTGGGAGCCTGTGCATAGCCAGCACAGGCTGTCACTGTGTGTGCTTCTGGCTTATGGGGACCCTGCTGCCACACACCTGTGCAGACTTTTTGCAGAGCATTTGACCATCAGGAAACCTAAGGATCTGGGGTGGGTTGAGCAGAAAACCAGGCTGTAGCTCCCTGCCTGTGTGCATCTGTCTAGGTTTGAAAGACAGGTGTCTTCTAAGGAAGGCAGGAGCCTCCCTTGGAATGGAGAATGTAACCCCCTTCCCTCCAAATCACTGTAATTTTGAAATTAAGGGGCTTTCAGGCAACAACATGCGGAATAGGAATAACAGTTCTTTACTTTATATATATATAGATATATAGATAGATATATATATATAGCAAGGCAAACAAAACA
>VZTD01005593.1:222024-258275 GCA_013397725.1 Rhagologus leucostigma | reverse complement strand
CGGCGGAGGCAGGGCAGCTGCCTCTCGGTAGAGCAGGGGAAGGCGGGCTTGGGGTCCCGGGCCCCCTGAGGCACCCAAGCGGATGGTGAAAAGGGTCCCTATGCAAACGGTTGCTCCAGCGAGCAAACTCCACTCACGGTAGAAAGGAAGGCAGCAGAAGGCAGGACCCCGCAGTGACGGTGAGTTCTCCCTACAGCGACTGCAGCCTCTCCTTCCCCTCCGAACGCCGGAAGAAAGAAGAGAGTAGGCACTGTATCCAACCCCTTTTCTCAGTTCAAAATCTCTCGGCACTTTCCTCCCTCACCAGAGAAGAAAAAAGTAAAAGAGGACAAACTGGCCTCCCCCTCCCATGGCCATGTCCTTTGTCTTCCTTAAGCACCCATCAATTGTCCCTTAGCATGGGGAAAAAATTCTTAAGAGGGAAAGAAAGGAACAAACAAACAAACAAACAACTCCTAAAAACCCCCAACAGCATCCCTGAAGTGCACTAGATTTTATCTGTTGTAAAAGTCCTGTGGAAGCTTGTATCATTTGTAGGAGCCACGAGTAAACCTTCTCTTAAGCCAGACTCCAACCCACCCACTGTTTCAGCTACACCAACAGTGGGCACCTGTGGTCTCTCTCAGTGGTTCTGCTAAAATTAGAGCCAAGTCATTTGCAGCAGGAAGCGCCTGACATCCCTTCTCCCACTCCACGGCTCTCTAACCCTTAGCTCCCCTTCTCTGCTCACGCACTGTGAGTGTGGGCTGTGTTCTTTCCTGAAACACAGTTTTCTGATCTGATTTTGAGGAAGAAGGCTTTTACGGCATTTTCCCCCTATAAGATCCTGCTGATCACTCCATGTCACCTCATGTCCTCCCATTTCTGTGTCACCTGATCATGCAGACATCTGTATCATTGCAAACCATAACAAAACACCCCATTTTCTTTGAAAGCTTTCCATTTTAATAAATAAGTGTTCCAGAAGTGCCGTATCTGTGCATCAGGGCTGAGGAGATAGGGATTCTGTTTCTGGGATGATATTCCTACAGCCATATTGAGGGACCAGTACAGTTTCTGAGGCTGGTGGCTGTGGATCTGACCCTCAAAATTGTTGCTGGTTCTTTGTATCATTATAAAATAGATCCTGAAACATGAGGAAAACTGCCATAGACCAACACTGTGAATTACAAGCCATGGATAAGGCAGGCATTTAATCCTCTCTAGCTTTCGTGAACAGGCTGGAATCTCATTCAGCTCCAGACAACCACTGCTGTTATAAACACAACCTCTGCATTGCCAGTTCCTCTCATGTAGGAAACTGCTTCTGTAGGAGAGCACAGGAACTAAATCAGAACATAATCCCTATGGCTTAATACCATCATGCATGAGTCACCTTGACAAATTAAGTAGCTGGCTGCATTACTGCTCAGCAAGTTAAGGATTCGTTTCATGCCTGACAGGAGAAAACATTGCCCAGACTGGCCATCTTCCCTCGAGTGGACATGCAGGAAAATGAGATGGGATGAGGAGCCTGGGGCTTGCCTGTGGTCACTGGGGGCAGAGTGCTTTATCCAGTTGCCGGTTTGCAGTTGGACCTCTGTGGGGCTTCATGCAGCACATTTCTTCCTTTCAGCAACACCCCTTCTACGTCACTGCAGGCACAGTTTGGAGAGGAGATTTCACTGAGGGATGGAAATCTCCCCTCTCCCTGTGTGCATGTTCACTGGGTGCGCTCTTACAGCTCAGCAAAAGATTTCTTCAGACTTTATGCAGAATACTTGAAATAAGAGGAGAAAAAACAGTGAGTCCACTGACTTTTAATCCCTGCTTGCAACTTAACTCTGCTGCCTGCTACATTTTCTTTCCAGGGGCAAGTAGTGACATACACTACAAAATGTCCATGTCTAAGCAGAAACACCAGTCATGCTCCTAGAGGATGATCCCTGATCAGAGCAGGAGGCACAGAGGCACCAGGAGCCCATTTCTCAATTCAGCCTCCCTTGGTGGAGAACTTCTGCTGGCATTTGTTGGTTGGACATTGAGATTTCAGAATATTACTCTGCTAACAAAGGCTACAACAGAGGCATCATTATAATGGCAAAAAGATGCCTGGCAGCAACATATGGCTGGGTCAGGTTTCTCAGGCCAGGTTTTTCCATGTCCAGCTACATCTGGCAGAAGCAAATGCCATAGGGTGCAGAATAGGATGACTGTGCTTTGCGTGGTGGGGACAAATCTTAAAATCGTCTGCATGGCTTCAGAAAGATCCAGTTTTGGGAGTCTGCCCACTGCTGGTGCCTACAGTTTGGGGAATATAAAACCGTATAAAACTAGAGCAGCTGGCACGTGGCATAAGGACAGTCCCACTGGGTCTCTGTAGGTGCTCAAGAGCGTAAAAACCCAACAAGGAGAGTGATACTGGTCCCAGTCCGTCTCCCAGCTGGAGTCCTAGTCCAGCCTGGAGCAGGGTGACCAGCACTAACCAGCACATCATTCACTGTCCCTCTGTCATGCAACCTTCCTGCAGCTCTCTGCAGGTTTTTTTACTTCATCTGCCTTGAGTAATTCTTTATCAGCAGCATCAGGTTGGTGCTGATAATGAGGCAGGATATGTGGTCTTAGCACAGCAGGCAGGGCTCAGCTGAGGGAATCCCTGCTCAGAGCAAGGAGGTTCTGGGTGTCCCTGTCCACAGCATGTAGCAGCGCTGCCTCAAGCTGCTCCGGAGCAATTCAGAGTTCCTGTGCCTGCTGGAGGAGGGCAGCGCTGGAGCTGGGACATGGACTTGGACAAATCTGTCTCCATGGTCTGTGTTAGTCAGCTTGGCATCAGCCAGAGATGTGGCAGAGCACAGGGTGGGCTCCTCCCACTCCTCCACTGCCCATGTGGGCTGCTGTGCTGGTGCTGCCAGCCGAACTCCCTTTGGCATAAACCAAATCCTCTCACCCCTAAATAAACACCAAAAACCAAATCCTTCCACCCTACATAAACATATCAACCATTTACTCTGTGTCTACCTTTGCTCTGACAGCAGGGCAGGGCCTGACACAGGACCCGCGTTGATGTAGTCTGGCTCATCATCCGGGCTCTCTGTCAGTGGAGCTGTGGGTGAGGATGGGAAGCACTCATCACTGAGTGGGTTGATGCAAAAACACAGAGACCACTGACACACCATGTGTCCTGACAGTATTTAGCCTTTGGTTCTGACATGTTTTTGTGCCTGGTCTAAGAAATCTCAGATCAGTGTCAAGGTCTCATTGAAGAGGCTTCAAAATGATCACAGCAAATCTGCAAACACTCTGGGCAGATCTTCAGAACCAAAAGAGATTTAATCTAGAGAGTGTGCAAACAGGAATCAGTTTGCTTAGGCAACTTTCACACCAGAGACACAAAGCTCTTAAATATCTATGTGTATACTCCCCACTATCTCCCAGGCCAGAACTGCCCCCCGTGCCTCACAGGAAGCCACATGTTAGATTAAACTGTGGTTAAAAGGTCAACTTGAGAAACAGGCCCCCCAGTTACAGCAGAAGAGTCAAGGGCTGACCCACTGGGTGTGTGCACAGAGTTCTGTGTCAAAGGGGATTACACAGCTGCACTTGTGCTGGGGCAACCTCAAATGTAAGAGGATATAAGACCTGAAGAGCAACATTTTTCTGTAGCATCCCATGGTCAGGGTTTAGGCACAGCCATCCAAATGGTGGCCTCTTGAGTATGAGAAACACCATGTCCCAATGGAGCAGTGTTCAGTTACAGGCGTGTGTAGCAATTTGCACATTGCCTTGGATATTTATCATGTACAGTTGGGGAAAAAATTAACTCAAGACAAGGGTGATGGCTGCGTTGCCCTGGCATGGTCTGTACTGGCCTAGTGCAGCAGGCAGTCTGCCCATGAGCCCCATCCCCAAACAGCAAATAACAGCTGAGAACGTACCTTGCCCCTGCTGGAGTTGCCATGTGTGTATCGCCATGCTGTTCTCATAGTCTACAGTGTCATCTGTGACAAAGAAGAGTTTGGACAGAACGATACTGAACAGCAAATGGACTAAAAATGGGCCTTTGTGAAACCCCCCTCCTACAACCACACCCTGACTGCGTCATGACGTGGCTGAGTTTCCAGCCGGCACAGATCTGCTGATGTTGCCTCATCATTTTTCCAGCCCTGGCCATGTGCCTGGATATCTGCAGGCATGGATGGGGATCAGACGGGCCCGCTCTGCTCCTGCCCTCTCTAATCACTCTGCACAAAGCCAGGCAGGAGCAGGGCAGGCTTTAGCAGTGCAGAAAGCATGTGTTAACTCACCGAAGGAAACCAAACTGACTTCCTATTTTGATTGCAACATCCCAGGACTGATGCTGGAAGCCCCGAAGGGACACTGGGCCAGTGTCATCCTCCAGAAGCTTCCTGGCTGCAGCCTTCTTGTGCTGGATATGTTGAGAAACCTGAGCTAGGGGCTAGAACCATGATCAGCCTGGCTGTAACAACACTAAAAACCTAAAGATGCAGACCCCAAAGCTCCTGAATTGCTGCAGAAACCACCAAGTCAAAGAGATCAGGTTGGAGGTATCACCACATGCATTTTCCTGCAGAAAGGGGAAATGCTCAAGCCTGCTCTGTGTGTGCAGCCGTCCCTGTGCTCCAGCTCCATGGCACAGAGCTGGTAGGAAGAGCTGAGCTATGAACAAGCAGGTTTCTCTTGGCTAAGCAGGTCACCATCCCTCTCTGCACTTTGTGTGACACACACGAACCATGACAGCAACACACTTACCTGGATCCGAGCCCTGAGATGCTCCAAGGGTGACATTTTCATAGGAATATGAATCCTCATCTTTCTCTGATGGAGAGAAGAAAGAGGAGTGACAAAGGACCTAAGGAAGTGTAAGTGACCTGGGAAGATCCCTCAGCACCGGCAGGAAGGGGCTGTTTCCCACAATGAAATGTAGATTAGCTAAAAAATAGTTAGTCGTGACGGCCTGTGGTGACCAAGGGGTGGGGTATCCCAGTGCAGTGGAATCGGGTGGTCACTCCCACAGGAGCACCATCACCAGTGGTTTTGGGCTGTCCTGTTCTTAGGCAAAAGATGGACTGATGGGGGCTTGGACATCCCTCAAGCTCCACAGCTCTGCTACACCCTTTTAATGAATGTGTCTCCTGGACCCACACTTGCTTCAGGCCATACAGTGATGCACAGACCTCAGCAAGAATAGTCTCACGAGCTCCCTGGAGCCGTGGGACAGCCATGTGAAGGAACCCACCTCACTTGCCTGGGCACCTACCACGGGGCGGAGTGAAGAACCTGGTGCAATTGTAGTAGTAATCCAGAGATATGGGCGCCCTGTGAGAAGAGCAGCACTGTTAGCTCCTCCTGCCTGGCACAGGCTTCCCAGGCTGAGCTATGGGAGCACCAGGACAGCACTGGGACCAGTATGGCTCCACTCGACCGTGCTGGCGGCAGCACAGGGTACTTACACATAGGCAGAATCTTCTTGCAGGCAGTTCTCTGCAAGAACAAGGGTTTGCTGTCAGCACCCTACCATGGCATCAACCTGAACAGCCATCCCTGGGCACAGCTGGACAAACCCCCCAGCACAGCCACAGCCGATATCCCCAGCAGCCACAAAGCCCTGGCACAGCCCTGAAGCCCATTTGCAGCAGAGCCAGGTGGCTGGAGCATGGGGAGGTAGCCCTGATCCACCCCAGGTCCTGAGAAAACCCTGGCTCACCTCTTCTCATGGACACATCCTGCCAGCTGGCAGGGAGATGGGGAATATGCTCCCCAGCTTGGGAAAGGAGAGCACAGCCCCATGCACCAATAATCCTCTTAGGGCAAGCACCAGCTCACACTGCCGTGGGAGGGAGCAGGGGGCTTGGGAGCATCTGTCTCCCTCCACTCTGCCCGTTAATCAGGTCAGTGTGTGTCTTACAAAGCAATCTCTAAACTGACTGAGCCAGAGCTCTGGCAGCTGCAGTGCCGGCTGCCTGTGTGCTCCCTGCCAGCTCCCATGCCCTGGGACCTCCCATACCCTCGGCAGCCTTCCTTCCCAAACCCCCAGACATGTGGCTGCAGCATTTACCTGCCAGGAAATTCTGGTACCTGGACGCATCCCTGTTCCCTGGGGACAAGAGAGGGGCACATTACATATGAACTCAAGCTGAGTGATGGGAGCAGTTCGACAATGGAGACACCAAATATTTCAGCACCAGCAGCTCTACCCACACTCAGCTCTGAAGTCAGGGGACATGGCTGCAAGGTTGGACACTCCAGGGTACAGGAATTGAGACAGCCAGGGGTGATATTTTAAACAATCTGTGCCTGTGGCTCTAACCAAGACTGGTCAGCCAAAGCAGGATGAGCACTGCGCTTTAAACTGAGACCTAGGATAGACCCAAATTAAGATGGATGTGGACCTGTTGGAGCAAGCCCAGAGGAACGCACAAAGATGCTCCAAGGGCTGGAGCCCCTCTGCTCTGGAGACAGGCTGGGAAAGCTGGAGTTGTTCAGCCTGGAAAAGAGAAGGCTCTGGGGAGACCTTAGAGCCCCTTCCAGTGTCTAAAGGGGAGAGGGACTTTGGACAAGGGCCGGGAGTGGCAGGACAAGGGGGAATGGCTTCCCACTGCCAGAGCACAGGGATAGATGGGATACTGGGAAGAGATTTTTCCCTGTGAGGGTGGTGAGGCCCTGGCACAGGGTGCCCAGAGAAGCTGTGGCTGCCCCATCCCTGGAGTGTCCAAGGCGAGGTTGGACAGGGCTTGGAGCAACCTGGGATAGTGGAAGGTGTCCCTGCCCATGGCAGGGGGTTGGAAGGAGATGATCTTTAAGGTCCCTTTCAACCCAAACCCTTCTGTGATTCTGTGATTCATTTTATCTGTGCCTGTCCCAGGAAGCTGCTCACCATATCCAGTGTGACAGGAAGCACTGAGCTCTTCGGTGGCTTTCCTGAAACAGAGAAATGAGACCTAAAATCCCAGGTCTGAACAAACTCTACTAGCAGTTACAAACCATCAGAAGGACCATCCATGAAACCTCCTTGCAAGGTTATCAAGCACACACATGGAGCAAGGGTAGATGAAGAATTTGAGGTAAAATCCCAAGACGAGAATAACTATACTTGAATATTGCAGCAGAGTTATTGTGGCTGTGTAGTTCCTGGGGGTTTTGGTGATGGGGAGAAGGGCATTTATCACATCAAACTGCTTATAAGTGAATAATGGCCATTTCTTTTCCACAATGTACAGCCACAGCTCACTTCCCTGGGTTTGATTTAATCAGTTGCCAGAAGAATGCAGTCAGACTGAAGAAAATCCAGAGTCTAAACATACTATTGACCATCAATAAATGAAGCAGCCTGATCAAGTTGAAGATGTCCCTGCTCCTCATTGGGGGGTTGGACTAGATGACCTTGAAAGGTCCCTTGTAACCCAAACTATTCTTTGATTCTAAATACAGCCCAAGCCACATCTATAGGGCCCAGAATGCAATCCCAAATGTTCATGTATGTTGGGTGAACTTCATCCAACCTTGGCTCTAGAGCTAGATTTTATTTGGGTTTTTTACCTACCTTGCTACTGATAAGTTTTCAGGTTCCTTAATTTTTTCCAGCCTTTGGGTTGCAGCTGGCAACAACAAAATTATTGTGTTAATTATTATGGCAACAGCAGATATTTCAAAGAGCACAGAACATCCACCAGAGAGGAATCCCCGGGACTGGCAAGCATTTTCCTAATGCATCTTAAAATAGTTTCCAAATTGTTCCTTGAATGTTATGGTCAAAACAGGAAACAACTAGAGAAAAAGCTGGTGTCTGTGCAGACCGCAGAGCTTGCAAATACTTGCCGGAGGAAGCTACAATCCCAGCTGCTGCCTTGTTGCCTGTTGTCCCCCAAACCCGCTGGATTTGGGGGCCATTGCCCTCCCTCCACACTGGAAGGTGCAGTCGAGAGCTTTGGTCGGGCTGGGATGAAACAGACTTGTAGAGGGGTTAAGAGGCTTGGACCCAGCAGAGTCTTGGGGCAGGGCAGAGCCATCTGCAGACAGACACATTTCACATGGACCTGGCAGCTGCTCATTGTGATATAAAACTCAAAAGGTCAGTGCTGAACCCAACTTGCTGCAGGAAGCAGTGAGGGGGGATGATGAATGAGTCACTCCTATCACCCACACCTTCATTTTCACAGGGTGCACAGCATGGTTCCAAGAGCCCCAGTAGTTGAGGTGTCACTTTTCAACAACATCGCTTTAGTGAATTATTTTCAAGGCAAAGGGCATTTTTTTTCCTAGAGCTCAGAATTCGCATCCCTAGAAGCATCTAAGGTGGCTTGGACAATCCAGGTCTCATTATTTCATGGCCTGGCTTTAAGGTGACCCTTTGAATATTACTTTCACCCTGTTCTATGCATGCAGGGCCCCCACACCACAAGGCAGGAGCCACATGCAATGCTCATACTCACTGGTATGGGATCGAACCACCTCAAATCTCTGCTGGCTTTCGAGCCTGGAAAAAATAGCAGTACAACCTCAGCTGAATTTTGGGGTTTATGACAAGGAAAACAAATACAAGAGACTTGACTGTTTGGTGAGTGGAGGGCAGAGAGCACCATGCTGGGCTCTGTGACATGCCAAGCTGCATCGCTCAGCATGTCATGCAGGGACCATATGAGCCGGCAGCATCTTCCTGGACTCTTCTTTGATCCTTTAAAGACAAGATGTGGTTTTGGACCACTGGTAGAGCAGCCAACATCAGCTAAGGGAAGGATTCAGGGATGAGGAAAACATCTTTTAGGATTCCCATTCTGATGCTTCAGCAACCAAAGGCCAGAAGAGCCTTTTTACCCAGAAAAAAATGGATGTTCATGCATGAAATGTCTTCAAACCTCACTGCTTCACCTCCACTGCTGCCTCTGCACCTCCCATCATCCCCTAACATCAACATGAATAAAGTAACGTTATCAATGATAACCTATGCCCAGTAACCTCTTTACTTTTTAGTTAATAGGAGAGCTGCTTTTCAGAGCTCGAGAGGATTCAACACCTTTTCTACTGCAGGTGTTTCTACACAGGCACTTATTAACTCCAGTTTTGGGAACCGTTTCCCCCCTTTTCATTGGGGTTGCCCCATACCCAGCCGGGATTCATGGCACAGGGCTGGTGGGAGAGGTGTCAAAAGACCCAAACGTAGAGTCAAACTACTTTGCTTGCAAGACACCCAAACCACACCTCTAAAAAGAGCACACAACACCACAAACCTGAAGTCAAACCACCTAATCTAGGTATGTTTCAAGAAGTTGGGACAATTCAGCAAGAGTGTGTGAGGGGTGGAGCCCGTGGGGGATAGAGCCTTCAGTGGCTGTTCCATCAGTCTGCAATAGATCACTCTAGAGCCTTTCCCCACAGAAACAAACACCCCAACCCCTTGGAGGCCTTTGCAGAGCCCCGTTGCATCTTGTTTGCTCCTGTAACAAAGCTTACAACCCAACTTTTCTTTTTTTAATATCATTTACTGTGGTTTGTCTGTTGCTGAAGGAAATAAAGGGCGGTGCATGTGTGTACACTGCATTTCCTTCATTTCTTGTGCTGCAGGTCAGTGGTTGCTCTGGTACAAGGTCCCACCACCACCAGCCAAGGGCAGGGGCTTCTTTATTCTATCTCATCTCGGGGCACAACAGAACAGGATAAGAACTTGCCCTTCTCTCACAGGCCTTCTTCCAACTAGTTAATGACTCACAGTCAGAGCTTCAGTTTCATTTTGGATTATTCTCTGTAAAGGCATTGCCCCTTCAGCAGCACCTTGGGCTGGGGCACACTGCCTTGCATCCCATCCTGGCATTATTTTATTTTATATAAACCCAGATTTCAGCTTGGATCTGGCTCTGGGGCTCACCCTGGGTGAGTTATTTGGAGGAGAAACACAGTTGGGAAAGGCAACTTACTGGCTCCTCCGCTCATTCAGCTGTGTCTCCCGTTTGGTAGCTGGAAGACAAGGGAACGAAAAGCTCTTAGAAAGGATGATTTGGGAGTTAGAGATCAGAAAGGCCAATAAAATACATTCACAAAACTTCTTCAGCACATCAAGACAGTGGAGGCAGTGAGCAGCAGCTGCAGTAGGGTTTTGACGAAATTTTTTGAAACCATGTTTAAAATGTGGTTTTTGTCTCAAACCCCACAAAGCAAAGCAGCCAGTCCTGTTCCCAAATCCCAATCTGAAGCCTCTCCCCCACTAAAACCCACCTAGAGCTCAAACCCCACTGGGTGCTCACCCTACTCTCTATATGAATTTATCCTCCAGACTCCCCTTCCATGCCTGCCCTTCTGTCCCAGACCCTCAGCAGGATTTGTGTCACTGGAACTGGTCCTCCCCAGTGGAGTCCCAAAGCCACCCACCAGGATGACCATGGAGAGGGGTCTGCAGCCCACAGTGTTACACCCACCCCAGGGAAGGGGTGCTGTGGTTGGGTGCTCCTTCTCCTGCAGCTCTCTGGCAGAGTCTCTTCCCCGCTCAAGCTGTAGGAGCATCCCCACAAGGGCAAAGCTGGTCAGTGTCTGAGCAGAACCAAATCCACACGGGGGACATTTCAAGAGGAAAGCCCAGCCAGGGCGGCGGGCAAGACCCCAGAGCACGTGGGCAGAACTCACCAGAGAGCTGGCACTTGAGGCAGAGGCTGACGGCCGCCCCAAGCAGCATCAGTGCCGCAGCTGCCCACAGCTCCGGCTGCACCATGGCCCAGCCAAATCCAGCCTGAAACACACAGTGAGGGGACCCTGTGAGCTGTGGGGGCACGTGGGGGTGTGAGGCCATCCCTCAGAGAGCTTTTACCCCCAAAAAGCCGTGTGCTGTTTGCCCTCACACCCCCATGGAGCTGGGAGTCTGCTGAGGATGCAGAAGGGACTTTCGGGTTGTATGACGGGGCCCTTTCCCGCACTGATCCGAATTACTCATTCCCAATCCCCAAACTCACACTGCTGCCATCAAATACTGTCAGCAGACAGCAATTTTTTAGTATCTAGAAGAGAGGGCAAAAAGGAGGCACTCAGCAATAGTTAAACGGTCAAGACCTTTGCACAATGTGCTCTGGCTCTTTCCTGCAGCTCAGAGTGACTTGCACTGTTAAATTCCCTATGCCTTTTTCTGCATTGAGCTGGCTCAGCCACCACCTCTTCCCCTCCTTTCCATGACAGGCTTTTCCACAAGCAGCAGCTAACAGTTTTTAACAATCAGCATGATTTGGCTTCAACTTCTTCCTTTAAAATACAAAACATCCTATAAATATCACAGAAAGCAGCCTGCTGGCACTGAGATGGATCATTTAGCCCATTCCTATTCCCCAGGGCCAGATTTTCTTTAGTTACAGATTATTTTAATTTATTTTGTGTTTTTAATAAACTTTTTTCCCTAGGGATGGAGACGCTTCAATGTGCCAAAGGCCAGTACGTCATTGCTGTAGCTGGCAGGAAGCTTTCCTACTGCCTACCTTCACCTCTCTTACGATAACTTAAGCCTGGATTATATTGGTGAATGGAGGAGGAAAGATATGTTACAGCAATTGATAATTAAAATAATTCAAAATAATGAAACAAATGCCAGTAGCAGATAATAGAAAGCAGCAGCTTGATTCTGCCCTGCTCAGCACCTTCTGCCTCTGCTTGATTAAAGTGGAATAAACAACATTTCTCTGCCCAAATTCCGCAGAAGTTTGGAAGGTGGTCTGAGAGCCTGTTCACGTCGGAGAAAACTCAAAGCCTCCCATGGCAGCTGAGCCTGTGGGGGCTAAGCAACATCCTCCTGTCCCTGCCAGGCACTTGGGACAGCAGCTAAGCATGTTGGTGGGAGGTTTGTGGTCCAGTTTGTCATTGAAGTCTCAGTCCTATGCCAAGGTCCTAATTATCAGGGCATGGTGAAAATAATCATGGTGTAAATCAGCACGGGGCAGGGAAAGGAGAGGAAGGAAAGTCCCTCATTTCCACTCAAGACAGACCTTGAGCAAAGCAGGGAGCAATGGCTGAAGGGTTTTGGTGTCAGCATCCTCTCAGTGGCTCCCAAACACCATCTGGCTGCCCAGAAGTGACCTCAATGAGGCTTTGAGACCACCCCTTGCTTGGGAACAAGCTGGGCTTATTCCTATTATGTTCCAGGTTCCCTGGGCTCTCCAGGACCTGGAAGCTACCAGCACTCGCTCTCACCATGGCTTTGCCCTTTATAGAGCCCCAGAGGCCTCTCTTTCCCTGCACAGTTTTTTGCAGCACTTTCTGAAGATGAGACGAGTTGTTCGAAATTTAAGTGCCCAGACCTCCATGCACCCACCTCAGAGGTGCAGGACCAGAACCCAAGAGAGCCTAGTCAAAACCCTGTGGTTTCTCCCATCATTTTTCCTTTGCTCAGCATCCCCCATGGGAAATCAAGAGCTGTGGATCATCTCTACTGCAGCACTGCTGCTTTGTTTGTGGGTTTTCTGGCTTTTTTTCTTTTTTTGTTCCTCTCTTCCTTTTCTTTAAAGTGAAGGCAAGGCAGAGCTGAAAGCACCTGACAACACTGACCTAGTTTGTCCCACTGCATGGCAGGCCACCTTCTCCCTTCCAGAGCCAGTTTTATTTCAGTCGCGGGCAGTGAGGCAGCAAAACCTGGCTGCTCCTGAGCCCCCACTCATCAGGGACACAAAAAGTGGTTATTTGAGGGGCTGATGAACAGGACATGGTATGGTCTACTCCATCACAGCTTTATCCCCCATGAAAGCCCCCAAGTCACACACACACCATCAGTCCCGAGATCATTTGTGCTCCCCAAATACCCAAGTTCATGGAAAATCCTTTCTTTTGGTACAAGCCCTGCTCTGGTAAGGAGATGACAGAAGGCGGTGATGAACAGATTTATGATAAGCAGAAGGCTGGAAGCACTTACTCATGGCTGGCAGGATATAAATAAAATATTTGGAAGGCTGAATGTGCTTCCCTGTGCTCTGCCTCAGGCAGTTGGAGAGGAGAACAAATAGACTCGAGTTACAGAGGTCTCCGCACAGGAGGACGTGTGGAGTTCATGGATGGCCAGCCCTGCTTTCAAGATGCTAAACACAAATTCAGGGTGAAAACAGGTTCTCATCCAGTTTAGGAGTGACATTCGGATTGTGTCGCAATGCCCTGTTCTGTTCATACACTTCTCTCTTCTCCCTTCTCCTTTTGCCTGTTTTTCCCCTTTTTGTGCTGAGGAAGCCAGTGGGGCCATGGCACACCCTGAGCACCATGGCCCCACAAATCCCCTAAGAGCAGCTGCTCCAGACATGCAATTCCTGGGAGAGCAACACACTGGAGTCTGGGTACAGCTTTGGTCTCCTTCAGAGGAGGAAGCTCGTCTTCCCAAACGGGCTGCTCCTTCTCTAGCCTCAGATATTTTTCGCAATCAAGGAGACAGGCTTTTTCTTACTAAAAAAGTTTTGGAAGAATTAATGAACTTGCAAAAGCTTATCCACTCTGTGCCAGGTCTTATCAGTCCTAATTTCAGTCCTAATATCAGTCCTAATTCACCCCAGTAACAAGGCTCACGATGAAGATCCAAAGGAAGGAGAGGTGGTTTTATCTAGGAAGACTAAAAGGTCTCCTGCTTCTAATTACACTGAAATGGAGAGCAAGAGGACATGGACACTCACTGTCCATCTGTCCAAGAGCTGCACAACAAAGTGAAAAAACTTTTGAATTGAAATAAGGCAATTCTGGCTTATAAAATGAGTGGATATAAGCTGGATATGCACAGGCTAGAAATAAAATTCCTAATGGATGGAAAGTCTGGAAGAACTTCCTAAAAGCAGCAGAAGAGGCACAAAGCTCACTAAAAAAAACCTGCAAGAGCACTTAAAGTGAACTTCAACTTTTTACTGAGAAACCAGGAAAAGTGAGGAATGTGTTGATGCGGCCTCAGCAATGCCTGGTTTCCCATGAGATAATTTCTGCTGAAGACATTTTAGCCCTTTGCAGACATCAAGCCCACCCCTGAGTTGACACTCACTAAACTGTAAAGACTAAAAATCATGTATTTAAATTATGTATTCTATCTATTCATCAAAAAAAGCCCAAAAGGCAAATATAATCCAGTCACCTTCTCTCTCTGCTCCAGAAAGTTTTGTGGCCTGCATCAGTTTGCATTAAATTAATTTTAATTCAGGCTAGTAGGATGAGTCACTGGTATGAAATATGAAGTGGAGAGTGTATTTAAAGACTCGCCATATGAAATTCAGCACACTAACTTGTTGAACAGATGCAATATTCAGCTTGACTCAATGTCTCTAACATGTCTAAGAAAAGCAACTCCACTTTCTGTTTGCCTGTGTGGCACAGATTGCCACAGAAAGTCCCATCAATTCAGAAATTAAAGTCTCAGACCAAGGAAGCTCCTGTGGCTGGAACCACTTCAATGACCAGCACCGAGCCTCCAAAAAAGCTCCTTTCCAGATGTCTGCACATCTCATTTCCTACCAGATTTATGCCAGTGTCAGGCTTCTTAGGAAAGCCACTGCCACAGAGTTAAAGTCTGGGGTTTTTACAGCTATTCAGGCAGATCAGGCTTTTATGCCAACAGATGCATTTCAGTAGAACATATGATAAAAGGGGAAAATTAGAATTTATAAACCATCTTTCACATAGATTATAACTTCGGAAAATGCTTTTAAAAAACCTTGGGTGGAAAACACGGTGCAAAACCCCAGTCACAACAGGCATGGCAGCACAAGAAGGTAACTCACAGACATATCTTGTATTTGTAACCTCCCTGTTCCAGGCAGCATCAAAGCCTCACAGCATCATTCACTTCCACTGGGAGCCCAGGGGATGCCATGTTAGCAATACAGGCAACCCCTGCGTAACTACATACTCCAGAACCACAAAAATGAGCCAATCTCACACAAGTTTATCCCAAAATTATCCTCTTCTGCTAAATTATCTGCCTCATGGCCTATATTACACTGAACATTGATCACCCAAGAGAAAATTGATGCAAAACCAAATCTCTTTCCATCTAGAATTAGCAATTTCAAGAACTCACATGCAGGAAAATAAATACATTCATATCCATGAAGTCAGTCAGCTCTGAAATCAATGGAAAACCCAGGAAGTGCCGTTTGAATCAGCTATTTTTAAGGATTAGGCTTTGGAGGGGGAGCAGCGTGGGCTGCAGCAGACCCAGAAGCTACAGGCAGGAGCCAGAAGAAGGACCATGCTGGGATGAGGGAAGCTCAGCACAGACTGAATCTTCCAGAATATTTTAGAAGATGTGAATGCAGAAATAATGTAATTAAACCCACGCTTCCATCAGCAGATGGATGAGGAGATGTAAAGAACAGTACTGTAAAACAGGCAATCCAGGTTGTGTGGGACGGACTCATCTCCGGTTCAGAGGGGCCTAAATGCCGCTGAGAAGAGAGACTTGGTAATTCCCACCTTGGAGCTGGTGATGGCCAGGAGCAGCAGTGAGGAGGGAACATCCACCATGTTGCTTTCCAGAGAGGTTTTACAGGGATGACCTTGAACTTCTTTAAAGGGTCACCGAGGTCTAACCTGGGATCTCTGAGCTCAGTGGGATACTGTCCCCATAGGAGCCGCGAGCACCTCCGGGCACTTTCCTCTCCCCGTCCCTCCCTCCCTCACCCACCTTACCCACAGCCTCAGCCGCTCTCCCCGATGTGTCCCATCTCCTCCAGTACCTCCGGGTCGCAGCTGCCGGGGCTGGAGCCGGTTCCTCCAGGGCTCGTTAGCAGTTGCTGGTTTCCTGTCCCCCTGTGAATCACTAACCCCAACATCCGCCGCCCGGCCGGGCAGCGCCTCGCGGCTGCCCGAGGAACGGCTCCTGCACAAACCCACTCGGGTTAGTTTGGCCTCGTGGGGAGAGGAAGAGGCTCGGACAGCGTGGAACCACACACAGCACCGAAGTCACTTCCCTTGAGGTTCAGTTGGGGCTGGTGCCCCGAAGAAGTTCAGGCTTCCTTTTAGCAAAGAGCCTTCACAGGAATAACACTGCGCACTGGAAGTGGCAGGTGCTGCCTGGAAAATCTCAAAGTAGGCACAGCAAACTGCAAGCTCTCTCTTAGTTTTTATGGAAAAGATGGTAACAAGTTTCAAAGGCAGCAAATAGCTCGAGGTCACCGTTGCTAATGGCCAAACCTGGAGCTCCTGTCCAGCGCTGTTAGAATAAAATCAGCTCATATGCTTCAGCATTGGCAGTTCGCACACAGCAGGCACAATTTCACTGCACTCATAAAAAAAGTAATTCCTCAAAATTTTTGGTGCTTGAATGGAATAAGGAGGGTTCATGAATAATAGGGAATTTATGTACTGGCTTAGAGCCCTATCACAGTGCACAAAAGAGGGATCCTACTCCAGCACTAGGGAAGTCTTCACACACACATAAATGTGTAGTTGTGCAACAACCGTGCAAGAGCCACGGGGCTCACGAGTTACAACTGTAAACAAAACTTTTCATGCTGCTCTCACTAAGGCTCTGCAAAGTAAAAGCTCTTACATGTAAATTATTCAGTAAAGGGAAATTTCATTATATTTAAATTAGGGCACTCTGAAGCTGCCACAACCAGTCACCTACACCCAGCTGTCTGTGCAAGAAGGGGACTCTTCATCACAAAAATGATTAAGGAGCCAACTGGTTACAATTTTTGCAACTCTGGGATGAAATCTGGCTATCAAGCTTTCAGAGGAAATGTTACTTCAATGAGATATTAACCACTGTACATGCAAATAGACTTCCTCTCCTCCAATTTTAACCTGAGATGCAAAAATAATGCACCTTCCAGAGCCATTCCCAGACGAAATCTGGGTGCTGATACCTATCTTGAAATCAGTATAATCTGAACCAAAGATAAAAAGAGGCAGACCCAGCTTTTAATTGCTCACATGGTTTCTGGATGGTCTCTGTGTAAAGGGCATTGCAAAAGGTGAAATGTTTTTTTCACTGCCAGAAGAGTTGTTACAAAATTGGCATTTCTAGCAGAGGTCTTAGTGATTAAATAGTTTACTAACAGCTTTCTAGCAGGGTTTTTACGTGTTCAAACATAAGCTGACAACAGAAGTTTTGCAAAAGAGTTCTTTATAGCAGAACGGATACTCTAAATATGCTGGAGACATTTAAAGTCTGTCCTTTGTACCCGAAATCAATGTCATCAGGAACAGCCACTGCTAAAAAGATGTCACGTATTTGTTTACAGGTTCTCTGGTGGGTCTCAGAACTTCAGGGATGACTCAGTGCTGTAGTGTGGACATTACCCTGGTTGGCTTGGGCTGCACCTCGTGTTAGTCCCCAAACTGTCCCCTGATGGACAACTCAGCCTCTTCAGAGCAGGCAGAAACTGCTCCTGTGCCCAAGGAGCAATGCAGCAGAGTCACCCCAGTGTGATATAACAGCTCTTGGGCAGAGTGATGACCTTCAAAGGCATCAGTCCTCTGGAGAGGCCAACCACCTTGATTAGAGGGTAATTACTGCAGCAGCACGTGCCTCTGTGTGGATCCTATCTCCCTTCCTCACATTTCTCCTAGAAGGGCTGGATATAAAGGTTTAGGATGAGTCCTCACTCTGAGAACTTTCCAGCACAGCCACAGGTTCTGCTCTTCCTGAAGCCTCCAACACACACAAAATGACCCCTCAGGCACCAAACCCAGCTTGGGAAACTGGGCTCTACCCTTGTCTGTCCTCTCCCTCCTATAACCCCTCTGCCTCATCGAGACCTGCTGCTAGCAACCATTTCTGATTTGACAAAAGGTCAAAGACACAGGAGCAGCACGTTTTTATCTACCGCAATAAGTTATAGAAACACCACAGTATAATTTCACCTTTCATGTTCTTTTCAAAGCTCACCCATTTCAATTTGGGTTTGTTTTCCCCCCATAACAAACACATAATTCCTACTCCTTCAGGCAGGTTCACCAGCTAACCTAACCCACTTTTTCACCTTTTGATACAAAGCTGACAAGCTGCAGAGAGATCTCTTGCATCCAGAGAGCTCATTAGAACCCATCTTCCACCCTGCCCAGCTTACCTGGGCCCAGAGAAGCCAAATGCCCTGAGGGCTGGTTTACATTCTTTCAGATAAAGGTGGGGGCTGCTCCAAGACCAGCTGGCTTTGCTTGAATCAGGTGTTGTGACTAACTGATCAAAAATCAGCAGTGAAACAAGGACTGGAAAACAGGGCATCATCTAAACCTCACCTTCTACACAAACACACCCAATGCTGGAAGGTTTGCAAAAGCTCCAACATTCTCCAAGCTCATGCTCGTGCATTTTCCGAGCTCCAGCAGGCTCCAAGCTCACCAGCTTTGTGAGTCAAGCATTGCTGTGTACCAGCATCAAGCCCCTCTTGCTTTGGGACAGAATGAGCACGTGTCTCATCCCAACCACTAAATGGGATTACAATGCATTCCATTTGTTTAGCAACATTTTCATGGCAGCTTTAACGCAAGCCAGATCTTGGAGGAAATTTTCTGACGTGCTGGATAGTTTTGTATACACCTAGAAACGGCTTTTCTCTCTGCTGTAGTGGAAGGAGCCTTTCTCCAGGCAAAGGGGAAGTGCTGCCTCCTCCCCTGCCAGCTGCACGACGGATCACTCCGAGCTGAAACCGAAAGCGGCTCCGTTCCCGCTGAAGGAAAATAAATGCTGCTACCACCCAGTGGAAAGTCATCTCACAGCCAGGATTCCTGGGTGCTTCACAAAACTTTGGCCAAGTATACTTTGCAAAGACTAATCCCAAACATCCCTATGGCCACAAAGCTTCCCATTCTTATCCTGCTGAGTTCATCCTTGTAGACACAATAATTCTTAAATTTGAAGACAAAAACCTAGAAGGTTTGAATGCTTTTATTTGAATTTTTATACAGCAATACAAATTATACAGATTCATTACAGTACAGATTTTGCAGGGGTTTATAGAGGTACTTTGTGAGTTTTTGGTTTATTTAAAAGAAAGAGGCAGATCTTGGGAGCACGGTGACATGAACAAACAATCTCGTGGTAGGAAGCAAATCCTGACCACAGGGAACACTAACCTGGCTGAAACCTACTGGGCAGAAAGGTGGTGGGAACATTCCCAGCAATAACATCCCAAAAACATCAACCCTGGGGTACTCTAGAGCTTTACACAGGAACTGGTGAGCACACAGGTATGAGGGTTGTTCCTGTAACAGCGCTGGAAGTCCTCAAAGCCCTTGGATGTACTTTGCTGCAGAGGGGACAGAAATGAAGGAAGCTGATGTCACACTGAACCTGTTGTTGAACAGGTGATGTCACAGAACAGACTTGCTGCCGTGATGGAAAAGGAAACCAGAAAATGCTTTAGATTTAGTCACTCAAACAGGTACAGTAAGATGAGGAACACGATTGCAGACCTAATAACGCTGACACCGTGTGGACACCAAGACACCGCATGCGCCACCAGAACCTAATGGCTCGTGTCTTGTGTCCATCTCGAGTTCCTGTGAGCAGACACAGGAGAACAGCAGAGCTTCCCTGCAGACCCTAATGCACAGGAGAGGGGCTGAACATATAATGCCATCAAGGTATTGCTATTACTAATGTGCATCAGGCTTGAGAGTCAAGTGTCTGGCACTGAAGGATTAAAGCCTTTCAGCAAGCAGGGTCAAAAATATGATTACACCATCCTAAGCGCTTCTATTCAGTTTGGCTTAATACTGCTATTGCAAGTGCTATCACGAACAACAGAATAAATTACAGATTATATAAATAAAATGTATGCACCAAATAAAAGATATCTCTCTGCCACTTTTAATATACTTCGTTCCTGCAGTGGGTAAGTGGCATTTAAGAGGAGGGAATCCACTACCAGATGAGAAAATTTCACTCTCAGCTGGAAATCAAATTCCTTTTCAGTCACAGAAACTCCCTTTTCTAAAAATTTAACACAAGCAACACCAACTAAATTGCATCCCGATAATCCATCCCAGGGAAGCCCTTAAGAAGTACAAAGGTAACTGATTCTACACTAGAATATGCTGGAATAGGTGAGCGGTCCCTTTCCTTCAGAGCCTTTGCACTCCACTGATAGTGAAACACAGAAACCATCAGAATGTAAAACATAAACTTAACACAGATTTCAAGATGCTCAATGTTAACAGCTCCTCGCCCGTGCTCTCGCTGTGAGTGCAAATAACCATGAGACGGCTTCTGCACAAAGAGAGGGAATGGAGTCGGTACAGAAAACCTGTGACTACGCCTTGGAGCCAACCTGGCACACAGAGCCAGTGTCCAAAACACACCGAGGGGAACAGGGGGATTCCAGCAAAGTCACTCCAAGCAGATTTGTCCAAAGTAGCAGGACAAGGACTGCTCTGCAAGCTGCAACATGCCAGCGCTCTGGTTGAAGGGGCTGCACATGCATTCAAAAATCTGCTGGCTTTAATATTAATCTTTCCTACAAAGAGGAAGGGTTGCAGTATTACAGGATTTGCTCTAAAATTCTCACAGTTTTATCATCTTTTCTGAAGACAAGTCAGCAGCCAGTAATACAGGTAGCAAATGCTCCTACTAGACTATGTACTAAAGTCAGGATTGAAACTATAACAGTATTCATGACATAAGTTAAAAATATCAGTATCATCCACGACTGCCCTGGGACAGCAAGCTTGGCCACAATCATCAGCAGCCAGGGACACTTGCAGAACTTCAGAAATTCATGGTCAGCACTGGGGACTCTGAGCAGTGGCAGCACATCTGAGCAGGTGAACAAGCTGTTGCTGCTTTAGGAAGGCCAGTAAGCAACACTCGAGGGCATGAATTTAATGTGACTCTACCATCACCAGCCCATTATTTGAGTGTGTGAACACTCCTCCACCTCTTTCTTCAGCCATCAGAACTATCTTGATGGCCCCAAGCACAAAGAGCCTCCTCAGAAGTTGCTCCAGGCTCGCACAGCCCAGCGAGTCGGCAACACACCCATGCCAGCGCTGGGGACTGCCCTGAGTGCTGGGATGAGCTCTCCCAGGGGCATTCCTGGACTCAGGAGTTCAGTGGGGATTACTTTTTGGTGGTTGACAGGAGAGTTTTGCAGCACATTAAATGCTACTGTTCACTGCTGCAGTGTCCAACAGCTCTTCCAGACTCCCAGCTTCCCCACCTGCAACCAAACTGGAGTAACACGGCAAAGCACTTCCTACAGTAGCAAAGCAAACTCGGTTTCAGTTCCAAAACCTGCCTGGTGCCTTCCTGCCTTCAGTTTTGTTTATTTTTCTAAGTTTAAGCTGGAAGAAAGCTCTGCACAGCTACCAGAAATAACTCAGTGAGAACATGAAGAGCTACAAAGTGAATGATACATTTGCTACACTGATGGTACCTCGTCAGTCTGGGCTTTGCCATGCCAGGCTTAGCTTTAAGCTGCAGGTAAAGTTAAGCATCGCAGGTTAAACCTCAGCTGCTTTTCCTGGTGGGATGGGAAGAAAATAATCTTGCTTCCTCCTACAAAACTTAAATGCTGCATCCATATATTAAATATAGTTGTGTCAACTGTTGACACAAGCTGGTTGATAAGCTTCTGTATAGGAAAATGTTCATCCACTAAATTTTTGAAGGAGGGAAAGAAAAAGGACTGGAGGAGTCTGACCCTGAGCCACATGGGAAGCACAGTGTGGAATGCTCCAAAGAAACCAGGCATGAATGTTTGCATATGAAAAACTACTAAAAAAATAATAATAAAAAGATGACACAATGATTTTGGGATCAGGTTGTATTCACTAGTGGGAAACCCTTGACCAAACCAGTATTAGCAGATACAGAAAAAGACATCTAGAACTAAGATGAGCCATTTGCCACCTCTCTCTCTCATCAGGGTTCCTTTTCTCCATGCAGTGATGAAATCCAGCCGCACCAGTTTGACAGGGCAGCTGTGGATAAAGCTATGGCAAGAGCTGCAGGGGACCAACTCTCAACCAGCCCTGCTCTTCCACACTCCCCTCAGGCTGACAGGCAGGACAGCCAGGTGCTGGCACACACAGCTCCAGCACTGGCTCCAGAGCAGGACTGGGACTCTGCTCAAGCTGTGGTAAGAGCAAGTCTAAAGAGAGAGTGGACTGAATAGCTGGAAGCAGGAACACCTCCCAGCCTTTCAGGCTATGGAAAGCAGTAAAACCAGCAGGCAGGTCAGAGCTCATTTCCTCAATAAAAACATGGCTCTACCTCTTTCAAATTACCCTGTAGTAAGCACACACTCCAAAGCCACAGGGCAACAGCCTCCTTAACCATTATGCCTAGTGGGAAATGGGTCAGTTGGAAAAGTTTGGAGGAAGTGGGCAAAACAGCAGTAGCTGATCCATTTACTGTCTCAGCACAAAGCCCACATGACATTGCTCAGTACTCACACTGGAAGAACACATCCTGCCCAGTGCTGGGCACAGGGCAGCAGCACCCCTCCAGAGGAGCACAGCATGATCAGCTGCAAGACCTGCAAGCTGCAGGAATTCCAAATCCCACCTGGCAGCCTTAGCAATGCACTCAAGTGACACTGAAGTCACAGGACAAAAGTTGGGCTCATTTCCACCCGTAAACAATTTTTACTTCACTGTTCCCAGCATTCTTTAGATTAGATTCCTCCCTTTTATCTTTTCCTCTTCCCCCCCTTATTTTGTATCAGAGTGGCTCTAGTACAAATTAACACAGTATTTGAAAATTGAGGGGGGGGAAAACATGGCAGAGTAGACTCAATAAAGACCAATGTTAAGTATTACTTAATGTTTTCTTTTATTTAAAAGATCATTCACAAAATACCATATCCATAAATTTATTTTGTTATGAAGCAGAATGTGTTAAGTGTTTGGAATTCTTTTTTTTTCCTTTGTTTTTACATTTAAAAGTCAACTGTCTTGACTAGAAGTGAGTTTTTATATGGGAATTTGTTCTTAAAATCTTTTCCACATTGAAGATGTAAATAGATCAATTATTGGTTTGGAATACAACCACACAAATGCATGTCTGTCTTAAAATTAAGTATTAGTGTTAGACAAATGGTTCTTATCTCAGAAGCAGATTAAGTGAAAGGCAGAAAGAAGGAAAGAGTAGTTCTGTAAATTGCTGGGACTCTGACTTACAATGGGAACCATAGGAAAGAAATTCATCACTAGCAGTGGTGCCGGTAGTGGGGCAGCCATGCTTCCAACCTCCTCTTGTAAGTACTCTGGGGTGCTGGCTGGTTTATCTGAAGGCTCTCAGCACTGGCAATAGGGGCCCAAGCTTTTCCCGTACACTGGACATGGCCACACTCCAGTGTGGTAGAATCAGGTTTTGGTTTTAAACATTAATGATTTCTCCTTTTGCTTTAGCCTCCCCTCCCTCTTCCCACACAACACTGACAAGAAACATTTCAAGTGAAGAGAGGTGCAGCAACAAGAGATGCTTTTTACCCAAACTTCTACATGAGAATCTATAGCAGAAAGATTTCTAATCTGCCAATTTTCAAAGTATTCTGAAAGCTGAGGTGCTAAAACTGTACCCAACTGGGCAAAGAAATACAGGGGATAGTGACGATCAAATACTGCATGGCAAAGTATACACTCCTTCAACAAAAATAAAAAAGTAAATTTTATTTGTAGAAACTTCATTTAAAAATTTACCAAACACGTAAAACCCAAAAAAGTAAGCAGAAAGAGCCAGTGAGCAGTTGTGCTCAAACAGGCACAGCTTTGCAGCACTAACCTTGAGCTCAGAGGTGTAGTAGCATCATACCATTTGGAAGTCAAGAGCCAGCAGGAAGAGGCTGCTGGCAGAGGCTTTATCCATACTGATTCCACCAGCTATTCACCAGGCTTGTCAGGCAAGGCATCCATTAAATTGATCCTTCCTGGCAACCCATGTGAACGGGCAGCTGCCCCCCTTTGCTTAATAAGGGGCTCTGCTGTGAACAGTGACTATCACCAATTGTCATAAATGGTATTTCACTATTCAGTTAGAACTGTAAATTTCTTTTCAACTCATCTGGACTCTTCAGTTTTCCTCTTCAGAGCCACAGCAATACAGAACAAGACATGCAGGTCAGAAGAGGAACACTGAGGAAGTAAAAGGAAACAGTCCAGGCAAATAACTAAGTCTAACCTGTGCTTCTAAAGTAAAACAAACCCAGAAAGGAAGAAGTGAAGCAGCACCTTTGTCCAGAGACCTCCACACTTGTGGAAGCAGCGACACTGCCTTATCTACTGGCAACTGTGCTGCTTGGAAGGAAACAGAAGAGGGAAACTCAGCACAAAGCAGGCACTAGATACAGCAAAGCCAAGAACGTACTAAAAACCACTTGTTAACAGCTGACATGCATTCACAAGCTCTGTGTTTTCGGTTTCAAAGAGGACAAATACCAGATGGCAGGAATGGTAAACTGCAGGGTTGACATTCCAGCAGAGCTAGTCACTCTGTACTGTCTTGCTTTTTCTCCCGCCTCCCCATTCCCTCTCAACCCCAAACTCAGTCGTGCTCTTTTACTACTTCCTCCCGGGGCTTGGCTCCTCCGAAGATTGCAGAGTTTGGATTGGCTACTTGATTGAGGGGAGTATCAACTGTTCGAGGTTTGAGCTGGAGTCGGGGTCGCTGTGCTCTTTCCTCTGAAAGGAAAAACATTCTACTTGTGAGATCTGCCTGCCAAGGGCAGGAGCTTTAACCTGACAACAAAACCAGGAATCTCCTTTGTGGAGGAAGACTGAATCACACATGGTAGGAGTTTACCTTCTGTTGGCTCTCTAAAGTCCATGGAAGACCCACGAAGGGGAGGCCCATCTCTGAAGCGACCAGTGCCACCACTTCCCATGGAGGCACCTGGTGGTCGCCGGTCTCCAGGGCGGGTTCCTCTACCCCGACCTCCCAAGAAGTCATCATCTTTGAATCCTGAAGATGGAAGACAACGAATTTGAAGACCATATTTTGAAATGTTTTTAATCTAGACTTTTAAGTGGATGACTGGAAAACCTTGCTAGTCACCACTGTCAGTCCAAGATGATGCACTGAGAGCCTTTGTCTGCAGACAGATTGTTTCACAGAAGTCTAGCACCTTCTGGAGGAGTTGTTTGGGTTCCATTTGAAACCAAGTATACTATGCCAAGTTCAGAAAGTGCTTTATCCACTTAGAAGCTTATTGG
This sequence comes from Rhagologus leucostigma, assembly GCA_013397725.1. Lineage (NCBI taxonomy): Eukaryota > Metazoa > Chordata > Aves > Passeriformes > Rhagologus > Rhagologus leucostigma. Next base: position 233,192 of record VZTD01005593.1, on the reverse strand, counting down.
AGTGTTGGAGAGTGGGTCAAGTGTGTTTAAAATATGAACCTCAGCTGCAACTTCAGTTTGTTAACACCACTACCTGAATTGAGAGACAACACTACAAGTACTGAGTACTTCCATAGCCAGATCATCACAATGGCTACAGTCTTAGCATGAAATCTGCAGGAGCAGAACAAATGGGAAAATAGCTGGGGAGTAGTGAAATATACAGTCCTTATAAAACAGAGTAAAACCCCAGGGCTGTTTAGCTGTACTATAAACTGACAAGGCATTTAGTAGACTAATTAAAGGGCTGGGGAAAAACCAAACCACACTTCAAACTGACTGCATTTCTTCAGGTTATGTATAAAAAAAAAAATCAAGAACTGTCTGTCACTGGCCAGAGTTCCGGTCTGTACCAGTGACTATCCTTGAGTACCTCTCCAAGCCCCCACTGCCTGCATTTCAGTGGGAGGAGGATACTTCAGGCTAACAGCATACAGGAAGGGAATACACTCAGATTTTCAGAAGCTGCCTGGAAGAGAAAGTTGTTTGGATCCGAACTGAGATTTTCCTTTCCACTTCAGTATTTGGCAGAGGTGCAGAGCTGTCCTTTACTCACTTCAGTGCCAAACAAGCCATCTTTAAAGACTTGATCTAGAGCAAGGCTGTACAACTCGAGAAGAAAAGCTTCTGTAGCAGCTAAGACTGAAATGCTAAACTTTTGGCTCACAAAGCACTCATCCAGCATTTAACAGGCTGAAATGCATCCACATTTGGAGAAGCTGCCAAAGAAGGTACGAAGCTGTGACACAGAATGCTTAGCTCGGGAGGCAGGTTAAGCACAGCGCTGCAGCAAGCTTCTCTCTCCAGCATCATGCTCCAATCCATGCTGGGGGCAAGGGCACACTTTGCTTCTCCTACATCGTTCATTCCACTCACACAGAGACCAGACATTGCGAAGTTGTACTTGCCAACATCTCCCCATCAGAAAATGGACCAAACCCATGAGTTCAGAGGACAAAGGCAATTGTGTTAATGCTGCCCTGCATTCTAATAGTTAGAACTGACTGGAAGTTAAGAGCAAACCCAGTGGCTCCATCACTACCTTCCACTCAGTAAGCTCAGTCACTTGCTGCAGCTGCATTGCCAAAACAGGTCTAAAGTTCATGAACATTTTGCATTTACAAGTGCTTTGGAACACTAATCTGACTTTAGAGAAGTCAGTTACTTCAGGGACACACATACAATGACATCGCATCTCCTTGAGAAGATGCAAGTCTCTGCTCTGACAGAATATCAGTCTTCCGACATGATCTGTTTCTGCTACTATTCAGAAATTTACTTAGTTGTATGTTTTAGAAATGCTTAAAACAGTCACCGTAGGCTACATCTAGACAAGAATTCTGTCATTTAGGGTCGTTTCATAGAATTTTCTATCAAGACTCTTTCCTCTGTTACAAGGCAACGGCAGATTCCCCATGAGGAATCCCACCACAGCTGCAGGATATTCAAAGTTGGCACATACAGTAGATTCAATTAAACCAGTCATGGGGACAAATGAAAATGAGAACATTTCAGTGCCTTTTAGGCTTCCTATCTGTATAAGTGTTAATACTAATACCAGAATTGAAGTCATCTCTGGAATCCCATCCACCTCCTCTGGATTCTCGGGAACCTCCTCCCATTCCTAGGAAAAAAGCCACAATTGTGTTCAGGTCTGAAGCTGTGGGAAAGACTGAGGAAGGGAATACCAAACCAATGTTTCAGTCCTTCAATATCCAAAGTTATGCTGCTGGAAAATCCTTTTCTTTTGGTACTACCAAGTTCCATTGCACAGGAACAAACAGTCAGTTTAAGTTAAACAAGAATAAGTGTTCAGAAAAGTTTCTCTAATACACATTCAATGGAAACCTCTGATGAGCCTGTTTCAACCAACCTTTGACTACAGGCAAGAATGTTTTTACACTGGAACAAGAAACATACTCCAAAATAAGCACTTGTCTACTTGTGCTTACTCACTTTTCATACATCATCATAAAATAGTAGCAGATCAGACTGTTGGGCTTGTGACTGTCCTCTGCAAGACATAACACGTTATTAGGGGCATTGGTCTCACTTCCTGAGTTAGGAGTGACAATACATCCAGCCTTTGGACACAAAGCACAGCTTAATTCCAGACACCTCAGGAACAGCAGCAGCAGCTGGTTAGAAACAGGTATGTATATATATATATATACATACAAATTTCGCCTTTCAATATAATCTTCATGTTCACTTGCATGCCTTGTCTTAGCATTAGTCAGCACCAGAAGCCATAACTATGACCATTATATTTAAGCTACTTAGAAAAAGGGAAGTCACCTCTGTCATCAGGCCCGCCACCTTTTCTGAAGCCAAAGCCACCTTTATCCTGTTTCCTGCCTTCTGCTATGTCCACTCGGAGTGATCGGTCACCCAAAAGCTGTTAAATCAAGGGGAGAATCTGTTCAGGATGTAACATAAGGGCTGCCAAAGAGTTTGAGACTTATGCTTGTCTTTGATTTCACAAATTAATTGCAAGTGTACTTACTGCACCATCATATGTAAGAGCTTCCTTGAGTGACTCCACCTCATCGAACTCTACGTAACAAAATCCTGTAAGAAACAAATCTCAAGTTAATAGCATTTTAAAAGGCCTTTGTAAGAAGCTACTCCTCCTCCATGTCTGCTAATAGCTTCCTTCTCTTTTAAACATGAGTTGTGATGTGCAAATGCAAAATGTGCATAGCTCAGAAACCAATCGTCATCAACAATGAACACATTTACCTGCACCTGTTAATGATGGGGCAAATCCTGAAACAGAACTCTGGACACTCTGTGAATGCCAAGAGCCTAACTCCCTTTTCCACAGAGTTCTCATTACAGATTACATCTGGTCTACACCTTCAGACAGTTATTCAGCTGAATACTGACACTTGGTTCCCTGTGTTTTTAAACAAGAAACTGAAATACCTATGTGGCCAGTAGTGTGATTTTGTGTCATCACATGATTTAGTGGATTTACTCCTTTTCAAAGGCCCTCTGTTATCCAAGGTAAGCCTTTTCCACCCCTTAAAGTAACTTACAGATATAGTCCATTTCCACCAGACAATTCCCACAGCAATTGAATTTGCATCCTCTAAAACAACTGCCTGAATGGGTTATCTGCTTGCTTTTTCTCCCTGTCTACTAAAAAAAGACAGGGCTGAAGCAATGGGAGTCTTCTGAAATAAAGGAATTACTCAATGCTTAAGGTCATGGGACTTAAGTGGGTCAGCTCTGGTAGATAAGATATCCATATCTACCATATCTGGTAGATAAGGTTTGAGAACTTTCTTTTATGTCAGGGCAAATATTGACTCCTCATTCATGTTACTCTGTATCTCAAGGTGATGGAACAGTGACTGTAATTCAAATGATACATTTACATATTAGTGAATAAGAAAACCTGCATAAGTCAACATAAAAGCAGAGAACAACTGTGCTTTAGACTGAAATTCCCTATTAAAGTGACTTTTTCTCCTACTAGTTTTTCATCTACCACCAAAGAACTCTGAACACTCACCTTTAAATTTGTCTGTTTCCTTGTCTCTGACTAGTCGTACACTCCTTATGCTGAGATCCTTGAAGATGGCATCTATGTCTCCTTGGACAGTGTTGAAGGGCAGATTTCCCACATATGCTGTGAAAGGGGGTTCTGTTGGCAGCTCTTTATTTCTGCGGGAACCAAGGCCGCCACCACGAGACCTGTTGGAAAAAGCACAGTGCCTCTGGAACTGCCTCCCAGCACAGCCACAGTGCAATCCATAGCACTGCTCAGGTGCTATGTCTAGCTGCAAGTCGATTTCCCCACAACTTTGGTTAATTTTTCTATCCTTTTGCCTGTACCTGCCACCCGAACTGTTGGTCAACTCCTTTCCAGTATTACCTGATGCAGTACTTCAGTGGGAAACTGAATACAGTACAAGGTCAACTCATTAATGAAGTGATGAATGAACTTCTCAACCCCCAATTCATTAAGGAAAGCAATGTAAGGTTATCTCTACTGTCCCCTGCTCAAAAACATTACCTCTAAAAAACAACATCTTAGAACAGATTTTAAGAATAATTTATAGCAATGAAGAAATACTTGTATGGCACAGGTTTGTCAGCTTATCCTGAAATTAAGCTGGATCCAATGCTTTTAACTAAACAGTATATTACCAACACCCACTCCACAATCATCCAAATTAACTCAGCAGCATTTAACTTAACAGAAACACCTTCCCTTAAGTCTGAAGCTGTGGCCATAATTGTTAGATATCTGGACTGGAATGCTTTGAACTGAACACAAAATAAATCTGGTTGAACAAGGGATTCCGAGGCAGAAAAAAATTCCGCGCTGTCCGGATGTTTATTTCTTCTTTTGTCTTGTGAATTACAGAGGTAAACTGGGTGGTCTTTTCCTGTCTTGTCCCTCACTACCAGTTAAACTCTTGGCACTGGGTACTTAGCAACTAAATTGTCCCAGCTAAATTCTTTACTGTACTAATGTAACACATCTGTGTGAACTTCCTGCAGAGCCTAATCTTCAAAAGCCAACTAGGAATTTCTGTACAGAGAGCAAGGTATATAGAAGGCAACCTGAAGTTAAAGCTCCTGGACTTGTAGACTACAGGATGCCACTGGTTCCAACACCATTTGTCCCATGTAAGCAATCTCTGACCTTTACTTGAAATATCTACTTATTACTCTGTCCATCTTCCCTTTATCACCTTCCTTCTACTGGGCTTTGCTTGTGTCTGTTCCCTTTCCCTGAGGCTCCCCGTGCATTTAAACCCACAGTGGAACACAAGCTGTGCCAAAGCATAATTTGCCAATGTGACAAATTAGATTGCTGCAGTCCTTCCTAAAATCCAGAAGGTCAAATAATTGTATAATTTCCTTTTATTCTGGCTGGTTGCATGCAGCCCAAAAATCCACTGGGCAAGCAAGGTACTTGACAGTATTTTTTTCATTCAAGAATAAATATTTTATTACTAATGAATCAGATAATGCATTAAGCTTGAATAAGATTCCTTAACTCTTCCTAGGTGGGCCTGTCATTTGTGCCTTATTTAGCAGTGCCATGCAAGAATCATTTGTCACCAACACTATCAACATGCTGCTAAATCTACTTGAATCACAATCTACATATCTTTAATTAGTGTCCACCCAGGTTTGCATTTTAGCATTTTTGACAATATTCCTCATCTGCCTTTATCTCATTAACAAGTCAAAAACATACTGGAGAACTAAAGCTGCAATAGTTGTGAATTAACTTTAGTCACAAGACTGAGTTTTAAGGAGGAACTCCAAGAAAGCTGAGTTGCTGTTCTAAATAATCCCATAACATGTAGAATCAGTTCCATGCCTTTGTCCTTAATTCTCATGTACAGTGTTAGGAGCAGCTATTAAAATGCCATACATTTAACCTGCATCCAAAAATAGAAAATCTTAATGGTTATGTCCTACAGGAACATCAGAATTTCCCCAGGTGAGTTTCAAAGGAGCATTCCTTCCTTGTACATATTCTCAGGACATTCCCTGAGCTGCCAGTCACCTCACAGGGAGCTGATTCACCTAAAAACCCACCCTGGAGCTGAATCCTCAGCCAGACCAACAAGGTGATCTGGACAGCTGCAAAGAGCACTTTGCCAAGATGGAAAGAAGGAGAGCAAGGGCTGGAACTACAACTTTCATCAGCAACCTCCACTCAGCTCCATTTGAGCCACTTCTAAAACCACACCCTTAATCCCCAAAAGGATTTTCTGTGCTACAGACAAACCTCCTTTCTACCACAGTGCACCAGAACTTCATGGGGTGCATGTGTGGAAAGCCATGCCCTATTGTGCAATCTAGAGTGAATTTAAAGTCAGAAAATTAAACATTCTTCTCCAATTTTATATTAAGGCTTTGGTTATCAAATATATAACTATACCTTTGGTATTTCAGTTTCCATTTGAAGAACAGGAATGGTCAATAACAGTTCCAAACCAAGTTTCTTATGGAACTCAGATATAGTAACACAAAAAGAAACTGTTTCTGTACTTCCCTACATTTTTTCCAACACTGAAACAGTGAAATAAAAGGAAACGGTTGACTTCAGTAACCAAACAATGAGATTGGAAGAAGATTCATTTTCAACAAAGTAGGACAAAAGTAAAAAAATAATTGAAAACACATCTGAACTAAGCAAACCAGAGTATTGAATGAGTATCTGCATTTCCCACTAAACTTTTGCTTAGACACAATTAGGTAATAATTATGTCATCTTACTGTGGGAATCTGAAAGACATGATTTGATTTCCTTCTCAGAAAACCAAAGTGGAAAGCTGAAGAGGAAAGCTTGCTTCTAGCAACACCCCCATAATTAAACTTTGGTGGGCTGAGTTAATGGCTTTGGTCATATTGGGTAGAAAACAACTAAACTCCCATTTTGAAGCTACTCCTTTGCAAAGTTTAGTTACATCTCTAGAAAAGAAGATTTGCCAAAAGTTCAAAATGAAGGATATTTCGAAAGCCAGTATTTGAGTTAAATAGCCTTTCACTAGAGATCAAAGCTCAGGATTTACCTTTTGCACAGCACAGAGACAACAGCCTACCTGGGTTCTGACATTAAGAGCTTTTCTGGGGCAGCATAAGGATCAGCAGGATGACAGGGTCAACCCTCCAAGACCACAACACTAAATTCAAACGCAATTTATTCGAGCAACCCAGGACATGTCTGGAGTAAGTATCAGGTGTCTTCAGCAAAAAGCTTACCCAAGCCTAAAAATTAGGAGATATCTTCTAATGCTAGATGGGTAAGACATGGGATCCAAGCTGCCAGAAACCTAAGGACTAACTCCCCATTTTCACTGACCTGTGCAGCGCTTCAGCAGGTGAATCTTAACCTTTAGTAAGGTGCCCAGCACTTCAAGCCACACCTATATAAACAGCCTAGCAGCAAGTCAGGAGTGGTAAACATGCCCTTTCTTTCAACTCTGAGAAGCTCTACAGATGTTCAGTTTCAACTAGGCCTCAAGATGCTTAACTACAGGTTTTCCTGTCAAAATACGGGCTCCAAAAACTTTCTAAAAAGCTTATAGTAAGCCTTCTGTTACTAATGTCAGCACCACATTCTTCACTAGGAATAAAGTGACTTTTGCATCCCCTAATATTATGATTCAGCTTTTAGTCAGTGCATCACTAAACATATCAGGAGTAGCAAAATCCCATCTCATCACACCAGTCATATCCTGATGCTCTTCCGCCATAATTTTGATGATTATGAGAAAGAGGCAGATAACTTACATATGTTACAACCTGTTGCGCACTGGTTTCCCATCTGTCATACTGAAATCCTGTGGTCACTCATTATGTACACCAAAGGTTATGCAAAATGCAACTTCCACAAAAACTACTACGTCTCAGCTGAGTTCACACTATTCCTACAGTCCTAGAGCACCTAAAAATGAGCAGGAGCCACTTTAAATTAACACGGGATTCTTTAATCAGAACCTTCAAGAACAGTCATGTTTTCATTACACTTCACATAATACAGGAGTTCATATAATACACACAGAGACCTGTTAAACTGTGGATTAGCTATTAGTAACTTAATAGTGATAATGATAAATTAGATAGAAGTATACACTGGACTCTAATATTAGTAGTATCTGATGTTTAGAACTGCAGGTAAATCAGAATAAGTACATTTTCTTATCTGTAAAGACATCTACTAATTTGCAGGATGCCTTTAGTTGACCAAACAAGGATCCACATCTTGCCTGAGAGCAAGTTTAACTTTTCTTACAGGAATCTGAACGAAAAATAAAATTTTAACTGGCATTTTTTACTTCACAGAATGTGCCTACATTGACTAGGATACACTGTGCAGCAATATCTGAGTTAATTATGAGTCAAGTGCCACTTTAGGCTGCTGGCAAAGTTATTTTGTTACAGAATTTAAAAAAATAACAGAAATGCAAGTGGCTACATCATCTGCTTGCTCTGGGACATCTTTGAATTAGACACAAACAGTATCAATGCATAAAAATGAGCTTGAAAAGCTTAAAGTGTCAGAGTATTTCCAAAGACAAGAAAAACTTACTGCTGCTCTAACTCCAGCAGCTCCTCCCTGCTGCCTAAAGAGTCTGAAACGAAACCAAGTTTTTCATCTAAGAGCAGAAAAGGGCACAAACACCCTTGATCAGGAAACACACCTTGGAAGATAGATTATACAGTAATATACTTGTGAAGATTTGCTCACAAGCAAGTTTATTCCACAGATTTATGCCTACTGTTTTATTTCAGTGCACACAGAAACTTGTAACAGCATCAACCTCCAAAAAAATAAATTGTTTGATTGCACTTTCCTAACCTAATTTAAGACAAACTTCTAATTACTGGTTATTGTTTCTGTAGCTCCTCCCCTAAAAACACTCTCAGCAAAGAGACAGAGACATGCCCGATCCTAAGGATCAGGGATTTGCAGTCAGCACCCGGAGCCCCGGATAACGCAGGACGGTGGCTCCCAGCGCTCCTCGAGCGGAGACACCACAAAGCCCTCTCATTTCCTCCCGCCGCAGGCACCGCAACGCTGCTCGCTCCCGGGGCGTCTCGTCCCGCCAGCACAGCGGCCTCCTGCCCTGCTCCAGTCCTTTAGGGACGTTCCCTCCACCCATCCCGGTCCGGCCCCACACAAGCTCCTTACGGCCTTCCTTGGCTCTGGCCCAGCACCTCCCTAAATCCCCCCTCCACTCGCCTCCCGGACGGCGGGAACAGCGACACCCTCTTCCTCCCGCCCGGCCCTGAATGCTGCGGCGCTAGCCAGAGCAGTGCGGGGACGGCCGGGACCCCGCCAGGATCCGCAGCCCCCACCCCGCCGCACAAAGCGGGTCCGCCACGGCCAGCGGAAGGGCACCCCCGCGCCGTGGGGGAGGGCGGACGGGAGGCAGAACGAGCCCGAACAGTTCCCAGAGGCAGCGTCCCCATTCCGCAACCCCCACTCGCCATCCCCACGGAGCCGGGCAGGCCGGGCCCTGCGGCCGCGCCCCCGCCTCGCCCGGCCGGGGGCGCTGCTCCCCGCTCCCGTCCCAGCTACGGAGGGAGCCCTGAGTGCTGCCCCCGGCCCCGCTTACCCGCGGCCGCCGCCGAAGCTGCTATAGGCCCGGTCGTCGTAGGGATCGAAATCCGCCATCGCTGCCGCGGCCTCGTCCCCGTGCAAGCGTGACAGGACCGCACCCGAGGCCCCCGCAACGGTTATATACGGCGGCGCGCGGGCCGGGGCTGCCCGTGCCGTGCCTGCCTCCAGCTCTCCGCCCCGTCGGGGCTGCCCGCGCCGCTGCCTGTCTGGAGTCGTGCCGCGCGGCTTGCTCCCGTCGGCTCTGTGACGGGATCTGCCCGGCGATCTGGTCGGTGTGTGCTCTGGGGTCTGGGCGGGATTTGCCCGCGGCTCTGCCCGGGGGTCTCCTCCGGATCTGCCGGAGGATCTGCCTGAAGTCTGCCCGTGGATGTGTCCGGGATCTGTCGGGGATCCGCCCGGGGATCTGCCCGGGATGGGCTGCGGTAACGCCTCCGGTGAGCGTTGGACACTCCAGTGCTGGTACAAGACCAGCCCGCGGCTCTGATTCCCCAAGCATCCCGCTGTCGCTGCGGGCAGGGATCACAGAGACCATGGAAGTGGATCCTGCTCCAGTGTCACAGTCATCTTCTAGGGATCACAGTGATTACAGGGAAGGATCCTTCTAGGGATCACAGTGATTACAGGGAAGGATCCTGCTCCGGCGTCGTTTCCTGCACTCCCGCAGGTGGCACCGGTGTCTGGCAGGGTAGCAGCAATGCGCAGTGTGCACAGGGCAGCCGGAGGATAGTGCTGGATTTTATTGCAAATTGAGACGACGGGCCGTACCCGAGAGTTTCACAGTGTCCTTAAAAAATACCATTTGCACCAACTGGTTTGTCTCCTTTGCCAGGCCATAATTTAATGTTTTTCAATAAAACCACATGACAGATTCTCAGACGATAACCAACTGTGCCCACACCTCGTGTCCCTGACCCTGCACCGCCGATCCCGGCTCACCCCGCAGGCTTTGTCCCTCTACCCCCGTCGAGCCCCGCGGAGACAGGATCCAGCCTGAATCCAACCCTCCCTCCGGAGATGCGAACCGGGTGAGGGAAGCCCAGGGAGCCCTTGGGGCAGAGGAGGGACGAATGAGTCCTGCGGAGGAGCAGGGCTGGGGGTCAGGGAGGGGAGCGCTGAGGTCAGCGCTGAGGGGAGCGGGCTGTTGCAAAATGTGGAATATGTCAAGATTATCTTAAGTAGGGATGTTCTTTAATGTAAGATCTTTGCATACTTTCAGCAGGAGAGGAGACCTAACCCATGAGGCAGGCAGCAGTCAGCATCCCTTACTCAAGGACATCCTGAACTAATGACTATTAAGGATGTAGTAAATTCGGATGTTGATGTATGTCTGTGTATACACTGCTAACTTAGCAAAAGACTCAAGGCCCATGTACTCTATAGCTGATCTGTGTTCATTATAATTCTAAAAAGACCCTGTGAAGACTCTTCCACTCAGCATTCGTAAAAGTTAGCTGAGGCTACACAACTTGTAAATTACTAATCAACCCCAATAGACGGGCAGTACTTGGAAAGATACTAACTCTGAACTTCAGAGTATAAATAATGGTGTGAAAAGCCCGGTGGGGTGTGCTGGATTTGTGGAACATCACCGAGCACCGCGGCTCGCGCAACTCTGAGGTAATCAATCAACTAGTCCGTCGAGTGTGTCGCTATTGGCTCGTGGCACACCGGGTAAGCAATCCGATTTTGTGAGATGAGGGGCTGAGGGAGCGGGGTGTGAAGGGCGGCCATGAGGGTGGCGGGGTCTGAGGAGACAGGGGTGGGGCTGAGAGGAGCGGCAGGTGCTGAGGGGAGCGGGGCTAAGGTACCGGGGGCTGAGGGTAGCGGCTCACACCGCAGCCGAGCCCGTCCCGGCGCGGCCCCGCTGCCCCGGAAGAGGCGGAGCGGGCGGGCGGCCCCACGTGCGGCAGCGGCAGCGGTGGCGGCATGGCGGAGATGGAGGAGAGGGAGCAGCGGGGCGGCGGCGCGGCGGTGACCGACCCCCGCGGGGTCCTGCGGCAGGGCCGCGCCTTCCTCGACTTCTTCT
>VZTD01005593.1:27150-221999 GCA_013397725.1 Rhagologus leucostigma | reverse complement strand
GGGACATCCCCAAGCCGGAGCAGGAGGTGCGGCTGGCCGCCACTGAGAGCCTCCTGCGGCACCTGCGGGAGGGCGAAAAGGTGAGGTGGGGACCGGAGGGGCGGTGGGTGCGGGTGGGCAGTGGGTCACACGGCTCATCCCTCCGCTCCCGCTTGGGAAAGCGTCAGTGCGGACGAGGCACGGGCCGGGCGCGGGAGTCCGGCGGCCGGGCCGCGCTTGGAGCAGCCCAGGCACCGCCCAGCTCGGTCTCTCTTGCAGGACGATGAGCTCAAGTACACCCTGAAGCGGCTGGTGGGGGGACTGGGAGCCACCCGCGAGGGCGCCCGCCCTGGCTTCAGCTTGGCCTTGGCGCAGGTCAGTGTTTCCCAGCGCCGATCAGAGCCATCGGCCGCCTCTGTCCATGCCTGGGGTCCCTTTTGCTGTCTGTGCAAGGCTGGAGGGCTCCCTTCTGGGCGCTCCTGCGTGCACATGGGAGGGAAGGCTCTCACAATAACCATAGTGGTTTTAAATGGTGCTACCCTGCTTCAGAAACTTATAAATACGAACTATACCAATATCACATTCATACTACAGAATTCAGTCCTGCTTCAAGGACTGTCCTTAATTTACAAACTTTGACCAAGTTTTCCATTATTCTGCATTTTTTACTATTACTGCTTCTTAAAACTGTCTTGCTCCTGGTCTTGGTCTGTTGATGTGGGATATCTGAAAAGGCAACCCTTTAACAAACACTTCAGAGTTTTTTTCCTCCACAGTGGTTGAGTCTGTAACATGGCAAAGACTCCTAGCAATTGGGATCACCAGTGGTATCTGACCTCATCTCACCTGAGAATTTGATAAAGCAGAAGAGCCTGTGTGTTTCCCGCTTTGATCAGGGCCTTGCCCATGCTGAAAAGTTTGATTACCTCTGTTACAGGGTTAGGTAGTTTCAGCAAAATATTCTCATTATTAATCTGTCATATACAGGGAGAAAACCTGGAATATCAGCAGGAATATTTGTGTTTGCATAGAATCCTAAAATGGTTTGGATTGGATGGGACCTTAAAAATCATCTCCTTCCACCCCCTGCCATGGGCAGGGACACCTTCCACTATTCCAGGTTGCTCCAAGCCCCGTCCAGCCTGGCCTTGGACACTTCCAGGGATGGGGCAGTCACAGCTTCTCTGGGCAGGGCCTTACCTCCTCATAGGGAATGATTTCTTCCTAATATCTAACCTGAATTGACCTTCTGTCAATGTGAAGTTATTCCTCCTTGTCCTGGCACTCTGGGACTCCAAAGTCCCTCTGCAGCTCTCTTGGAGCCTCTTGAGGCACTGGAAGAAGCTCTGAGATCTCCCTGCAGCCTTCTCCAGGCTTAACAACCCCAGCTTTCCCAGCCTAGTTCCTTTTCTATACATCTTTACTGATCTGGTTGTCTTTATTCTGGCCTGATAAAGCAGCACATCTGCTGCTGTACTGAACAACTGTTCAGCTCTAGTTTAGCTTAACCCAATACATCATGAAATGGAAGAACTGCAAACAGCTATTCCATCTCTCTCCTCAGGTTTTGCAGGCTTTTGAGGAAATTCCACTGTGCGGCATTTTGGAACAGATAAAAGAAAAACACAGTCTGGAAAAAGTGAAAAAAGTAAGTCAGCTCATGGCAACATTTGCCAAGTGCTACTTTAAATGAATTGTTCTCTATTCTTTGAAGTCTTGGTGTATACTGTAGTTTTGGGGTTCTTGTTAAAGCGGATGACTATAATGAAATAACAAATATTTATGAAAACTGGAAGTTGATGACATTGTCATTTGGCCCTGTTTTAGTTGAGATTTGTCAGTGTGATGAAGAGGTACTCTAGGACAGTTCTTAAACATTGTGCAGGGAGTTGTTTTTCAGTATGTTCTCTTCCCGTGGTCGCATGTTCAAGGCTGCATCTTCCTGCCATCTTGTTCCACTGATCATGTAGCTGCATGTGAAATCTAATCTCTCAGGAAAGTAGATTTTTACCTATTTTCTTTCTTGCTTTTTTTTTAAATTTTCTTTCAGAAACTTGTGAGAAATGCTGCTTTTGGGAACTTTTTTGGAGTTATGGCTCTGTTCCAGTCTGGGCGGCTTGTGAAGGTAACAATGCTGTCAGGTGTGTCAGTTCTGGTTCTGGGGCTTCTGATGTGGAAAGAGGATTGACAGAGAAAGGCTGGGTCACTGGGTAATCGATGCAATGGCACTTGAAGCATCAAGTTCAGTTCATTTCTATTGCGTAATCCATGGACTCTTTGTGCCTTTTTAATGTCTGTTCCTCAGTAGAATGTAGGAACTGTGTCAAATAGTACAGGAGGTTCCTACCTCTCCTGGGAGGAAGGGGTCTGTTGTCATATCCAGCTGGAAGACACCGTTTTGGAAAAAGCTGAGTGGCCTATCAAGAAACAATTGTGTGTTTCGTATTACAAGTAGGCATAAACATCTAAAGAGTAGATTATTACCTGAGCCTTCATCTTAATTTTTGACATATGTCCTCTGTTTTTGGCTTCTCTTTCCTTTCTAGAACCGGAAGGCTCTGCTGGAGAGCATCCAGCTTCTCCAGCAGCTGTCAAATCACCAAACACACCTGAGAGATCTCCCGCGCAAAACTCTTATTGACATCACCTCTGAAGTACAGGCACAGCACGTGGGGTTGTGGGGGGTGGGGCGGGGAGGAAGAGAGGGCTTGGCTTTGGGGTCGGATTTTCCTTTAGTTTGTTCATAGCTGGAAGTTACAGGGGGTGTGGAAGAGTGAGTGTAAACTGTGGGAGCTGTCCCTATATTGCCTGTGGGCAGATGCTTGTATTCTGGGAAGGGTGCTCTGGTTTAGCTTAGTTTGACTTCATCGTGGACAATCCCATAGTCTGTTTCCCAGTTCACCTGCTTGGATGATGTGTTAGACCATCTGCTCTTTTGAATAGATGTATGCTGAAAACTCTGAACAGCAAACCACCTGTTTTTATGCACGAAGTCTGGGCCTAAGGTTGAATTTTGGGCTGTTGGGAATGAAATGATGTAGGGACAAGGAGTAAAGAACTCAGAGTATGTAGTAAAAGAAAAGAGTTTATTTCCTTTTTTTAAAGTGGACATTGTTTGTAGATAGGAAGACTAGCAGTGTTAAATAAAAATAGAGTTTCCTTGTGCGTGGGTTGCCCGGCCTGGGTTGTCCATGCAGAGCAGTCAGACAGCAAGAGAACAATTGCAGCTGGAGTCAGTTGACCGGAATTGCTCTCTGATGACAACATACTGTCCTACTCCCCATAGTTAAGCACCTGGGACTGTCTGGCAGTCATGGACACATATTTTTCCTTGTGTCACCATAAATACTATTTCTAGAGTTTCCAGAACACTGCAAGCTTTTAGTAGAATGTCCTCCAATGCAGATACTTTAATGTACTTACTTCACTGCAAGTTAGTAAAATGCCCTCAGATATTTCTCATATGCTTTCACCCTCGTTCCTGTCTAGGTTCCTGAAACTGTGTTTGAGGAGGTCCTGTTTGACATCTTGCAAGGTGACCTCTCTTCAGCCTTCACATCTCCAGAGAACCTGCACCTTTTGCTTGTGGGTATGCAGAAGTTCCCCAGTGTTCTGAAACCTAAAAAGCTGAAAAAGCTGTTTGGCTCACCTACTGTTGTAAATAAGGAAAATATTTCCAGGTAAGCTCTTAAATAAGGAGGTTTAACAGAACATTCTTTTTCTCTTGGCTTGCAGTGAAAGAAATGTGGCTGTGATTCTGATACCTGCTTGTATTTGCCATTGCAGGTGCTGCTAAGGGTTAGGTGTTAATTGTTATGCAGGTTCCCAAGTTATAGTTGTGTCATTTCTCCCAGGAGGCACAGCCTGCAGTTCTTGGGAAATGTTCTGTGTCCTTTGGCAGGATGAATTTGGCCTTCAGCAATTCTCTTCCAGGTCAGATCTCTCACATTATTTTATTTCTTCTAGACTTGTAGAGCTTCTGAAAAGTGCTGCCAAGTCTGAGAAGGAAGACAAGAAATTGCCCAGTGTAGTATTTGATTTGCTGCAAGTTGCGCTGAAGGAAGGTGCCTTTGAACTGTTCTGGAATGAAGTTGTGGAGAATGGGCTATTGAAGGAGAAATCAGGACCTGTGAGGTTTGTTTTAACATACACTGTTGTTTCCCGTGTTATCCTTCTGTTTCTTGACCCAGGGGTTTTGACTTCCATCTCCCTTCATGCTCCTGTAACCTGCTGCAGCACTTCCTCTCTGTCTTACCCCTGTGTGTGGACTTACTGCTGTGCCTTAGCCTGAGGGAATGTTCTTTGTTCCCACTCAGTTACATGTGCTACCGGTTGCTGGGCAGTGCTCTCCCCTTGCTGTCCATGGAGCAGCTGCAGGTGGTTCTCAAAGGGAAGGTGATGCTGCACTATGGAGAACACGTGGTAGCGACTCAGGTAGGTCTTTGAACAAGCTAAAGGCCATGTCTTGAGCACAAGTCATCTCTGCCCCACTTCTAGTTTCAAATCATCTTGTATAAAAAAGGTTTATGTCATTTTAGACCCTGAACTCTTGCTAAAAGCAGGGTTATTGTATAACCACTGGTTGCAGTGGACTGAGTATAGCCTGTGTTTGACTGTTGTTGGCTATTTTAAGGGTATAGAAAATGTTCAGCACTTCCCCACCTGCTTTCATTGCTGCTGCCGAGAAAGTTCTAGTGATGGGGGAAGCAGAGGAAGGGCAGCCCTCAGTAAATTGACAGTGTCATGTGTCGTCCTTTTAACAGTCCCTTTGATTTTGTGTGTCCAGAAGCTCCTTTTTGTTTATCATTGTGCTGGGTGTCTCATAAACATTGGAACGCAAAGACAAAAAGGGACAACTCATGCTTTTGTTTGTTAGTGCTTGTTTCAATAAGCACGTCTGAGGTTTAAGCACAAAATTTATTTGGAATTGGACTTTGGAACTCCTCTTCCTCCTTCCCTTCTGGGAAGCCAGCATACAACACGACCCAGTAATGGAGGAAAAGTAAAAGGGGAATACTGATAAAAATGGGTTTTAGCTTGGCTTTTTGTGGTAACACAATCCCAAACCTCCTCACGTGGGCCCAAAAATAGTTGTCTCTTGGGAGAAATAGGTCTGTGTGATCTTTCTGTTCTGTTATGAAAGCAGCAATAGATGTGTGGCTTTTCTCTGCAAATACTGTGTACCATGGTGCCTCCCTAAATGGGTCAGCTTTCTCCAGGATTTATCCACTGGCTTAGTAGTTTTCCTGTTTCTTACTTTTTGTGCTTGTTGCACAGTAAATTAGGCTGTGTTCTTCCATGTGCATTAAAAATTTGCTAATTTGGTCCCTGTCTGAAATGTACAAATCCCCTGAAGATAATGAGACTAAATGGAAGGAGAAGCTCCTAATATAGTTGATGATGAGAAAGTAGAGAAGATCTTAGTTTGAATTAGATTCTGGTTTTGGGGTATGTTTTGTTTTGTTTTATTTCTTGACATAGGTTGTTTGTTTTGGGAAGTAAATGCTGTTACGTTGTACTTCCTTATGGGATTCTGGTGATTGTTGGAGATGGAACTAGACAAAGCTGGAGTCTGATATTTATTGGCAGTTATCCTCCTGATTCCACTTTTTTTTATCAACAAGGAAGCAAATAAACCTGACTTGCTTTTCTTGAGAGGTGATTGATGAACCCCCTGTTGTGAGCTATTAGCCTGTTTACAGTGTCTTTCCTGGAATTTTTCTCCCAGTTTTCATATTGGTGCACAAGTATTAAGTTCTCCCAACAGTAGAAGCAGGAGCTTGCTAAACTGTGTTTTCTATGAGATCTCTTTCAGGGGTTTTTATGTTAAAAAAAAAACCCTGAATGGATTTGTAGTTAATTACAAGTTTATAGCCCCTTTATTTAAAAGAACAGGGTTCCCTAGACTTTCATTACTGTTTCTGCTCCTTCCAGATCACTGTATTGAACGTGACCAAACAAGTTGTTTTATTAATTTAAAAAAAGATGTGTTGGATTTTTGGAATGAAACAATTTCTTTGAGATTTTTCCAGTTAAGCATTAATTTTTTTTCCAGAACAAGTTGAATGGGATTGAACACTGTGGGCTATGAAAGACTGTAAGGGAATGGGATGCATGGTGAAATGGGACATGTCCTGGTGGTCTCTGTATTGCTGGACAGTGTTCAAGGCCAGCAGCCTGCCTGCTGTATGCCTTGTGGGGCAGTGGCAGGGCTGAAGATAAGACTTAGCACAAAACAGCCACACCTCAGGATATGAGTTTTAGCTTAAACGTATCAACTCCCTCTCCTTTCAGAGTGCCTCAGTGCTCCTGAGACACCAGGGAGAGGAGGTGGCATTTATTCTAACCCCTGTAGGTCAGCAGGTTCCAGGGCTGCTAGATGAGACTGGAATTGATGGTGGGGAATTTCCAAATCTAGGGAAACTCTAAGACAGATGATGTGAGAAACACCCTGGAACTTTCACCCAAAATAAAGAGTTGATCAGGCTGGGAGCTTAGTTGCACTGGCTGGCATGTGGTCCAGCCTACTGAAGCCTCACTGTTCTGGAAGGTGCAAATTACAGGCTTGATGTTGGTACATGGCAGGATTCTATGGTTGCTTAAAGTGGCTGCTGCTGTGAGAGGAAGACCATGAGATGAAATCAATGACTGACTGTACACCTTAGGACAAATAGTCAGTCACGTGACTTTAATTTACTTATTGCAGCCAAATTCTTTCATGTGATTTACACTGGAAGTGTTCAAGGCCAGGTTGGACAGGGCTTGGACCAGTCTGATCTAGTGGAAGTTGTCCCTTCAGGCCCATGGCAGGGGGTTGGAATGAGATGAGCTTTGAGGTCCCTTCCAGCCCAGGCCGTTCTATGATTCTATGGTTCGTACTTATAGAGCCACTCAGACTGAGTGTGAAGTTCCTAACCCACTTCTTTGACCGTGTTTTTCAGTTTCCACGAGGATTTAAGTTTGCTGCAGAGATGGAGGGATATATAGATACATTTCTGAGTGGCTGCGATGACCCAGAGAGGCAGCTGGCTGTGATGATGGGCTTCTCTACCCTTACCAATCAAGGCAAGCCAGTGTTGTTGAGTACTTCCAGGGTAGTCAGACACCTGCGGGAAGTGGCCTTGCAAAAATACATCTGCTGGCTCAAAGACATGTTCCTCAGGCCAGACTTGGACTGTTGTTTAGACTTCTCAAGTAACCGGCAAAAGCAGAACCGGGAAAATGCAGACATGTGAGTACATGGGTATTGCACCCTCCTCTCAACGTTTGCTGGTTCCCTTGCCATGAGTTGACAATTGTTTATTTCCTCTGTCTCAGAAAGTTTAGCCCCAGCATCTGACTCTTTTGCTGGGATAAAATTCAATCCTGCAAATTCTGCAAGCCTAGTGAAAACCAGCCGGCCTGCCCAAAGCAGACTGGATCACCGAAAGAGCCTTTTCTCTTCTTTTTCTAGCCCTGACAGTTGCTTTGGAGAATATGTCTGGTGGTTTCCTCTTTCACTACAGCTTCTCAGGTCTTTGTAGGAATTGTGCCTCTCTTCTATCTGTGTATTAGACACACTGGCACTCAGGCCAGGTTATGTGTTACTTGTGCACCTGTAAACCTGACTCTACTGACTGCTGCAATTCTTGAAGCGCTTTTTGCTCACTTGCAGAATCTCTGTGGGGTAAATAGATTGCCTTTTGCACAGTAAAAAGCAAATTTGAGAAGATTATTTCTCTTCTTTTGTACCTGTTGCTTTGTTACTACATAACTTTGCCAGTTCTAGTGTAAAGCCTCTAAATATCTGAAAGTCACCTCTTGATGCAGTGGATTGCGTGGTGTGTATTTATGTTGGGTTAGTGTTCAAACTGCTGATTGTGCCCACCTTCTTATTCAAAGAGCACAGCAGAAGACTGCTCGATTGAGAAGATGGATCATCCACCGACTGGTTAACATCACTGAAAGTGCAACGAAAAAAGAGGAGAGCCTTGTGATGGACATTGCCAGGTGAGACTGATGTAAAGACACATGTGCTTGGGATAATTCTGTTTAGCTCAACAGCAGTATTCCAGATAAGCTGTCCCCATGACACTAGGCAAATCCAGTAATGGAAATGCTCCATAATAAATCATTTAGGAGACTGTATTGTGTTTTCAGAATACCTTCTGCATAGTTGGACTAACCTGTGTCATAAGTAGTTGTCACTTAAAATCATATTAGTCCCATTTTTTTCGATAAATTTTCCATTCCTACTTGCCTAAACTGCTTGAAGATATTACTTGTAACATCAGGTCTTAGTAAGTATTTGTCTGTCACTTAAAGTGTCTTGGAGAATATGATCCCCATCTGACAGTCTGAGTATTGTGTTTTGTGGCCTTGAGTGTTGGTGCTTCACTTTTGTGAAGTCCTGAGCGTCTTTTTCTCTTCTTTACCCTGTATATCTTGAGAAAAGGGTCTCATTGTAAACAGTGGCTTTTTTCAGTGCTTGGACTTCCTTGAATGTGGCGCTGTTTGGTTTGCACACATGGGCTGATTTTGATTTCTTATGACCAATCTGGGTTTTCATTTTGTTCCTATTTGTGTCTGTTCTAGGTTTTGCTTCTTCCATGCTTTCTTTGTTGCTAAGAAAAAGAATTCCCAGATAGCCGAGGCAAGTGTCCTTCCATCAGAGCCCCTAAATGAATGCGATCATATGGAGACAGAAAACTACTTCTTTGGGTAAGGATTTGATTGCATGCTTTAAGCTTGGAAATTTCTCTTTTTTTCTGAGGGTAAGATCAGCTTCTGAATGGCGGGGCAAAACATTTGGAATGGTAGGCTGCTATTGGAGGATTTCTTTGACTCCAGCACCAGGGAATATCTTTTTTTAAGGAGATCCTGGATGGATTTTTCAAAGATCCATGTTTTGTCCACGGCAAATGTGATGTATATGTGAGATGATATGGCAGGTGTGGAGTTGAGCTCATGCTGCTTTTTCCCATAATATTTCCATTGCCTCTGTTGCAAGCTGGAAGGGGAAGGACCCAAAAGGGAGGTTCTGGGGTTGTGCTGGTGGCTGTTGGCTTTCTGTCCACTCTGTGTGCAAGGTGCTGGTGACTCCACAGCTCTCCCTGTATTAAGGGGGATAGAGTTGGTAATAGATGTTTTTAGATGATTGCCAAACCTCAGTAGAAGGAAAGCAGAGGACATGGTGGGACACAAAGTGGGAAACAACTGAGATTAATAGTGTCCTTGAGAGCACCGCATGTGCTTGGGGCCACCAAGATAATGAGCTCTACACTACTATCTTGGGTAGTGTTGGTATGTGTTGGTTGAAACTACTGTCTTGGTATGTGTTGGTTGAAAGTTGGGCACTGTCAGTCTGGGCTGCAGTGAGTGACTAGAGCTCTGGGATGAGAGTCCTTTGCTGGTGGGCGTTATTTTGGAAAGTGGGAGCAGGCCATTTGGTTCCTCTGACGGTAACATGCTGGCTGTCTTGCTTTGCAGATTACTTCAGACATTAAACACCCTGCCTGTTTTGGGGGATACAGCAAAGGCTGCAGCCTTGAGAGAGAAGCATGTCCATGGTGTGACTGCAGATGGGAAGCTGTGGATCTTTCTCCTTGTTGAGTATGCCAACAAGCTGCTCTCCAGCGAGCATGTCAAAACTGTGAAACCTTTTACCAAGGAACAGAGGGATATCTGGGAGAGGTGAGAGGCTTGGGAAACTGGGTGCTGGGTTGGTGAAGTGAGAAAGGTGAGAAAGCCCTGGTCTTGGTTTCTCTTTGGAACAGTAAAAGAGATGTTGTATTCTCTCTGCCTCCTGTTGTTCTGGTTGCTGTAGCACAGCAATTTCACAGGCAGTGGCAGTTCTTTTTCTTTCCTTTGAGTATCCTGCACCCATGGCTGGGTTTCAGAGTGTCTTTCTGTTTCTTTTCACCCCATTCCTTTCTTCCTCTTCCTTCTGTATGTTAACTATGTGATAGCCATGTCCTTTTCTATTTTTGCTCATAGTCTCTCTCCCAGATATGATTGTAACAGTCTGCTTATCTTTTCTCCTAATAATGCTTGTACAAACTTCTCAATGACTCTTTTCTGAGTTCAATTTTCCATAAAGGTCTAGCCTTGGCTGTGGTGTTAGGAATGTAGTCTGTGCACAAGTGCTGTTTTTATAACCCTGAGATCCTGTTATTGGGTTAAGACTGTACTGTATGTGTATCCAATGCCAATAGATTAAATGTCAAGTACACAAAACAGTACTATAGTTTTGGTCACATTTTTAGTCTGATCATATGAGAAGATTTGCTGTTGTAATTGTGAAAAACTCAGAGAGGTTTCTTTCTTCAGAACAATTCAGTCTGTGAAGAATCTGCAGAAGAAGGAAAACAAATCAGACAGTGCCAAAGTTGGTGCTTTCCAACAACTTCTGCTTTCAATGGCCATTCATCTTTTCAAGGTAAGACCTCTGAAGACTATTTCTGTAGTATAAAACAGGCTGATGGCTGGGCTTTCTGAACACTGAGATGGGGAGTTTCTCTGTGTTCAGAGATCCAGCCTTTGAGAACCTCTGGCTTCTGAAAACGGGCAACTGGCAGCTAATAAACTGTGATTCTTACACTGCCCGTAGACATGTAGGGGGCAAAACTTGGCCTGAGCATTAGTTCTGCCCTTGATTTGCTGCTGACTGGAGCAATTTTTACTTAATTTCATGGTTTTTTTTCTGCAAAAGAGTTGTACTAGTTGATTGTAGTATTTGTACCTGTTTAGAGTGGTCCTTAGTTTGGAGCATATTCCTTCTGTTGTTGGTGGTAGTGGGGAATTCTGAACCTGTTTACTGTCTGCTTGTATCAAACAGAATCAGTCTGAAACAGTGGATGTTCTGAGCGACCTTCTGAACTGCACAGAGAGGGCGTTCAGCAAAGAAGCCAAGAAGAAGAAGACTGGTGAGTCCTTCCTACAGAAAGAGAGTGGGATTGGTAGTGGTCTCTCAAAGACAGAAGATGGCAGTTCTGCAGTAGTGAAGCGCTCTGCACTGGTTCTGGCTTGATGCACTTACCCCCAGGAGAATCCCTTCTTCATTCTCTTTCCATGCCTTTCTAAGTCTTCTGCTCCAGCTCTCTGTCTGCACTGTCAGTGGGTTGTGTTCCTGTGTGCCTTGGAAAGGAGAGCTGAGCTCCATAGCGGCCCTTGTTTGGGTGAGCACTCCAAGGGAGTTCACTCTTCACTCTTGAGTCATTGTTCTGTGTGGCCCATGAGCTTGACTGGTGGTGAACTGGTGGTATCTGCCTGGCAAAGCTGTGGGCTTGAATACCCAGGAGGCATGAAACATGTTTTCTTCTTAGCTTGAGTTCTGAGCAAACTAAATATGTCCTGTGTGTACACACAGCTTCTTTGGAGATGGAGGCTGATCCTTGTTTAGGGCCTGTGGACCCTCTAGGTTGGGACTTGACCAGGAAAAAACTTGCCTTGATCTTTTGATTTCCTCTCCAACTGTGGTCTTGTTCTCGTGAAATCTGTGTAAATCAATTTGAGGGCACTGTGAAAATAAGAGCTGTAATTCTTTGGTGGTTTGGTTGGTTGTAGATCAGGATTCCCAAACTTTTGGACTAAAGGATGAATTTCAAATGCCATCACTTTTCATGGGCTGCTGTGACTTCTCATTTCATTGGAAACGCTATAAAATGCATATACTTTTGCTGACCAGCTGCTAATTGCTTTAATGTGGCCAAGCAGGTGTCACGGGACTTGCAGAACTGCTAATCTAAGTATTGATTTTATAAATAGTAGCTTTTGTTACCTGGTAAGGCTTTGCAGTGGTCAAAAGACCATTTCAAGCATGTTTCTCTCTGTAGTTTCTCCCTCTCAGCTTTCTGGTCTGTGTTGCTGAGTGGGTACTTTTAAGAGTCAGCTAGAAGGACAATTTTATTTTTTATTCCTTGGTGAATTTTTCCGTAGTTTCTTACTGATGTACCAACGCCTCTTCCTGTCATTGTTTGTTTCTTCCTGTGCAGACATCTCAGAGCCAGGATGGGTTGAGGTGATGGTGGAAATCCTTCTCTCCCTCCTTGCCCAGCCCAGCCTCCTCTTACGTCGAATTTCCAAGAGTGTGTTTGTGTGGATATGTCCTAACCTGACCAAGAGGGGCTTGCAGCTGATCCTGGATGTAAGTGAGGCTCTAGTAGGGCCTTGTACTGTTTGCCTGTTTTGTCCCTAACAGATTTCTGTACAAGCATGTCTCGGTTTTGGGTTTAATTTAAAGTCTACTTGATTTAGGAAATGTCCAATGATGTGTGCTACTGAATTTGAACTGTAGTTCAGAGAGAGTTGGGGCTTTTTTTTTTGGTTTTTGTGGGGGAGGAGTTTGTTGGGGTTTTTTTGTTTGGTTGTTTTTTTACAGGAGCCTGAGATCTTGTAACTTTAAGCTGTATTATTTGGTAGTTTTAGGCTAAAGAAATTTCTGGGTCAGTTTATGTAACTGGTAGATGTTATATGTGAGTATAAATGGTAACATTTCTTTTTTCTAGAAAGGTGCTTTTTTCGTAGATGTGCTAAAAATAAGTGACACTAAAAATCTGAATTGGTCATACCACTAAGAAAAGTGGTGTCTACTGAGAAAATAATATGTGGATTGCAAAGATGGGCCGTCAGGTACTTTGTGATGAACCAGCTACTTCATTTGTAACAAACCAAGATGTGCGATGCCACCAGCCTCTTCATTTTCTCCACCTTTTTTGTTACTTACAGAAGGAACTTGGCATGTTAACAAGCAGAAAGTTAATGCCCTCAAAATGTCATTATTTAGCTGGTTTACTGTGCTGAAATTTCTGTCTGTTGTACACAAGAAATGCTTTAAAACAAAACATTGAAAAAACACAAGTTCTTTTTTTTTTGGTAGGTTTTTGACCCTAACCAAGAGCAAAATGAAGAAAGTGCAGTCGTTGTGATGGAAGAATCAAACAAAAAGACCAAGTCTTCACAGGACACGGTAATTGTGCTGTTGCCAGTGACAAACACTCCTCATAATGTATAATGTTTCTCCTGAACTGTGGTAATAGATTAACATCATTTTGCTATTTCAGGAAAATGGCTGTTACTCTATTAAGATTTATTTTAAAGGTGCAACACACAAATGGCTTGTTGGAACTGCATGCTTGAGTCTCTTGGCCTGCTGTTGTAGGTGTGGCTGGTTGAATAGATGCCTTTCTGAGAAGAAATAGCTGCATCCTGAAATGAGCATAGGCCTCTCCTTTTTGCAGCCACAGACGGAATCGTGGCTGTGATGCACAGCCAGCTGCATTCCAGATCTCACTTTTTTAAGGACTGTAGAGATTCAAGTCAGAAAGCATTACAGGCATCAGCAGAGAGGAGGGTCAGATGGGAGCTGTTCCTTGGAAGCTTCTCTTTGATACTTAATATGACAGAGAGCTCTTTATTATGTTCGCTTTTAGCTCTTGTGGAGACCTGGTATCCCATTATCTGAGGTGTCTGTACTTGGATCTGAGGGCTAGAAGGAAGGCAGTAGGGGAAGAGAGGGTTGAGGTTTTATTTCTGAGCAGTGACACATCTGAGAATTGAGTTGGGCTTGTATGGTGGGCTCAGGAGATGAACTTTCCTTCCTTAGGATGAGGAAGGAAGCGAGGACTCCTCAGATGAAGACAGCAGTGGAGATGAGGAGAGCGAAGAAGTTGATGATAATTTTCGCAGTCAGCTGATGAAAGTTCTCCAAGCAGGGAATACTTTGGTATGTTTTCATTGCCTATCTTGATACAGATAGCAGGAGGTTGTGGTATGTTTTCATTGCCTACCTTGATACAGATAGCAGGAGGTTGTGGTATGTTTTCACTGCCTACCTTGATACAGATAGCAGGAGGCTGCGGTGATAGGAGATGATCTCGTAACCCACATCCTGCCTGAACTCATGCAGTCACAGCCCTGGCAGCCATCTTTGTATGGCACTTGAAACAGCTCAGGATCTTAGGTGAGCTGTGGGAATAAGTCACTTGTTCTTTTATTTATTGTTCCTACGTCTTTAGCACTTTAGCTTGTCCAGTCTAGACTGACACAGCTTGTGTTCCTGCCTGTAATAAATGAGATTGATGTGAACTAAAGCACTGAGATACTGTTACGTGTGTTGGGTGGCCTATGTGGAGGAGTGTTCCCTGAAGGCCACTCTGGAGACTTACTGTAGCAGTGATAGAGTTTGGTTTAATGATTCCAGTAAAGGCTGCAGACATAGCAACATATGAACCTCTTTACTGAAGGAGGAACAGCACAGAGGGAGTCAGGTCAAAACTGCAGCCTCTTTCCTCTTCTGATCCTCTCTATATGTTAGTGCTGTGCAGCCAGATTACCTGATGGGAAATATAAGTGAGATTTCTCATGGATCTGAGCATCTGTGTTCCCTCCCTACAGTATTATTCTGGGTTAGCTATATCCCTACTTGGTCCTGGCTCTGGTTCCCTCCCCACTGTCTTTTTGAAGAATATGAGTTGATGTGTTGGGTTTTGTCTTCTAAAAACTAAAGGAAGGAGATAAGAGTGATGAAGAGCTGGATGATGAGGCTATGATGGCTCTTGACAAGAACATCTCAGCCCTTTTTGCTGAGCAGCAGAAACGGATCCAGGCGAAGAAAGATGAAAAAGATAGAATGCGGAAAGAGAAGATCCTACGGAGGGATTTCAAGGCTAAGGTGGGAGAGAAGTGTTTGGTGTGAAGACCTCTGGCTTAGTAGCATGTTAGTTGAAGCCTATGCATGCCGTGAGCTACCTAACACTGAACAGCTTGGACATTCACATGTGTCATGAGCTCCTGGAAGCTGGGACTGGCTGTTCTGGCTGTTCTGGCTTTGTACAGCACCTGGCACACCACTGTTGGGATCAGTGAGTGGGGCTTCACAGGCCTGTTTGAAAACCAGGATTGTGCTGTCATAAAGTGCACCATGGTTTTCATTTGCTGATCTGAAATGCTTAAATTTATAAGATCCTTTCCCGCAGCTACCCAAAGATGCCTGTCAGTTTTTGTAAACTGGACAAGCTTGGTGTTCCTAGTGAGACATGTGTAAAATGCCTCAGGTCGTTTTTGCAACATAAGCTTTTTTTGGCTTGTTATGCCCGTGAAATTGGGGGGATGGTGATAAACCCTCTGATTGGTTGTGACTGTAATGCTGAGTTCAGGCCGCCTGGCGTCAGCATGGACCTTCTGGGACATTCCAGCATCCAGGGACAACTCCAGCCGCTCCCAGACAGAAATGGGAGTCAGGAGTCAGGTTAGCCAAGGTGAAGACTGAACAGTGAAGTGAGCCAGTGGCTCTACTTCATTTCCTTTCTGATGCTGTTTTATAAAAAAGGCTGATTTTATGCTAATACACTGTCTGGAATTCAGGGGGGGCTTGCAGGGGTGAGAGCTGTCAGTCAGTGGTGCTAACAGGGACCTGTGCCAGGTGAGAGTGGCTGCAGGTCTGGCCAGATGACATTGATTCTTGTAACTGTTCTTTTTAAATGGTGTCACTGCACGAAACAGAGTTGAAACCAACAGACAACTCTTAATCTTCAAATTTTAATTTTCAGTTTCCTGTGTCCTAACTGTACAAATGATACCAGAATGTGTACAGATCTCAGCTGCAAATAATTTTCTTCAGCCCCCTCCAGCTGCTCCATAGCCTACTGGTAGCTGCTCTGGATAAATCCATCTCGTTTCCCTGTCTGCTGTGCTCCTCACATCAGTAACTCTGTTTGCAGGTGTTGGATCTGATTGATGTGTTCCTGATTAAGCAAGCAGAGAACCCCTTGGTGTTTGATATCATTGAACCCCTGCTTCAGCTGATTGAACAGTGCATGAGCTCAGACTCTGACAAGCAGGAGGTTGACTTCCTCCAGAAAACAGCCAGTATCTTCAAGTAAGTGTCCTTAGACCTCCAGGTAATAGACAATGGCTTTTGATAAATGGCTGTGGTATTGGTTGAACACCAGGAGCTGGTCTTTCTAAGGTTGAAGGCAATTGTTATGCTTATAGACAGTGTAGGGTTAGATTACCAGCACCACACACATACACAGTGCTTAGTCATAACCTGCAGGAAAGGAATTAGGGTCTGGATTTTCTAGGCTAAAGGACTTCAAGTGTCAAACCTGTTTGCAGGTGGAAGCCTCAAGAACAAACACAAGTATTGCAGGTATGCGCCATGTCACTGAATACCTCCATGGGCCTCTGACCTCTGAGTCAGACATGCAGCAACTCCCAAGGCTTACAGAATTGCTGCTGTGGCTGGAACAAACTCTCAACAAGTCATTTCTGAGTGCAGAGTGCAAATTCTCAGTTCAAGGCCAGAAGTGAGGGATGATACCAGCTAGACAGACTTAATGCATGGTTTGTCACATATGTCCTCTGTGCACCACTTCTTGACATCTTCAGCACTCTCTAAAGCGTTTTCAGTGCTGCTCTCTCGCCCCAGTTGAGAAGCAGTTGTGAAGTAACAAGATTTAAGATAGCCAGTTCCCTTTGCGGGAGCTCTGAAGGAAAGTCAGCTCTGATGCCTAAATTTGTGCTTGAAGGTGAAGAGTGGTAAGTGTCCTCACCCTTCTTGCCACAGCCATGTGCTGCACACAGCTATCATTGTTTGTTATCATTCACTGTGTTCTGGTTTTGTTCTCACTCACCCTGACAAAGTGATGAGTGTTCCTGGCCATCTGTTCCCCAGAGCTCTCTCTGTTGATAATGGCTTTGGGTTTGTTTTAATACTGTGCAGGAACTCGCTGTGCCGCAATAAGCAGTACTGCAAGAGAGTGGCCTCCCTACAAGAAGATGTGCATGCTTTAGTGCAGAGACTTGTCAAGAAAGCTTGCAAGCACACCGACTCTGCAGTGGCTCTCTATTACTTCAGGTGAGTGTTCATAAGAAGCATCTCTGCTGGTGCTGGGAGATCTGAGCAGGTGTGAAGTTGTGTGTTAAGAGGTCTGGGAAACGAGAGCCACGCAGAAGGCTTGGTACCAGCATCTGTGTCTTACGTAAGGACTAGTCAGTCCTGGCAGTCTGAAGCTTTTTCAAACATGTCTATTTTTTGGTGATTGTCTTTCATAGCTTCTGTGATACAGAAATGGTCTGGTACAGCTTTGCTGCTGCTGGTGGGAAGTGCTTTCTTGAGGCTGCTTCTGGGAGTAATGCAGTGTATGTGATTCAGTGGGAGATGAGTGTAATTCCTAGTCAACCTCTGTTCTTTAAATGCAATGTTTACTATCTCCGTGATAGCACAATGAGGACAATAGCGATCGAGTCCTGACTGTACATACCAGTATTTTCTCCTTTGCTGTAGAACACAGGAAAATTAGGATAAGCCAGATATGTATTTGTTAGAAAGATGAGTGATCTTGGTGTTCTGTGGTGTAAATAGGAGTGCCATTTACCAGCAGGCTCTCTTGTGACATACAGCCAGTTTCACTAGGCTTTCATACTCAGTCTGGGGTTTTTCAACTCAGCTGTGTGTGCAGTAGGTACCATGTTGCATAGTCAACCCGTTGCCAGTGTTGGTTCTGCAGCACATCTGCCCCATGGCTGTGCAGGAACCATGGTACTTCTGGCAACACAGGGCTGGCTGTGTGTGCTGCATGGCTCCCTGACAGCTTCCCAGCAGTGGCAGTCCTCAGTGGAGCAGTGCCCAGTAAATACTGCATTTTCCAAAAGCACAGAGGTCTGCATGCTCTCCCAATGGATACGCTTGAGTTCTCCAGCACATGGCAGCTGGGGCTGAGAGGCCATGCTGCAGCACTGGCTGAGCTGTGCAGGCTCAGAAATCCTGGGCAAGTGCAGAACTCCTCCAGCAGTGCAGAAGCATGAGCTTGAGGAAACCAGGCTAATAGTGGGCATATCTGACTGTGATGACAGATAATGAAATGATTCAGCTTCCTAAGGTTTCTCTGTCTTTAGGTCTGGCCAGAGCAGGTTAGACTGAGAGAAGGGGCCCTCGAATTCTGTAACCATCTTTGCTACCGAATAAGCTGCCTGCACTGCTTGGCCTCTGCCCTCAGGTGGCTTTGCTGTGGCACTGTGGTAACTGCTGTGTTCTCCGCTTTTCTTTTATAGTGCCTCATTATACCTGCTCAAAGTGTTGAAAGGAAACACGTCATCAACTCTTCCTCCCCCTGAGCCAGAGAAACAGAATGACAGCAGAGCAAAGCAGGCGTGTCAGGTAAGACACAAGGCTGCTCCTGAGGATGTGTTTTTTACCAGTAAAGCTGCATTACCTGGTTTTGCTGAGTGGGCCTTGATTGTTCATTGTCACTGGGCCTGCTGCTTGCAGGTACCCGTCTACATGATTTCCATAACACTGAAAAGTTCTCCATCCCTTTCTGGCCCTCACCCTCCTGCCTTTCAGTGCCTGCTTGCACATAGGCACAGGGGCAGCTGATTCAGTGGATCTGGTTGATGTCCAAAGAAGCCTGATGTGTATTTGTGCTGTTCTCCTCCCTGATTTGATGTTTTTTCCATTAAACTTCTGGCAGTCACTCTTGAGTTTTTTTCTGGGGGGTGCTGAGGAGCAGGAAGACACAGAACAGTGGTGGATGAGAGTAAACTCCTATTCCCCTGAGGTTTGGTCTAAGGTGAAGTGTGAAGGGTGAAGAGTGTGTGAAGCAGCCCTGATTTTGGTGATAGTTGTTTGGAGGGAGACTTCATCTGATTGTGCTACAGGTGTCCATTACTAGGGGACCCTTAGTCTGATCCCCTTTCACTTATGGTCAATCCCACAAAACCTGTGATTTCACAGGTCTCAGAGTATGGTGACCCTTTATATTGGGCAGCCCACTCCAGTCACTTCCACTAGAAATGTAGCAAGTAGTGTCTCAGTCTCACCAGCTGACCCTGACCTTGCCTCTGAGCCCCTAAAATTGAGCACAGGAATTAGTGCCTTAATGCTGCTGACGTCTTGGGGTAGAAAAATAAATGGAGCTCGTTCATGGAAGTTACACACATTGAGGTATTACTGGAGGCTGAAAAGACAGCCAGTGTTTCTAGGGCTTAGTGAGACACGGAGGGTGTTAATCCAAGTAGCTCCTGTGCAGTGCTGGGCCTTTTGTGAAAGAAAAACAAAATGGGAGATCTGGGGGGAATATAAACAGCATACTTGACTTTGAGGCTAGAGTGAGACATGCTTCACAGCATTCTTGTGCAGCTTCACAGGGAAGCCTCTTATTCCAGTGGGAACAGAGCTCTGGTCCTGATCAGGCAGGGACAGAGCTAGCAGCTGACGCAAGCTGCTGGTTTGAGGGAAGTGACAGCTCAGTTCGTGTGATGCTGCTGGTGCTGACATTGTGTTGAGGCCAGGAAGGCTTTGCTGTGGGGAACCAGAGACAGAGGTGTGGTGTGTTTCCAGTGAGCTGTGCTTTATGAGCATAATTAGGAGCTTTTCAATAAGCAGGAAAGTGAAACTAGAGCATACACTAGGATGCAGTAGCCAAATTTATGGAAGAACTATAGAAGAAGTTTTTTACAGTAAATATGTGCATGGAAGGAGGAATCAATTTTTTCCCCTGCAGGTGTGTGTGTCAAATAAGTGCTAAGTAGAGACACTCAACTAGAAAAACTGAGGTCACATATTTCAAGACCCATCTGCCTTGTTGCACTTTAGCCTGTGTTCAGCTGCAGTAGCACTGGGAGTTTGACCTGAGAACGGGACACCACGTTAATATGGCTTTAGCTTTTCATGGGGCCAAGGAAAAATTCCTTGGGCACATGCTCACTACTGTGAAGATTACAGCTTTTTCCTTCTGGGCCCTAATTTTTGACTCTTCCCGAAGAGCAGTACTTCCCTGGCAATATGAGAACAGTCAGGAACGTTGGGATGCAGTGCTCCATACTTGGCTCTTCAGTGACTCCTGTTTGTTTAGAGATCCATGTAGCCTGAGCAGGTGTCAACTGGTTGCTGTGTGTCTGGGATTCTTGTTCCCCACCAGAGGGGGATATTGCAGCACGGACACAGTTTTGGGATTGCTAGATCCCTGATCAGTGCTAGGGCTTGTCTGCTGAGTACGTAGGAGCCCTAACATAGCTGCTGATTGTATGTAGATACAGATACATACATACACTAAATCTATACCCTAACGTTAGGATTAGGGTTACAGATTCAAGTAGCTCTTCAGCTGAGAACACCATGTGCACAGCCCAGCTACTGCAGGATGGGCTTGGCGTGCTCTGTGAGCCTCATGTATTAGACGTGCCAACCACAAACCTAGAGCACAGCCCCCACACTACGTGAAGTGTGTGTAGTCCTACTAGGAAGCTGTGCTGCCCTTCGGTGACGAGGTCATATGTCTGTCAGTGCCTGGGAGAGCATATTTGGGGCCCACTTGGTTGTTTCTTCATGGTTCTGTGTCATATCTCAAGTATATTTAGTTGTTGGAAAAATCTCTGACAAATGATGAAAATGAATGTATTCATTGTTAGTGATTTATTCTTGTGTTTCACTGGAAAAGCTTTTGTTGTGATTTTTTCCCTACAGCTTTTGAACCCAGGTTGTTTGAATGTGAAGAAGGTGGCTGTTATCTATCAGGAGGCACTGACCCAGTTCCTTAGTAAACGGAACAGTCCCCTTACGTGCTCCATGTTCCATGATCTCTTCAAACGCTTCCCAGTAAGTGCTCCTGACTCTGTGCTATGTTGTCTTCTGCTGGCTCCAAAGTATGATTATAATTCTGGGGAAAGTAGGGAGAGAAACTTCTCTGCTTTATTGCAGACTTTTGAAACTGCTGTGAGGTTTCCTTGGATCTTCACCTGCACAGACTCTTTAATACTGCATGTTTTTATAGCAACGCTGCAGGAGGGCAGGATCTTATTTATGGTTTGGGCTGGGATACTGCATGCAGAAAGCAGGTGAACAGAAGGCTGCTCTTTAAAACATAGCCTAAGAAGCTCTGATTTTTTACCAGTATTCAAGACAATGTGGATGAGCAAGTTTTGCATAAAGGCAAAACAGTTCATCTTGTTTGAACAACTATGTAGCTCCTGTCCAGCTCTGCTCTGACTACATGCTCAGTTTCTCAGTTTTCTTCCAAGAAGGCTGAGGAGTGTAAAGTCTAATTGGAATCTAATCTCCAAGCCTGATATTCAGACAGTGCAAGTGTCTGAAATGTTTGAGGTATTTCCTGCAAGCCTGACCTATGCCTGGGGCTGGTCTCCACTATGAGGACAGCCAGTTTTTAAGAAACAGGCCTTAGGCCTGAATGTCATACAATTGATTCTTCAGGGATTTTTAGGTCAGAGCAAGCTAGAGAGAGCTGCCAGAAGCCCCTTCTCGAAACCTTTTTGAATTGATGTCTGACATGAGGGTGGGAGGAGCTGTAGGCTTGTGTAACTGGGGAAAGAGGCTTTCAGACTCTGAGGGACTCCATCCAGGAGAGAGTTCCTCTGCTTGCCAGGTTTCTTAGGACACCAGCCCACGATGCCTCATACGTAAGTTTTAGAAATGGAGGGGAGAGCAGGGTTGTGTGTTGCCCACATGGACAGCAAATTTAAGATCCCATCTGCAGGTTTCTAGAGCCTGTGGATTCCATATGACTGTTCCTCGTAGAAATGTCTTTTAAAATCACCACATCCACATGTCTTTCTAAATACCTCCAGGGATGGTGACTCAAACACTTCCCTGAGAAGCCTGTGTGAGTGCCTGACAACCCTTTCAGTGAAGAGATTTTTCCTAATACCTAATGTAAACCTCCCCCGGTGCAACTTTAGGCCCTTTCCTTTTGTTATGTCATTTGTTCCCTGGGAGAAGAGACCAACCCACACCTGGCTGCAGCTCAACATGTTCTTTGCCTGGGACTGGGGCTCTGCACAAAGTGAACTGACACTACAGATACAGACTTTAGTCATCACTAGGCAGATCACAGTGGGTGAAAAATACTTGCCTGATTTTTCCAAGTGAATAGAGGTGAAGAGTTTTGCTGCTGCATTTTGTTGTGATCAGAATTTCACTCTGAGGTGATGTGAACAAAGCTGTTAATTTTCAAATAAGCTGTTGCTGATTTCTGGGCACTTCTCTTTCTTGTGTCATTTTCTTCTTACTCAAGAAGCTGTGTAAAATATAGACTGTTTCGCTTGAAAAACAAACTGCTCTCTGTCAGCAAACCACTAATAAGAGACTCTGTCTTTCTTTGTTACAGATCATGTGTAAGCCATTAGTAGATACTCTTGTTGAGTTTATCACAGCAGCAGCCAGGCAACATCAGCAGGTAAGAATGGAAGTAAACAAACAAAGCTGTATAACAGTCAGTCAGAGAAGTCACTTAAACATGGCAGCTCAGATGATTTTTAATATGTTTATGATATGCTTTTAGGGCTGCCCAATTTTGGAAGTGGCCTCCGAGGGGCCAGAGCTTTTGCAAATACTGCCTTAGGTGTGTGAAGTTGTGGAAGTGCCACACAATATATCCACAATCATGAGGGTTCTTTGGTAGCATCTCCTTTAAAAACTGCCTGCAGCTTTCAGGGTTGAGGCCAGATGGTGGTAGGCGTTGACTCCAGTTGCTTATTCTGTGATTACTTCCTTCTTGGCAAGACGTTCCTTGGTATTAATGGAGCATGCTGTAATCCCTGCCTTCTCATGCTACCTCGAGGTCAGGTTCTGTGCCTTGCTGGCTGTCCTGCGTTTTCTAGTCCACGTGCTGCTGTATTTAGTTTAAAACCACCTGTACCACAGATCGGATTTTTGATGGTTGGTTGCCTGTGCCTGACTAACACAAAATTAGTGGAGTCTTATCAATAAAATATTGCAGGATGAGTGCACAGCTCAGTGTTGCTGGTGCAGGGAATGAGGCCTGTCTGGATTTTCACTGCAGTGGGGGGGCCTTCCACACAGTTTTGGTTATTACCAAAACCCCTCTAGGCCAGTAGCACTGTCTCAAACTTTCCCAACCCCAGCTTTTCCCTGTGTCTGTCTCCTGCAGAATTGCATCCTAGATTGACCTTTCTGTTTCATAAATAGCTGTTTTATTGTTTCTGATTGTTGGAGGGAATGTGAAGGGGTAGGTATGTGTTCACAGTAGGGCTGCTTTACGTTGTCAGTGTAAATTGCAGTTCAGACTCTTTTACCCAACAGGAATGGCTTTGGTTTAAAGAAGAAACAAAAACAAAAACAAACAAAAACAACAACAACAACAACAACAACAAAAAAAAAAAAAAAGGTGAATTAAGCTATTAGTAATATCAGTGGATGGTAATAAGCATGTGTTACACAAATAACAAATTAATTGTAAGGTCCATACTTGGTCCCATCCTCAAGAGACCAGAACAGCATCCCAAACAGACAGCTCCATTATGTGAGTATCTTTGCTTCTCCACAGGGAATAGGATTGTCCTTCTACCAGGGCTTCCACAAAGCTGCTCGAGCTTTGTTTGCAGAGCCTGTTTGCCTGTGGGTGGGAGGAGTAGGGGAGGGCATGTGGAGTGTGTGGGAGCTGGGTACCGAACATGGATATACTGCTGTTCAAACAAAGGCACATGGAGAGTGAGCTCTCGAAAGCCTGTGGAGCTTGGAGTTGCAGCTTTACATTTTTCATGCAGTGCTTCCTTTTCAGGAATTCTGGCTTCCCAGCATCAAATGTCCAGTTTGTCAGGTCTTCAATTAAATTTTCCCACTGATTCTCAATGCAAATGTGCTTCGGTGATATCCTAGTGGGTAGGATAGAAGTCAGGTTAGGTGGGTGTATATGGCAAAGTGATGTGGGTAAAGCAGGGGGATAACTTCTCCCTGGAAGCTTCTGGGAAAATGAGGTGGAAGGACTCAGCTTCCAAAAGGGCTGTACTAACTCGGGGTCCTGAAGACACCAAAGGTCTCATGATACTCTGAATTTGGCCAGCCCTGATGACTGAGAGGCAACTGGGGTGATCTTCCACTTTTAGCCCTGAATATTGGCTTCTAATCATTAAACTAGCTTAGTCCCAGGGACTGGAGGCTTAATTTCTGTTCTAACACTCCTGTTGTTAGTGGTGATTGTTCTGGCTAAGGCTGCTGCATCTGTATGGACAGCTAATCCCACTGGGATTGGCTCTGCAGATACCTTTAGGACGGTGTCCCTAGGGCCGTGCCAGGTGGGAAGAGCCATACTCTGCACAGGAAGGTGGAGGCTCAGCTCTGGGCGGGTGTCTTGTGTTGGCCTGATAATGAACCCTGGGGCTCTGGCCCAGCAGGGCTGCTGGCCACTGTCCCAGCCAGGCTGCTGGCCACTGTCCCAGCCAGCCTGGGGGAGAAGGAGATGTTCCTTCAGGTTGAGCTTTAAGGTAGCTGTGAGCAAAATGAAAAGCGATACATGAAGAGAATGTGAGGCGGGTGTTCCTTCCTCCTCACTCCAGATACCTGGGAAGTTTGTGAGAGCAGCATGGAGGCTGGGGGCCTGTTCCACATCTCCTCTCAGCCAGACTGGTCCCTACGTTTCTAGAGCCTCTAAGCAGGATCTTGCGGCCACTGGCCTACATGCCCAGCTCTTTCTTCAAGGAGCTCTGCTCTTGCTGGGGCCTCTAGTGTAAAGTTAAACTTGATCATTAAGTGTTTACCCTGGACCAGCCTGGCTGAGGCGGTTTGCAGAACAGTGTACAGCAAGGCCTGGGCCTGCCTAGCGTCTGGGCAAGAAACAGCAAACCTGAACTGTGTGTGCACTGTTGTCCCCGTGCTTGCTGTTGTGGGCTGCTGCAGGTCTGTCAAATTCAGTTTCTGGGCAGTGGTAACAGAGAAGATCCTGTCGAAAATGCAGGAGCTATTCAGGTGCTGCTCAGCTGGCACTGGCTTGGAGAGGAGCAGTCTGGCCTCTCCAGCCCCAGCCGTTTGTCCTGACCCTGGGGACCTCACTGTCTGCCTGCTGCCCAGGTGTTGGTGTATTTACGTCACAAAATGGGACATGAGGATCATTTGGCTGAAAAATTGTCTTGCCCTTGCACGCATACTTTTTTCCCCCCTTTTTCCATGTTAGGGTTAACTTCAGTCAATTCACTGGTCTTATTTAGGGCACAGGGACAGTCTGTTCAGGGGCAGGAGTATCTTGGTGAAAGCTGTGATTTATTTCATCAGAGGCAGTACTCATTAACATGAAATTATGGCTTCTGTAAAGTCAGTACAAGAATACTGGAAAGGAGAGATTGTCTGTGGACTGTTGGCTATAGCTGATGACCCAGGCAACTGGGTCTTGCATTGCTGCAGCCTTTCTGTGCATCCTGGCTCCCTCAGTTGGTCGCCTCTAAAACCTGAAGAACAGCAAACTCTCAGCTGCAGTGTTGTGTATTTACAGTGTTGTGTCTTTGTAGCTATTGGATGGGTGTTACTTTCTGGGAGGTACTTTTCTTTGGCCTGGGTGTTTGCTGTAGAGTAGGGTGTTTTGGAGCTATCCAAAGGTTGCATCTTGATGCAGAATTTAGCAAAAGAAGCTTTAAAACAGAAACTTTATATAGTGTGACTGATACTGTCAGTCCTTTTCCTCTGACACTGTTCCTACATGCCTAAAGAAGCAGTGAGGTTGTTCAGCTCCATGTTGAAGTAATTCGTGAGATAAAACAACACTTTGGGGAGGGTGAGAGCTCTCAAGGCAGTTTTAAGTGTCGCTCAGTGATTGGGTTGGTAGGTTTTCTTAGCAGTAAGCTCAACCTGTATAACAAGTTTTAAACTTTCGGAAAGGTGAATTTGCAATGGTCTTACTGAGACTGAACTTGAGACTGAAGCTTGTACTTGTGGCCAAGTTCTGCTCCTCTGATGTTACTACTAGGGCACAGATGCCTGCAGGAGACAGTAATGCAGCAGTTTCCCTGGAAAGGGAATTGGTGTAATTTGTGACTGGGGGGGACAAAGGCAAGGGATGTTTTAACCGTGGAAAAGGGGGTTGTCATCTCACCTTGAATTCATTTAGTACCTATTTAAACCTATACATCAGAAAGATACAAGATGAGGATGTGTGTGATGGTGGATCTGCGAAACCACCTTGTTTCAGGCAGTTCATGCTTCTCAGCTGGCCTTCTCACCCACTGTGAGACCACACTGGCTGCAGGACCCTGTGACTCATGCTCTGCAAGTTCAAATGCATTTTACCTGAGGCAGCTGGTGCTCTGAATGCTCAGTGATACTGGCTGGCCTGTTTTCAAACGCTGCCTTTCTTCAAGTGGGAAGTTAAAGTCCCAAACATGCATGTGTTAAAGTTAAAATGCTTCAGGCTTTGAAAAAATCAGCATACTAGTGTTTGGTTGTCACTCATTTATTGAACTGAGAAATCTGGTGGGGTTTGTGATGGTTTGGGTGGGTTTTTTTGTTTTGATTGTGGGCTTTTTCCTTTTGTTTTTTTCTACCATAGCAGTTGGGATCCCTTTCACAAACTTCTGTTGATCCTTGCCATCCCATATGTATGTTAAATCACCATATAACTTAAGGCTGTACTGTCTTCTCAGAATATGGCCTCCCTCATCCCTGCCATGTGCCCTTGCAGTGTTGTCTGTTGTAGAAAGAAGTGACCAGAAACTACACAGAATCATTTGATTGCAAGCACCTACTGTGAAGGTTTTCAAGAGGACCTTTAGTGTGGGAGAAGTGCTAAAAGTTAAAGTAAAAAAAGGAAGAAGGAGGTAAAGAATGACTTCGTAGAGCAGTCTAATCTAGGCTGTTGAATGCAGTTCTGTAGACTGAGGTCCCATGAATCAGTCACACCATGACCTTGTCCTTGCAGGTATGTCTTCAGTGGTAGGAGAATAGGGCCAGTGCCCCCATCACAATCTTTTGGTACATCTAGGCAGATCTGAGAATTTCCCTTACAGACAAGGTGCTTACACCAGAGTAAAGTGTAGCTACTATTTCTGGAGTGCAGTTGCAGGCTCATACCTGTCACACACCAGTGCTCTGAGGGGCTCAGGTACAAATGGCAGCTGGGGAAAGAGACCCCAGTGATAACTGGTATGGGAAAATGACAAGTCATCACAAGTGGAGCTTGCTTCCCTTTGAGTTGTCCTCGTGCTAGTGAATTGTGACAAGTGTCTGGCACAGATGATCTCACTGGTAGTGCAGTTAGCCAGCAGAACGTGTATGGTGCTGACAGGATGGGGGAGGCTTGTGCTGTTTCATGGACAAAGGATGTTCCTGTCAGCCTGATGTCTTCCACGAGCACTAAACATATTCTCTCAAAATCTGTTTGGAAAAAAACGTGTGTGAGCTAGTCCTCACTTCCTCCTTTCTTAGTGCGATTTGTTCTTACTGCTGCAATTGCTTTCCAGGAGACCTTGACCTCCAGATTACTTCCTTGTGCCTTGTTTCAGTGGGTGCAGTGTTGCTTTTTCAATATGCACAAACGCTTGGTTTTTTAGTTTGTGCTGATGGGGCATAAACCAGGGATCAAGATGTGTTTAATTTAATGATTATTGCATGACTCAGCTACATACCAGAACCCTCCTGAGCCTTAGGTGAGGAATGTCTTCCTGGTTTATTTTTAGCTGTATTGGTCTGATGAGCAGAGCTACAGTAACATCTAATTCTGTAATTGTGCAGTCCTGGGCTGTCCCTGGGCTGATGCTGTTGCAGCACAAACCCCTCAATGCTGCACTGGTAATTGCGGTGAGATTCTCACTGCAGTATCCCCTCATTCTCATGTGTGAGTACTGGATGAGTCCATGAACTAATGTTTCTACCCTAAAAACTCCCTCTTGTGAGCCTGAGGATCAGGTGAAGAGGGAAAACGTGTGGCTCGTTGCATTGCAGTACCCAGATGTGCTGCTGATGCAGGCTCCTGCAGGCAAGGGCACCTGCCAGCTCCTACCTGGAAACAGGCTGAAGCACAGCCTCTCTCTAGCCTGGCCTGGGAACAGCTGTGCTTTTCCCTAAGAAGTCCAGCTTGTTGGCCAGCAGTATTGGAACCAGTTTGGAAATGAGCACTAATAAATGAAACATCGCTACTGCCAGGAGTAAGGTGTTGTCTCCATCTTGCTCGTGGCAGACACTTAATACCTCTTCTAGTCTGTAACTTCTTCCTAGGATTTACAGAAATGATTTAATATCCATCCCTTGTTCTTTTCCTTTGAGAAAGGCACTGGGAGTGTACACATCAACACAATTGCTAAGAGCCTCTGCAATTACTTTTGCACTGTGGTCACACATCAATTTGAATACATTCCTGCCTTCTTATTTACAGTCAAAGCTATACTGATTGAGAATGTTGCAGTAGCTGGAAGCATAATGCGGCTATATTTGTCCATCAAGTGAGTTTATTTTCTGTGATTTGGCTGGAGCTCTGCTGAGCTGATGTAAGTGCAGACCTGTCATGAAACTAATAAAAATCATTTTACTTAGTGTGGAAATGAGAATGGGCACTGAGACAGAGTTCAAAATGTCATCTTATGTCATATAGATTCATTAGTATTTCAGAATGTGTTTTTATAAAGCTGTCTGTGACAAGGAACCCTTTAAGATCTATCTAATAAAGAATGTATTTTAGGTAAGTTGCTAATTAATCTTGGTGCTTTGGCAGTCTCCCCAAAGGGATCAAACATATATAGACATAATTTTACGGAACTGAAGCAGGTCTGTGCCAGAGCTGCCAT
Source organism: Rhagologus leucostigma (assembly GCA_013397725.1). Taxonomy (NCBI): domain Eukaryota; kingdom Metazoa; phylum Chordata; class Aves; order Passeriformes; genus Rhagologus; species Rhagologus leucostigma. The sequence goes on along the minus strand of VZTD01005593.1, from coordinate 193,520 downwards.
CACCAGAAGAGTGAAATATGATCCCAAAGTCCTGCCAAAGAGGTCTTGGCTGGTTGACAGTTGTCCTTCTGAACAGTTTATGTTCTATGTAAATATCTAAGTTAAAAAGTAATTAAACTTTAATACAGCAAGAGCAATAAACGTGCTGCAAAGCCTCAGAAGCCAGCACCCCTCTGTGTGAGTGTTTGGGAGTATTTCACTTCATGCTGGGGGAAATGAATAGATCCCCACATTAATGCACTGTGTCCTGCTTGCATGCTCACAGATAGCTTCCAGCAGGTGGTAGAGGAAGAGCTTGTTATGGAACATTTTGCATAAACTGTCACTAAAAATGAAATAAAGTAAACCTTCCCAGATAAGAACCAGCACTAGTTCAGCTCTACCTCTTTTGCGTCAGAAATGAGCACTGGGCAGCTGGTGGGAGCTGAGCAATAGGCCATGAGTGAAAGGCTCTGTTCCTTCAGAGCATCCTCTGTCCCTTGGCACAGGTCAGATGCCCTGTGCCTGTGTCCTCTGTAGACGTGTCATGGGTGGACAGACCTTCAGAGGGTGGATTGTCCACAGGCAGTGAGATCCAAGGGATGCGGTGCTGGAGAGGCTGTTGCCTGTAGAATCTATCCTTTTCATCTTCCTTGGTTCAGTATGTGCCCTCTCCTCAATGAAAAGAAATCGTTTGCAGCTGGAAAATCTACATCAAACTGACATGCTTTGGCTGCAGTCCCTGTCCTGTTCCTGGTTTTGTTTTGTGTAAGGTGATGGTCAAGAAGAGTCAATGTTTTGCACGGTGAAGCTCAACTATGGGTGGGCTCTTGGGCATTTTTGATCTATTTCATCATAGCCAGCATAGCCATCATAGCCAGCATAGCCAGCAAAGCCCTGTGACATGAACAGGGTATGTAAACTCTAGGTATGTAAACTGTCCACTGCAGTTGAATGGGAAGCAGCTGAATGCTTAAGTGCTTTTCTGGGTCAGGGCCAGAGTGTTCCTTTTTTGTGTGGAGATTTTTAGTTCCCAGACCTTTGGGATGGTTGTGCCATGTGGATTATTGCATCCCAGCCTTTCATTTTTGAGTGTGTTTCTTGCACTGGGATTGCTCAAAGAAACCATTTTCCTTTGGTGAGCAGGAGGACATTGACAGCATCTATAAATAGTCTCTGATGTTCTTTGGAAAAGTGTCTGATGCCACAGCAAAACATGTCTCCCTGAGGAACTGCTTTCTAAGCTGTGTTTCTCTCTTACTTGTGTGAGATGGTTGAAAATTTAAAAAGGTCCATGTAAATTTTTCAGGTCCTCCTGACTGCATTTAAGCTGAGTGCTCGAAATCCCATGGCATGAGTTTTCGCTTGTATTTGCATTGAGAACTTGGTGTGCTCATGGTGTATTTCAGCTGAATGTGGGACCCCTGCCACTGAACCTGCAGGGTCTCTTAGGAGCATCATGCATATTGTGAGCTGTTTATGTTTGTTCATTCTTCCTTCATACAGGTTTTTTTTTTGTTGTGCTTCTTGGTGCCTTCTAATGGCCTCTCTGTGTCTTTTGCCAGAAGTATCTAGCAGACAGATGCCTGCATTGCCCACAAACAAATCCATAGCGATACCAGGCATTAATTGACTGGCACAGAGACACTGCCCTGTTATCATCCCCAGTCTTTATATTCCACCATACTCAGTGCAGCACAGGCAGAACATGAAAAAGCTTCTGTTTGCCTCTTTATTGTGATTCTGGAGATATAGGCTGTGTTTATTCTGCTCACTGCTGTTCAGCTGATTGTGTTGATGATCATGTAGCAAATCCTCAGTAATGGAGGAAACATTCTAGTCTGTTGCTGGGAAGAAATAAGAAAATTAAAAGGTCACATAAACTTTAGTTCTTGCTGTAGACACAGCTGCTGGTAAGAGCTGTCCAAGGAGGGAAGCGCTCCAGAGCAGTAACAGCCCTGCATGTAAGATGGACTTGCTGAGTTAGATCGATACCATATTGCAGTGATTTTCCAACTCTGAATAATTTCCTAGCCTACTAAATTAAATTTGCCATCTGACACATGGGTAGTTGATAGTTTTTAAAAAGTGAATTGATAGTTTTTAAGGAGATTGAATCACCCAAGTGTGTTGTGCTCAGCCTGCCAAACACAGCCCCTTCCACAGTTTGAGGAGTAGCTGTTTGTGTAGAGCAAATGGGAAAAGTTTGCTCAGAGACAAGGTCATTGCCATGTGTTTAATAATGGCAGAACAAACACAGGAGGGGAAGAAGTGGCTGTGGTGTGATAAAATTAGCGACTCTCGTCATATGGACTCAAGATACATTAATGTTACAAAATATAAAAAACCATCAGGATAGAATCCTGTTGAAGTTCTGGGGAATGACTTATGTTCTGTTTACAGTGAGCTATGGGATCTTGGTGTGGGAGTACTGGCAGGTGTGTTGGAAGGGTGTTTTGTTGGCAAGCGAAGAAAGATGAGGGCTTCTACAGCATAAAATGAAATGCCAGTCTGGGCTTTGTTCACTGACAAGGATGTCCCCAAGTGTTTGTGTACTAAATGGCAGGTCCATTTTTGTTGTAATATGGGGATGTGGGAGTAGTGGGGTTTGGCTGCTTCTCTTTCTGCTTTCCCTTGGCACATATTAAAATGCCACTCTGCAAGAGTTGAAGCACAAGAAAGGAGTTCAGGTTCCTCTGCAGGATTTCTCAGCAACCTCTACACAGAACAGGATTTCCAGCCCTGTCCCTCTTCCCAAGGGCACTGTGCCCTCTGTCTTGTCATCGTGCCTCTCTCAGTGGATTCTGCAAAATGAAAAGAGACCTGTCTGCTGGTGAGCATCCAAAACAATGAATCTTCAAAGTTCAACCCAGTACAACTTCCAACTTTTTTTTTTTCACTTAGCAATGCTTTTTATTTCAGTATTCCAAGCTAATAATTTTACTGACGTGAGTACCTTTTTTTTTTTATACTGCATGAAAGCTATACTTCAGTGGTTGATGTTTGAGTGAATTGGAATTTTAATTTTTCATTATCTGCTGATAAATGTTCTCAAAAGATGAAAACCTTTGTCCTTGCAACATCAAGCCTGGTCTAGTGTATCAGGGGCAGCAGCTAAAAGCACACAGTACCTAGGCAACATGGGCTTTTTTTAAACATGTGCTGCTCTTAAATCTCCTAAATTATTAAATTTGACTTCAGCAAAGTCTCCTTAAATACACTGCATTATGCTGTAGCTGCCTTCTGAATTGCCTCAAGAAAATCCTGTTGCAAGTTTCTCCTGAATTGAGGGCTTTGTTGTGCAGAGGAGGTATCTGGCTTGGAAAGTATTGGGAGGAGCAGTGAGGGTGAGGCAACTGGGGGGACAGTTTTGGTCGTGGTCTTACCAGTGTGTGTGAGTAACTTGAGGTGTCAGTGGAGCCTCTTGGTGTTTGATATTACAATATATAAATAATAAATAAAGTTAAATAGAAACTAACAAAATTCAAGCTTTGGGGATAGGTTGGTTTGGTTTTTTTTTCAAGAGGAAAGCCAGAGTTGAGAGAAGGGAGAGTGTCCCAGATAATTTCCTGAGAGGTTTCTTGGTCATGTTTCTTTGAGCCTCAGATGCTGGGATGTCCTTCAAGAGTCTTTGCTTTGATTTCTTAACAAAAGAACATTTCTTTTGTTAAGAAAGAGCTCTGATGTTTAGAGTGAGGAACTTGTAAAAGCAAAGTAGAAATGCTCCAAAATAAACAGGGTCATTTTAAGAAACCAAATTGGTTTAGGTTATTTTTTTAAATTGTGACTGTGTCCTTAACTTGGGAGAGAAGAAGGAAAATGGGCGTATTTTCTGATTACTATTTTTTAATGTGGGAAAGGGAGGCTTGGTTGCATTGCACAGAGTCCATTCCTGTTCTTTTCTCCTCTGGTCTCAGTGTGCCCTGTGGTACCAGTATTCCCCACCAGTGTTTCCCTCCTGTAATTGGGCATTACAGGAAGAGCAGGAAAATATCAGAACTCGTGGATGCTAATCTGCGTTCTGCTGCTGATTTATCTTGTGTCCTCATGGCTCACTTAATTATGGCATCTTTTTGTTTTCCAATAATTTAGGGTAATAATATATTGACTTTTTTTTGGAGCAAAACATTGGAGCAAGACTGATTGGCCTTTCTGATATGGTAAAGGGTTACCCCAGGGAGAAATGAAACTCTGTGTTGACCAAAGCAGCAGACCAAGATATGGATTGTGCAGTATGGATTGCTGTGTCCCAAGGGTCTGCCTGTTGGCCTCTGGTGAAAGAAGAGCACAAGGTTTTCCCCAACCCTGAAGGCTCACCATTTGTTGTATGCAAACAAAATACTCAGAGCTGGTATCTAATACCATCAGCCAGGCCTGGCCCAGGGGTCCTGTGTGTTATTTTATATGTTCATTGTTTTGACTGCACAAATGTCCTGCAGACCCTTTATCTGAGGCAGAAAACCTGCCAGTGCACCCCAGTATTTACCATGCAGGTATCCTCTGAAAAACTGCACTGTCAGATCTCTCTGTGTGTACTGACTCCTCTCTACTCTCTTTAAAATACAGCAACTTCTTATTTGTATCACTACATCTTGTTAGACTGTGGTGACCATAGGAGGAAGCTTTAATTTTTTTTTTAAATTATTTTTTTGCCTCTCCCGGCTGCCAACAGAACGGTGCTGAAGGAAGCAGCTGTACCTGTGAACACTTGTATTGGGCACAGGTGTCCTGCTGCAGTGAGGAGACTCTCCCAAATGGGCCCCTCTGGTTAGGCAAATGGAAGTTGAGGCTTTTCCTCTGGCAAGAACATCCTCCAGAGCACTGTTTGCAGGGGAACCAAGCATCGAAAAAGTCCATTCATTGGCAGCAGTGAAGAGAATTTGATTTGCAGGGTCCCTGATTAAACAAAGTACTGATGGTTTAGGGCATGAAGAAACCTGTGAGTAAATGCTGTATATATGGTCTGCCAGGACTGCTAGTCCTGGGATTTCTGCTGTCTCAAGTACATTTAAAACCCATCTGGTGTGACTGTGTAAGTGAAATCAATGAGTATCTTTACCTGTAGGGTCTAGACTGACACAACTCGTGTAGGTGCAGCTGTGTTATATAAAGGTGGTTTGTATGAGGTGTAGCTCAATCCACATTTTCAGCCAGACTGAGCAGCAATGGTTAAAGTGCTTGTCATGCTGTAGCCGTTTTCAGGTTGTGGAGAAGGAGGAGGATGTGCCAGTGTAACTAATGGGATAAACTTTCTGTGGTCTGGCAAGTCCTCAGTTGCAGCAGGATGAAGTGAGCAGCTTGTTTGATCAATCAACTGCTGCTCTTCAGAGCCTTGGGAATAGTAGTGGAATCATACAGATTGCTTAACTTCTCCTTGCTACTTCTAGAGCAGGACATCTGAGCCATAGGTGAAGAAGTTTAAGAAGGACAAGAAAAGTAGAGAGGAGAGGGGAGTTTGCAGGAGGGGTAGGAAGATGGAGATTTCTTCACAGCCAGTTCTGTCTCTGCTTGCAGGGAGCTTTGTTCTTTTTCAGAAGAAAGGTAACAAAACCTGAAACCCAAAATTAGGGTATCCAAAGTGGGGACCAAGGTCTGATCTAGCTCCACATGCTGTAGTTTTCCTCTACTTGGAGGCATTTTAGCCAGAGATTTTCACCATCCCTGAGTCTTGGTCTTGAGCCTCTCTCATGGAGGTGAGGGATCCAGTTCACCTGCTACCTTAGCAGGTGATGAGTGAGTGATTGCTTTTCCATTTTTTCCATTGCTGAGATAGTGGCTGGGAAGTTGACCTGCACTGGGAATTACTGGGATGTATGCTCAAACAGTCCCAGGAGGACACACAACCCCTTTTGTTTGCAAACTGCTGTTCTGCGTGTTAAACCAGCCAGAGAGAGGGAGAGGTTTAGGAATAAAAGTTAAACCCACAGAGTTCATTCATCATTTTTGTGCTCAAGAAGGCCTAAACAGATCATCTATATGATGGTGATGGTCAAATGAGCAAAAGACGTCTTGAATGGCAATTATTTTCAATGTGCTAATTATATGTAAGCTGTTGTGAGGGATTTAAAGGTTCCTGCCGGAAATCTGCATTTTTACTGGGAAGGAAGAACAGGTAAAAGTGCCTGAAGCTGTGCTGCAATGCAGGTTGGCTTGTTCTAAACCACTGAAGATTGCAAGAGCTTGACGGCGTAGGATGTTTGGTGGGAGTACACTGAGATTGCCTTTCTCGTCCAAGGTTGTAAAATGTGATTTAGGTGTCACTTAAATGCTTTACATGTTGTAATTAACCAGCCTTGCAAAATTTTTCTCATCCATTTGTCGCAGGAACTTAATTAAAGCTGTAAAACATCATTTGTTTTCATCACTTTTTAGCAACAGAGAATTTTATTCCTGAGCTCGTAAATCTCATATTTGGTTTTTTTTTGGCAAGGCCAGACTGAGGGAGGAACCTGCTTTCTGGCCCAGAGCGTGATGTTTGGAGCACTGTGAAGGTGGGGGAGCAGGGGATGGTGGATGATGGCTGGGGGTTTCTGCTCAGTGTTTACTTCTCCTGCATTCTTCTACGATCTCTGTTTCTGGAGGCAGGACAGACCTGGAAACTGTCATCTGACAGTCTGACAGCTTCTGTGCTGGCCAGGTTGCGTCCTGCTTGTGTTCTGCCAACCTTAGACAGCAATATCACACCTTGTCAGGGCTGGCTGAGGGAACGCCTTGGAGAAGCCACTTTGTTAGTCTGAGGACACTGGGTTGTAGCAGGAATTACTGAATTCGGCTCCAAAGCCAGGTGATCATACAGAAGATGTTTTCATGGTCTTTGTGGGCAGTGTGAGCTCTCTCTGTGCTTTCCAGCACCCGGAGTCTGTCTAGTGACTGACAATGTCCTTGTGCTGGGCAGGAGAGAGGAGCCAGCCAGGAACAGGGTGCAGGAAAGGCTCTCCTCAGGTCCCTTAATCAGAGGGATAGCAGGGTAAATTTGGGGTAAAAGTTGATGTCTAATTTTTAAACCAAGAAATAGTTGTGTTGTTGCTCAGATGTCCTTGCATGGGCAGTTCTGCACAGCTGAGCATGCCAGCCACATTCTCCTAACAATCCACTTATCCCAGAAGGTGTGAGCACCTTCCACACTGAAACCTTTTAGACAGTTACTAAATGACAATCTCTACTGCTTGTGTGTGCCTTGTTTCAGTGGTGGTGAGGAGGGAAAATTAGTTTTTGCTATCAAAAATAGTTTTCTTAAGCCACAGCCAGGGCTTTGTCTTATCCTCCCTCCCCACTGGATTTGAAATATGTATGAATCATGTCTGTGTGCACATGCCGTGTGTGAGATACTGCAGTTACATCTTGGGGATTGAGGAAAAGTGATTTGGCAAATGATTTTTAAGCACCTCTGGCTTTCACTTTTTATATCTGAAGCCTTCAAGTAAGTTTTCTATGTTTTAAGTAAATAATTGGTGTTTGATGCTTGTTCAATGAGGATACATATTAAGGATCTTGAAGCATAATTTCTTGTTTGTCCTTTAATTTGGAAAGAATCCTGTTCTGTCCCTCTTCTTGCCTCCCCCCGAGGAGGCCATGGAGATGCTCTGACGGCTGGAGCCCCTCTGCTCTGGAGCCAGGCTGGAAGAGTGGGAGTGTTAAGCCTGGAGAAGAGAAGGCTCCAGGGACACCTCAGAGCCCTTCCAGGGCCTAAAGGGGCTCCAGGAGAGCTGGAGAGGGACTTTGGACAAGGGCCTGGAGCAACAGGACAAGGGGGAATGGCTTCCCACTGACAGAGGACAGGGATGGATGGGATACTGGGAAGAAATTCTTCCCTGTGAGGGTAGTGAGGTGCTGGCACAGGTTGACCAGAGAAGCTGTGGCTGCCCCATCCCTGGAAGTACTCAAGGCCGGGTTGGACAGGGCTTGGAGCAACCTGGGATAGCGGAAGCCCATGGCAGGGGTGGAATAGGATGGGCTTTAAGGTGTCCCATCCAGGCCAAACCATTCCATGATTGTATGGTATATACAGCATACGTTGAACTGCCGTTGCCTCTGAATGGCCTGCTGGGAATTAGCTGTGTGGAACAGATCCATTGTTGTGGGTCTTATTGTCCCATTCCTCTCATAATTTGTCCTTTTGAATAACCTTCAAGGCTGAGTTTCTAACTCAGACTCAGCTGCCAAACCAATATCAAACAGACTTGTAGCTCATGGGCTCAGAAATGCTCAAATGGATGAATCAAATATTGGTTGAGAAATAAGAAATAAGAAGCCAGCCCTGAAACTCAAGACTGCTCTGCTGGAGCCTTTGTCTCCATCCTACATCCAATGTGAATGTAAAAATAAAATAGTTTGACTGTACAAGCAGAAATGGGTGTAGATTGGCACTTGCTTCATGGCTTTGGATGCTCTTTGTTTTCTTTTTAATAAAGCTTTGACAGTAATTGGAAGAGGCTTTTGCTGTGGTGCTCTGGATCTCCTGCTCTGTAGTAATAAATGTCAGGTTGTTCTCCTGTAACCAGTAGCCCTGTAAGGTGGAGCTTTTGGGTTTTGGAGTGGGTTGGTTGGTTTATTTTAAACATGTAATAAATTACAGATAGCTGAGGAATTTATTTCATAGTTTGATTATTTATTAAAATTCAAACAAAACTTATTTAGAATTTCCCATATTCTTGGCCTCTCTTCTTTTACCCAGCTTTCCTGGTAGCATTTGTCACAAATGCAGCATGTGATTCATGAGATCGCAATCTCAAAGGGCTTGGGAGGAGAGAATTTCTAGAAGTGCAGTATTTTTTGCCATATCCCTGTTGCTGTGGAATAGTCTTAATGCTGAGGATTACGCACTGAGAGCTGCTGTTTTATGCCATGTGCTGGCACTGAGTCAGATGTGCTGGCAGGGCAGGCTCTGTGCCACAAGGGAGACGTTAGTGCTCTGAAATACCAGTGCCCTCTGTGGTGTGATACCAGCTGTGTATTTTTGCCTCCTGGACTTCCAAGAGCAGTGGAATATTGTTAGTACTAAAACTCCTGATGCTTCTTCACTTCTAAAAATGTATTTGAGTTGCACAAACCTGTAATTTTCCAGGTAAAATGTTTTCTTTTATCTATATATATTGCATAAAGAGAATAAGAAGCTCTTGCCACACTGGTAACGTGTTTCATGTTGACAAACTTTGTTCATGCTGCAAAAACAATAGGCAAAAAGATGAGGAAAATCCATCTTCATGTCTTTGGTAGCCATTTAAACTCCCCACTGCTTCTCTTACAAAGCGTAAGGAGGTGTGATAAGCTCAAATACTGTCCTAGGTCAGATCTAATGAGAGTTTCCATCCTGCCATGTGCTTGAGGCAAGCCAGGCAAACTTGCTGCCTCTTTACTGAAAGCTGGAAGTGGCTGTCAGAGAATTTGGAAGGGTTACTCAGCTGTAGCCTGCAAACTGCTTTGGGATCACCCAGCAGAACATCTGTGTGAAAACTCAGGGTTTGGTGTGTCACAGTGCAGGCACTTCTTAAGGTTCCTGCTCCTCTGATGGTGGCAGTGGTGGCTGCTGATTTCAGTGTCTTTTCTCTCAGGAGTGTGCCTGGGTGGCAGTTTTTTTCACTTGTTTGCAATGCCACCTCCAGCCAGTATCCTAAACCACCTGGGACTGAAGAGTTTTTCTTTTTGCATCAGAAACAAGTGTCGTTCTATTAACAGAGTGCTTTTCTTTGGAAAAACAACTCTGAATTTAGGTCGTGCCTTCATCTCTTCAGGGTTGCAAAGAGAATCTACAGTATTGCAAAAGCTTATTTGTTTTGTTCTTTTTCTCTTTCACAACTGCAGTAATTGAAAGACATCTCGATCTGTTCCCCTCCATCCAGCTCACCTGGACAGTGACAGGGGAGAGCAACTTCTGACCTTCCTGTGCTAGATAACATGCTTTCAATAGGAAAACAGTGGCTGGATGGGTAGAGGTTTCAGCCATTACCATATTTAATGTGCAGGATAAAGTTGGGTTGTATGCAACCTCCACTCACACTCTTTTTTAGTATCTGACTAAGGTGAGTGAGCACACCTGGGAATTACCAGGACGTCTTGGTTACTGCAGTGAGCACGTTGCCTGTTTCCGAAAGAAATCACAACCATTTGCACTGAATGGCATTTTGTGTAATCGTTGCAGATAAGAGAGAAATGAACAAAGCCACAGAAATCTTAGGATCAGCACTGCCCTTAGTTATTGTTTGTTCTTTGCTCCCACGTGGACTGATAATGAGCCTTTCTGCCTTATTTTGTTGTATGCTTGATAGATATATGTGGGAGTCAGTATGTGTATCTACTGTGCCTGCTTGAATAGACTTCCCTTGTATTTTTTTTTTACTATTTTACTATTTTTACTATTTTATAGTCTTTTTAAAAACTGGCATTAAGGAGAAAATGTTTTGATTAGGCAACTGGGTGGCTTCTAGTACACAGGATGCACTGCAGTATTCAGCTCTCTTTAGAAAAAGCTCTAATCTGGCAGTCAACTGCTTGTAACTATTCTCACACATTCTCTTTTCAGAGACTGTGCATATGGGGGGATGACAGCCCTCTTTTCTGAACTGGACTGGAGTTTGGTAGCTGGGACTCTTGAGTCTTCTGCTATTTTTGTCCATTTGTGAAGTGTTGATAATACTTGGCTCTCTTGTGGGGCTGTCAGGAACACAGCAGGCTTGATTTGGCACTGAGAAAATGGAGACAATCTTCTATGATATTCTTGGGGACAGTATTGTTCTGCCAGCCTCCAAAATTGCCAAATACTTGTAAGACATTCCAAAATACCAGTGTTGCTGGGGAGGGCAGGAGGGAGAGAGACAACTGGCTTGTCTAGTGGTTGAGCTCCAGGTCTGTGCTGGATTTTGTGGAAGTACTCTCCAAACTTCAAATTGCTGCTGGTCTGTGATGTGATGGTAAAACATGCAGCTGGTCCCTGTATCATGTGTAAAAGACACATCACGAACATATGAAGGGTAAATGATGGGCTGTGAGAAATTACAAGGGTTGAAAGTATTGATGCAAAAGATTTGAACTAGCTGGGGTGGCTTGGCTCCTCCTAAAGTGCTCTGTGTGTGGTCTTGTATTTCAAAAGTTTCGGTGAAACCTCTGCATCACAGAACAGAACATAGGTAAATTTTGTGACTATTCTTCGTTTCTGAAAAGATCTTTCTGGATTACTAGTATTGTGGCAATAGAACAGTAGTGGCTACTGTTTGGTGGTGCTCCAGTGATGTGTTTCCTGAAGTGGCTGGGGATGGGAAGATCCTCATTCCAGGAGATGGCTTGAAAAATCCTCCGAGCAGTCTCATTTTCTTTTTTAGGCTATTTTCATTAAAAATGTTTGCATTCCCAAAAAGTGGGATGTGTTGAGATGGGTAAGAAAGTGGCTTGTGGTATCTCTGACTAGCCCTCTAAAGCAGGTGTGGGGTGATAAACATTCACTCCCATGTGCATGGATGTCACGCCTCTAACACGTCTGCTTTCAGCTGCATTGTGTCCATGTATTTGAGAAGCTAAAACAAGGAAAATGAAATGTAACGGCAGAGCTGTTTCTCTGCCACCTCAAGGAAATGGTTCCTGGAGATCTGACTGACTTTGAGTCTTTCCTTTCTTAAGCAAAGTGCTCATACTCTTAGCCCTCCTTATATTAGGTGATAAAGCAAAGCTTTTTTTATCTGGTGAAGCTCCTGAAGGTCATGAAAGTGATTGCTCTTTGAGTGTTCAAAATCCTTTTTGCAAATCCTGCCAGGAACTATTCTACGGGGAGCTATTCCATGCCCTCCCAGCCAGTGGTTTGATGTTTCTCAGCCCTGACAGATGAATTGTGGCTGAAAAGCCACTGCTGAAGACTGTTGCTTTCCAAGTGGATGTGGCACTTTTGTGCTTCTGGTTGCTAGATTTTTTTCTCTGGGTACATTTCCTCCTTAAGCAACCTTCTGATGACATCCAGGATCCTTCTTCACATGCTTATGGATGCTGTGAGTGACATGTGATGGTTGCACCACCTTCTAAAGAGAACTTGGTGCCTCTCCTGGTTTGGTTTGAACTTGCTGAGGTGGGGCGGCATCAGCAGGAGGAGTGAGAAATGTTGTTTCTTATCGGGTTTACCCTTGGACCAGGATTGAAGAACTTGATTTAGTTTTGGTTCTGCCCCTGATGTTTTTGGCTGAGTCCACTGACGTCAGTCCCTCTCCCTGTGGCATAACTTTTGCTGTTGAGCTGTTCAGTTTGCTGTGAAAGAATAGGCTGTACAAGGGCTGTATGTTAGTAACAGCTCTAGGAACAGAGAAATCATTGACTTTGGGATGAATATGGTAACTTAAGCCAAATTTTATTTCAACCAACAAGTAAATATTTTGTTTTTGTTGTTGCAAATGAGAAAAGTTGTTCATGCTTAGTACAAAATTATCATTGGCTTAATAAACAATCAGGAAAAAGGATAATGTTGAGTAGAGCAATAGCAGTGTTTTAATTATGTGAAACTCAAAACATATTTTCACTTTGCTGGAATCTAATACACAGGCCAGAGGCATGAAAGCTCTGAGTGTGACGGAAAGAGTGATAGCATCAGCCAGGATCCTCAGATGATTGGGTGTTCTGACTTCCTCATTTATGTCACACAGAAGGGAATGCTCAGTGGTTTGGGTTTTTTTTTTCCTTTCTTTTAAAATACTTTTCAAGCTTAGTGCTTACCGAGGAGTAGGTCCCATTCAGAGACTGTTCTCAGTGCACCATATGAATCTCAGGTCTCCAGAGCTCCCATTCCTTTGGATGGCTTTGATTTCCTTCCAATTCTTTTCCGTATTAACTTGCAGTGCTCCTACCCACTGCTGACTGGAGCAGTTCCTGAGTAGGCCCTTGTCACTGGTGCCTCTGGAGTAAACCTGTAGTCCTGAGATATCCTGGGATACCTTAACACGACCCTTCTCTCTGCTTTGCACCCACTTGCAGTATAAATGTGTTTGTAATTGTCAGAGAAGAGCTGGTGCCTGGAGGTTTGCGACCCTGCCTGGGCCTTTCAGAATGAATTACAGTCTTTCATCTGCTCTGAGGGTCACGTTCTCTTTGTAATTGCACTGAAGTGACTTTCCACTACATTTGGTACATGCATGCAGACATGCCATAATTTGTTCTGTAAGACACAGCCTCCCCATAATTACAACGAATACATAAGCCTGCCTGCCTTGAACATGGCATTAGGGTGTTTTCTCTCACTGAATGAGCATAAATCTTCTCACTGGTTCCCTGCTGCACTTTCACCTTCCAGTAAAGAACAGAATTTCTGTGTGTAATGAAAGCTCTCCCTATTTGGATAATTCTCTTAACTGGCTGTACTGGTGCAAACTGGAGGTAAGCTTGCAAGGATGTGTGACATTATCTGTTGTGACACAGATACAAGTGCTGGTATTCTCCAGGGAGCAACCTGTGTTCCAGTATCCCATCTGTCCCAGAAGCCTGGAGTGTGTCATATAGGAATCACAGACCTCCTTGAGCTTGTGGCATGTTCTGTTTGACTGCCTACGACTCTGGCTGGTTGCGCTGCTCTCAGGAGATCCGGGGATTTCTTCTCTTTGCTCACTTTGAATTATTCAGTAAATAGTTCCCTAGAAATGACCCAGTACAAGTCTGGGTCAGGTTTTAGCCTCCTGCTCCATGTTTTTCAGGTTGCTTCTTTTTGACCCAAGGGGTACCTGGAGGCCAGGTTGGGTATCACCAGGTTGCTTTTATCCTTGAGGTCTCAGACTTTTAATCTCAATGATGTCTTTGATAAGGAGCTTTACAAACTTTGCTCATTTGTTTTCTGTGATACATGGTTAAAGAACAGCAGCCATTGCTTTCTTTGGATGAGATTAGCTCTTGTAATTCCTTCTGTTTTTTGATATTTGTAACTGCATTCAATTTTGGTCTGTGTGATGGCAGCTAGAGGCAACATTTTTTTTCTTTATATGAGTAGAATTTGCTCACTAACTCTGTGCTGCTACAAAAAATCCCTCCTTAAATCCTCTAAGCTATTTGTACTAATCCTCATTACTGTACTTTGTGTATTTCTATATTTTGCCTTTGACTAATGCTGCATTTTTCTCTTGTACCTAAGAAAGCCTTAAAATAGGAATTCTGGAATAGAAAAGGATGTATAAGAAGATTGCAGATTACTGTTGGTTTTCTAGTGGCCATTCTTTTCATTGCTGTGTTAATGTAGAGGCTTAATGAGCAAGTTTGACTCCAGGGCAAGGCCGAGTGTTGCTCTGAACAGCAGTTCCCATCTCGTATTCCTTTGAAATGAAGCATTTGCTATCCTGCCAGCTTTTATTTTTTATTATTTGTGCCTATTGCATTTGTCAGGGTATAGTAAAGGGTACAGTCACTCAAAGGTGTTACCTCAAAACTTGGGGAGATAGTGATGCCCTTGGAGCAGCTGCTAATGCATGGTTTTGGTATTCATACCTAAATCTAGAACTGTAATGATCCACTCCACTCCCCTTTGACCTTCGCTTTTATATATGTGCATTCAACCAAAACCCACCACCCTGTCTCCTGAGGGGTGACTCTGTAAGGACCTAAAGAACGTTTTCAAACAGAGCCTTTCGCTGAAGGAGGGCAGGTTTAGGTTGGATATTAGGAAGAAATTCTTCCCTGTGAGGGTGGTGAGGCCCTGGCACAGGTTGCCCAGAGCAGCTGTGGCTGCCCCATCCCTGGAAGTGTTCAAGGCCAGGTTGGATGGGGCCTGGAGCACCCTGGGAGAGTGGAAGGTGTCCCTGTCCCTGTTCTGGACCCTGGCAGGGGGTTGGAATGAGATGATCACTAGGGCCCCTTCCAACCCTAAGCAGTCTGTGACATACCTGTTTGGTGAGGATATGCAGCCTTGGTAACCTGGCTTCCCTTAGATGGTGTGCATAGCTGTTTACTTTAGCAGGGTATTTACATTGCTAACACCTTCCTGGAGAGTTTCATGTTCTTCTCTCCCCTTTCTCTTTCAGGCCATGGCCTGTTTGCTTCTCCACAAAGTTCTGCTACTTCACGAACTGAAGCTCTTCGTTACAGAGGAGGAGTGGGAGGAATTGATCAACAGAAGCATCAGCCAAGTGACAGAGGTAAGAAGTTCCAACATGTTTAAAGTACAGATGACACGTAATGGGTGCTGCTTTCATCCATCTGGTGCTCGGTCTCAGAGCTGCAGTCTGGGACTGTGCTCAACTTAACTGGTCTTAGAGACCTTGTGCCTGCTGGCACTAGGTCTGAGTAGTACCCACCAGGCTGGCAGAATTCTTGTAACACCACTGTGATGTTCCTGGTGTAGCTCAGCAAGGCTGTGTATGGATCCAAGAGACAGAGCTCGAATTTTAGGGAATACACTCATACATATCAATTTAAAGCGTTTTAAAAAAATATATATATAAAGAAAAATAATGGAACGGTATTGTGAACATTAATTTCAGGACATGTCATGGAAGTTCTTTATTGGAATGAACTTCAGAGCCACAAAAGTAGAGCAGAGGTGTACTGGACTTTGGGCTCCTGGTGCATTTCAGGCCTTCTGGACCAGACTCCCTTGCTAATATTGTTCATCAGGGAAACCCTAAAATACATTGGAAAATAATTTGTACAGAAGAAACAGTGACAGCAATTGCAGGGCTCCTGAGTCAGTGGCAAGTGCAAATTGTACCAGTGTTTGGGTGCAGCTGTTAGTGGGAGATAATCTGTGAGACAGGAGGTTGAAGAAGCAAATGCCATTCACTTTTATTCTTGTGGATTGACGTGGGGGGAACCAAGCAGCCAAATTAATGTTGTGATGTGGTGACTAAACTTGATGACATGGGAGATTCCAGTGTTGGAGTTTCTGTGTAACTGTAATAATGACCTCTTTCTAAGGGTAGCTTTCATTCTTTACTTACTTCTTCAGATACTGGTTGCATAGTAATTTAGGCTATTCTATAATTTGCTGTATTGAAACAGAACAATTAGATCTGTGTCTTTCTGTCAAGGAGGGACAAAATTTAAGCAAGTTTAAAACAGGGAATTTAAAGATGCTGTTTATAATTCTGGAGAAAGCAGGTAATCCTCGGTTTCATTAAATACTTTTTGTTTAAAGATTACATCAGGAATCCAGTGGGTGGAGTTAGGTATGATTTTGTTTCTCAGCTACATAAAGCATGCCACTCCTCCCAACCTGGTCATCTCCATGTTTCTCTCTAGCAGCTGAATATATGCAGATCTCAGTGATTCACTGGGAAACCACAAGCATTTACAATGCCTTATGTTGTTCTTGTCAGGGAGAGTTTAGCATCTTGCAACCCATCCAAGATTATAATGAGCTTTGCTATTAAAGTTTCCTCAGTGCCTCTCATTTCTGTGGTCATGTGTGTTTAAAGAAAAATTCCTGAGAAATACTGTCAATTTGTTTGGGTTGTCTAAGGTTTACCCTGCGGGCAGGAGGCCTCCCATACTGTTAAATAGCAGTGGCATATAGCTGCTGGTTCTCTTTTTGGCCTGCAAAAGCCCTGAGATAACATTTTTACAGACTGCTGTTGGTGTTCATACATGTGGGGGTTTTGTCTCCCTTCCTCCTCCTTCTCCCATGTACTTAACCCAGCTGGTGTGGCTCTGTGAGGCTGGGGCTGCTGCACATTAAATATTGCTGTAGTGACAAGGGGTCAAGGACTTTATATTCCACGTAACAGTTTTGATTCATAGCCAAAGGCTGGCACTTCTGCTGCAAGACTTTCTAAAGCTGCAAAAAGAATTCTGTGTCTTTTTGGTCGTGCAGAAACGCTCACTTCTCTGAGGAAGAGCTGTAAAAACACGTAGTGGCTCTATGGTGTAGTAAAACAATATTCACGGTGTCACTGACCTCTTTTGAAGATGGTAAAAAAATCTCTTGTAGTAAAAGTCAGAGGCTGGATACTGAGCAAATTTAGAATCTGTAGAAAGTATGTATTTGTCAAAGAGACTTCCACTATTAAAGTAACTTGCTGAAGAGTTTATTAGTCCTGAATCTCCAGGTGGAAGTTGTGTGCTTGGCTGACAGAGAAGATGCAGGGTGGGTAGAAGTTCCAGGCCTGATGTTGAAGTTATGGAGTGAGTTTGTTTGGGAAAAGCTTGGACTAAACAACAGCCCTTTCTGTCGCTGCTGTCCTCACATGCTCCTGCTTGCTTAGCTGGAGGATTGGGAGGATGTTTGCAGAACTCTTGAGTTTCTCCTGCAGCTCAGTCTCATCCCTTTCCTTCTGAGACTTGTTTCCATGGGCCATTCCAGGTCAGCTGTGATTTCTGAGGTGAGTATGTAAGTGAGTAGATGCTGGCAGATGTGGGTGCTTACCTGTGAGAACCTGGACTGAGAGCTGTGGGATGTTGTGGAAAATGATATTTATTGCCCTGCCTCTGCTTGAAATGTTTGTATTTGTTGTCATTGGCCATCCCTGCCACTGTCCCTCACAAATAGCTGTTTTAAGAGGAAAAAATCATGATCTAGAATTTTGTACCTTTCTTTGACCCAGGGAGAGGTTTGCAACACTTTAACTGATGTGCACTTGTAATTCAAGCAGTGCTGTTGCTCACAAGGAGACTGTCACCTGAAGGCTTTGCCACGCTCTGTGTCTTGGGTCACATTTGCAGCTCGGAGGCTGTAGCTCCCCAGGTGCAGGATTGCCCTGGCAGGCTTAAGGCTGTCAGAGAGGACATGATACTATCTCCTGGTGTCTGCCTGCTTATCCTGTCTCGCCTCAGGGATTGCACTGCATACCTGCTGAGATCCCTTGGTGAGGAGCATCCTCACCAGAGAAATCTGGGATGGGTTAGGCAGTGATATGAGCTGGAACTGGGGAAGAAGCAATGTGAGACAAGTGCAGTCTTGGATATCACTGAATTATGCAGGCAAAGCTAAGAGGCAGATGAGGGAGAATCAGTGGCCAGGAACGTTAAGTGAAGAGACAGGTTCCCGAAATAGCAGCTCTGGCTGCTGCAAGGCAATGGCTCTTGTGCTTACATAAGCTAACTTGACCTTATTTGTTCCCAAATTTTTTAAGCATGCTTATAAAACATATATCACGGCCATGAGGGATCCATGTTTGCCCTCTCCTTGCTGTCAGCGAGGCAGGTCTTGATGTCCCATCGGGTACTTTGGAGTCGACTTGTTCGTGTGAGAGCCGTGCTTGCTGTTGGTGCTCTTGGCTTGTGCTGCTGGGTCACCTGGGCAGAAAGCCTCATGCACAGCCCTGCACTGCAAAGGTAAGGAAGCAGAACAGCTCTGGCAGTTTTGGCATCCCAAATCCTAAATAGTTACTTTCCACAAAGCAGGACCTTGCTACAGTTGTTCAAGTCTGTTCTAACTGGGAGTCTGGATGGCTCAGTTGTATTCATGGTATAAAGAAATAGAGTTGCTTCATGTTGTAAGTGACAGAGCTCACCTGGGATGCTGGAACATATGACAGAAACCTCTTCCTCCTGGAGAGCTTTGTTCTTTATCAGTAGGTCTCAAAGTGCTTTACAAAGGAAATTCAACCCAGTGAGTTGTCGATGTAATGCAGAAAGTATTTTGCAGAAACCCAAGACATAATGGTTTGCTAAAGTCGTTCATCCTGTTTTACAGGTGACACTCCTTGGCTGGGAGCTGAGCCAAGAATCAAACTCGGTTCTCCGGAGACATCTCAGAGACCCTTTTTGTGCATGGACAATCTGACTGTCTCTTAACTTGGCTTCAGAACAGCCCCATGTGTTGGACAGTCATCTCTGTCCCACGGTCATCTCTGCTGATTGTTTTGAGTTCAGGCTGCCCTGAATCACACAGTAAAGTATTGCAGAGCCCAAGGAATCCAGTTCCCCATTCCATACAGGAAGCTCTCACCCAGTTTTGGTGAGGGATCTCTGGGTTTGCTGCTAGGGCTCACACACTCTTTTTCACTCTATCCAGCATTTCTCATTTTGATCTTTCAGCTCTCCTGGTTGTCACTGTAGGCATGTTTTGGTGTTTGCTTCCCTTGTTAAGATATATTTATGTTTTCTTTTTATATGTTACAAAATTGCTGTCTTGCCTTTGGAGATATCTTGAACCTGTGCCAATTTTTTAGTAACTCACTGACAGATTTGGGGCAGGAAGTTCCAGGTTCTGAATACATAATTTCATTACCTTTTTTTGTCATCTGTTTCCTAGGGACCAGCTTGCCCTCTTGAACTGAGGTGCTCTGTGTAACTCCCAACTTATGCTGAAACTCCCAGTTACGATGTGAAAGTCAAAGGGAGTGGGAATAGTCCAGAAAATACATGTTTTGATGGCTGTGAACTTCAAAACAGAACAGCCTTCAGAAAACTGTTGTTTAAACTGCTTTCACTGGCTTGAACACAGTGGTTTCCTGAGGGTTTCCTTTGTCTTTCTTCTGCAGTAAGTACATTGTAAGAAGAGACAAACTTTACTACTGATTTTCCCTTTGCTTGTTTTGTCAGTGTCATAAGGAATGGGCAGAGCAGACAGTGTTCCAGTTGGCTGTTTGAAACCCAAGTGGTATCAAGGCATCCTGCACTGTAAAAGTGCTGACAAAATCTGATGCCTAAGTTCAGTGCAAGACCAAAGCACTCCCAGTTACCAGTTCTGGAGGCTTTCAGATAATTACACATAATCCCAATGAGATGCATTTGATGCCTCCGTACACTTAGGCGGTTGCTTAGGCTTGGACTGGGCAGGCATGACTGTAGACAAATAGGGAATTACATGGCCTGGGAAGGGATGGCATAGATAACCCAAGACATCTTTTCTACATCATGTGAAAGTCCCTGTGCGCTCTCTGAAGACTGTTGTTGTATGGCATTCCAGGGTTTTGTTAATATGGTGTTGTTCAGCGGGGGTTTTAAAATAGCTATCTGGAGCTACTGAGAATGTGTAGGGGAGAGAGGGATGTACCATTTGGCCTTCCAGTGTGGACATGCCCTTAATTTCTGAAGGGCATCACATTTGATTATCGGTGTCTTAATTTGTAGTGAGATAAATTATTAAAGTGACTTCATCAAATCTCTAAAAAAGCCATCCTTCAGTTTTTTTCCTTGAAGATTGCCTGAACTTTTATCTGTCCATCTTTATAAATTCTTAATTCATTGCCCTTTCTCAGCCTCTTAGCTTGTAGAATGAGGCCAGTAGCGATTTAACTGGTATTTTCGATGTGCTTTCAGAATACTGGATGTCTCTGTGGAGATTTCCTTCTCCTCTGTTCCCTCAGCTGTCCTGTGTGGTTTTTCCCTGCCGCATTTTCATCTGGCCTTTGGAAAAAAAAATCAGATCATTAAACTTGGGAAAGCGTTGACATTTTCTGTGAGAATGGCTTCTGGATTTTTTGTCTGCTCTCTGTAAAAACTGCCAAAATAAACATCACCAAAAACGTCCTTTATTTACACCCTTCAGCATGTGGGTCTCCTTAGTCCCCTGCCTTCCCTTCTTCTCAGTCAGGGCCAAGCAGAGACTTGGTGGTTCCCTTCCTTTGGGAGCATTTCTTGATGACTTGTTTGTGTTAAGAGATGCAAGGAAGTAAGTTTTGAACATTTATGCTTTCAGTCTTTAGAAACTTAGAGAAAATGGATGGAGGAGGGACCATCAGTGCTTCTTTTCTGCCTTTGAGTGCTCTCAGCAGCATCTGCTATGCTGGTCAGGTGGGTGGTGTGAGAACCTCTCCTGGTGTGCCTGTGTAGCTGGTGTACATGGACTTGGAAAAGGATGTGGCTCTGTGGATAGATGGAAACTGGAGTGAAGGGACATACTCCTCTTCCCTCCTCTCTTCTTTGTCTTCCTAAGTGAAGAAGGGCTAATGATTTAGCCCTAAGTTCTGTTTTGGGATCTATCATATAGTGAATATTGTCTTGGTTTTGGAGACAAATTTAGGAGAAAACGCTCTGAAATGAGCATTTCCTCTGAAGAGAAGGGCTCCAGTGATCCCTTCTGCCAGTGAGAGAAATGGATACCAGTGAGTGAAAGTGAAAAAAACCCCTGTTTATTAACAAAAAAAAGGGTGCCCACAGGGCACAGAAAAAGAAAGAACAAAAAAAATTGAATAAATGCTAGATATTAAAATTGTGGAACGCTACACCCCACCAGAAACCCAATGCCAGCCTCTCTTGGCCGCAGGCCCTTTCCCCTCTGGTGCAGTTCCAGTCACAGCCGGCAGGGGCGCTGGTGGCTCCTGGCTGGGCAGAGGGGTGTGTTGATTCCCCCGCGGCTGCAGGGGGCGCTGTGCCACGAGCTCGGCCTCTTCTGCACACGGTAATGTTGGCTTGGTCGGAGGGAAAGGGATGGAGAAAGGGCTTCCTTTCAAATTCACAGGGGGAGCCGATCCTGGTGCCCCTCTGGATAGCAAAAGGGACTGTAGCAGGGACTTCAGAAGCAGTACCAGGCTTGAATGGCAGGGTGGGCTTCCCCGGGACAGCAAGCAAGAGGAAGCAGAAACTCCACAGCTGTAGCTGGACCATGGGGCATCCTGGCAGGCAGGGTGGAAAGAGCTACAGTGTAGCACAAACCCAGAGCAATGGCAGAGGTAAGGCAGGGGCTGGGCAGCAGCAGCCTGGCTTCCAAACAGGGAGCTGGGGCACAGCTTGGATCTCAGCATTCGGAGCTCAGACCTCTGGCACTTCCTCATTGTGGCTGGGCACATTCTGTGGGGTGGAACCTTTGCTGAACTCTGCTGCTGGAGAAGAGACTTTACCTGAGGAACCCCGGGCTGTCCAGTGGTGTAAGGTCACGGAGGGGTGAGTCTGCAGAAGGACTTGGCGCTGTGTCCAGCCATGAATCCGCACATTCATCCGTCAGTGTCTGGTCTGCTTTGTGGGAGGAGGGGACGGATGGAGGTGGCGCAACGTGCAGAAAGAATGCAAGTTGGCCGGCCTTCTCCAGCTCTCAGTGATGGATCTGTTGGGCTGATCCCATGGAGGGGAAGGGCTGTTTGTTTCAGTGGACTAGGCTGAAGGACATGCTGGGAATGCATAAATATTAAATGGTATTCAGACTTCCAGCTGGGAACTGAGCTTGTCCCTGGTGGCAAGGCACTCCGTGTCACTGAGATGCTGCTGTGTCTTGTGAGTCTGGGCTGAGCGTGTCCCCCAGAGGTCCCTGTGAAAGGGGCAGAGGTGCAGGCAGGTGTGGATGTGGACACTTCCAGAAACATTGCATGGCTCCATGTAACAGCATATTGCCATCTCCCCTGTAGGGAAGTTGGGCAGCTGGGATGCTGACTTCAGCACATACAGCACTTTTGCTGTGTGATGGGTTTCTGGGGAGTTTTGGGCTTAGAAACTGAGCTGTGTGGTTGTAACTACCTGCCAGCCCTCCTGTGTGACCTGCCTATCCTACCTGTGTGACTGAATTACTGCGGATATTCACCTCCTGTGCTCTGACTAACTTGTTTTACACTTTGTGAATGTGGCGCAATGCTCTGAAGTGCAATGGCACATGGAACGGAGGCTGGATCCTGCAGTAGTTGGGATATATTTGTGTGTGATACAGGAATGAGGGATATAAGGAAACCCACTGATTGTTAAGATGCTGGCAGTGTGCAGTTCTTGTAGAAATCCGAGAAGCAGAGAACTTTGGATCCAGGAGTGCCCTCCTCCAGAAACAGGCAGAGGCTTTTGGAAGCAGCGTGTCTGACGTAACAAGACAAAATCATCTCTGCCAGCTGAATCCACGCAGGGTGAGGCAGGAGCTGTATTGCTGTATTGGCTTGAGGTGAGATGGGAGTTCCAGCTGTGAAAACTGCCTCCATAGTCTTTCCTTTTGGAAAATGACCTGCCCAGATCTGCTGACAGCTCAGATGTACAGGCATGATTAACCATCACAGGTATTGCTGAGCTGGAACTGGAACTGGAACTGAGATATCCTGTGAAATGGGACAGGCTGTTCCTGAAGCAGCAGAGTAAGAAAAGCAGAAAATGGGAGAAAAGCAACATAAATCAGCAAGTGGTTCCAGTGTAGCTGTTGGGTGTAAATCATGTGGTCTCTCTGCTTTTAGTATTGCATAACTGGGCTGTGTGACCCTTGGGTTGGTAATACTTTCAGAGGCCAGGGAAAGAGGGAACTGGATACCTCTGGAACAGCACATAGCAGAGAATCACAGAGTAGGTGGTTAGACAAGTTCTTCTGGGTTTTCCTTTAACCCTCCACCACTGACCTGTAGCATAGGTGGAAGCAAAGCCCTGCTTTGTGCCTCAGTCTTGCTATGTAAAACAGATCTTTACCAGCCTTGTGCAAGTGTTTGTGATCTGATCAGTGTTCGAAGCTCTCCCAGGGGTGCTGCAGAGGACTGAAATACTACTTCTCTTTTTAAGGCATGTTTGGCATGTGTTGCAGTTTGCCATCTGTTACATAATAGCTTTTGCTTTGATTTTATGGTTGGATAGTGTACATTCCCCAAATAAAATCAGGGTAGGTCTGTAAAATGATTTACCTCTGCAACTGGGGTGGCAGAGCTGATTTCATCTCTCGGGGAGCTGAGTGAGGGAGCAGAACACAGCAGGCAGACAATGGTCGGTACCTATGTACAAGGAAGTTTTATCATTACTTGAGATTAAGTTATATAAATTCTTTGGAAAGCTGCTTTTGACTTCTGGACCCAGTTCCCATTGAAGAGGATTTGGATTTCATTCCCCAGGCTTGCCAGCAGTCGCAGCCCAAAGTCAGCTTCTTTTACATAACCATAGTGAGCATGTTAGTGTTGGTGTCTCACGCTAACACAAATAACACAAATCCCATTGAAGCAAACAACACAAATAACACAGATCCCATGGAAGCAAATGCTGCTTTCTGTGTACTCCTTGCTATGGGAGGAGGAGAATGAAGCAATGCCTGATCAGATACCATCTCATGGAATGCTAATGGGAAGTGCTCTGAGTGGTTGAGATCAAGATAATAAGTGACTCTGGGCTGAGAAGGAATTGGGCTCAAGTCTTTAGGGAGGCTTGACTGTCTCAGCCTACCACATACAGAGGTGGTGGTGGTTTTGTGCTTTAGTAGCGAATTTGTTTTACACCCTTTGTAGCAGAAGGGAAAGGGAGAAAGGCATATGTTGAGAAACAGTAAAACTTTATCTGAATCCAGCTTCCTTAGAGCCAATCCTTTCTGCTTCTGGGCTAGAGAAAATTGTACAATCTGTAGGAATGAATTATCTGCTGCTTCTTTGCGGCTTCTTTGGCTTCTCCAGTCACCCTCCTTGTTCCTTCCAGGTCTTTGAGAGCTGTTTTCAAGTGATCCATTTCAGTAGGGAGCTCTTTGTTGCAGAGCATCTAAATTGTACCAGTTTGCTTCTGGCTGTTTATACTGGTGGAAATGTGGTTGTGTTTCCAGATTCATGTAAAACACTGCTTTTAATATAGATGTTTAGTCACTAGACTAATGATGTTTTTCATCTCCAGCCGGGCCAGCCACTCTTTTCTTTCCACAGGTCTGCATGAATTTGGTTTGGTACCCCCCACTGGATGCACGTCCCAGTTTCCCCAGCACCTGAAAACTTGTGTACTGCTGAAAATCAGCCCCTCAAGTGTTATTTCAGAGCTACAGGACTTTTCTGTTGACTTCAGTAGGATTTCTTTCAAAGCATCAGGGCAGCAAGAACAGGCAGAGTCAAGCCAACGTGATTTAAATGCAGTTGTCTACATCACTCATGTACAGTGAAGAGAAAATGCAATTTATTTTTAACACCTTTTTAATTCTAAAGTGTTTGTATATTGAAAAAATGAAATGACAGTTGACTTCACTCTGGCTCCATCTGACAGCACTGCCCTGATTCTTCTTGTCCCAAGGAGCTGACAGTCCATGCTGATTTCCTCATACTGTGAACTTGTGCACAACTTAGCAAAATAAGGATCTCAACCTAACGCCTCTCTGAAAGCTGGTTGAACCACAAGGAAGACTGTTAGCCTGGCAATATGTTGTTCTTCAATTTGCAAAGGAAATGTTTATGTAAATCAGCCTTTTTGTTTATTATTATTTTTATTATTAGTGGTAAGCCTAATAAACTGAATGTGCCTGACCCACAGGGTGTTATATCCTACATGTGAAGATTTATTTTTTTTTCCAGTCACGCACCCTATATTTGTTTCTCTTTTTACCTGGGAGACTTCAGAGCTGTGGAATTGTGTGACCTTGTAGGTTAATGACAGCTCTGGAATAGAGTTGCAGTGCATCTGTCTATATCAGGAGAGAGTAATTAGCAAGTTATTGATAGTCAGATGAAGTTGCAGCTTGAATTCCAGCCAGCAGAATGGCTTTCTAATACAGGGCTTGAGTGGACCATCCTTAACAGGAAATAACTGTATCTTTATTATTTAAAAAAGATACTCCCGGGGTGGGGAGCCTGTACAGATAGTGAATAATTCTACTTGAAGGCTGCTGTTTTTGCAGACATGTTATTTTGTCTCCCCACTTTATATGCTGAAAGTGTTCCCTACACTCTTGCTGGGCATCATTATTTTTCTGTTGTGAGTGTCATTACTGAAAGAATTTGCTTTGGCGAATAGATTTCTTACTTCTCTCAGTGTCTGCAAGGATTTTCTATGTTATTTGCCAACTTCATGCTGATGTAGATGGAGAATAGTTTGCTGAGTCTTTAAATTGTTTCCAATCTGGTTGGAATACAGGATCTGTGAGAGAACAATGACATTTCACTGCTGGGTACAGGTTTGGGGCAGGGACTTTTCAGCCTGAGGGAACTGAGGATGCTGAGCATGGGGTGGGCTTTGCCCCTTGGCTGTGTTGAAATGTCCAAATTCCAAGGAAAGGAGGGCTCGGCCACAAGTGCAACCTTCTCTAGAGGAGCAGGCTTTGATAGGACGTGCCACTGTCTACAGCACACTTGTCCTGCAAATCCTATTCCATATTAGTATGATCTGTGTGGGGTTTGCTGTGGTGAGTGTGTCTACACAGAAATAGAGTGGGGAGGAAGAGGACCATGTAAGCAGGGATGAAGGACCAGCTGTAGGCAGAGGATCAATGCCCCTGAGCCACTGGGCTGCCTCTTTGATCCAGCTGCCTTTTTATGGCTGTTTTCTGCCCTTTTTGTAAATAACTGGCTTTTATTTGACCTGTCTTTGGAGTGATTTTCCTCTAAGCCAGACCTTTCAGTGTCTTGGAAACCCTGCAGCACATAGAAAGAACACAGGTGAGATTTTTCCCTCAGTTATTTCAGTGAACTTAAACTTGACAAGGCCTGTTATAGGCTGGCACCTGGGATTTCCTGGGCATAAGTCTTAATGAATTTTTGCAGAAATGCTTTATGTGTAAATCCCAGCCCCTGAAGCTGAGTAGCTGTGGTCCCTCAGTCTGTTGTCTGGCAGCTTCTTGGCCTCTCCAGGGCGGGGTCAGGGATTATTGTACCTGTTTTTCTCCAGGAAAGCATCTCCAGTTGTGCTTTAGCTTAGAAACTATGGACAGCAGCAAGGTTGTGCTTCTATGATATTGCTTGCTCTTACTTTGTCCAGTTGTTTCTTAATTAGCCTGATCATCAGAAACTTTCACCAAGTGCCTTCCTGAGCTTTTCCAGAGTTTGGTGGGGTTTGTGTTCCAGAATTACTTTGCTGACAGGTGAATCCTGCCATTCATTTACTTGTTTCCTGCTTTCTCCTGTGAAGTGTGATTTGTTTCCCCATCTAATGTTGTGTTTCTTCTCAGTATTCTCATTTAATTTGCAGTGTTTGAAAACACTTGGAAAACCTATCATGAAGGCTGAGAAAGAGAAAGTTGCCAAGAGCTTGGAGCTGTTGAACTTTCTTCTTAAAACTGTGACAGGGCAGGTGAGTGTGTGACTCAGTATGTGACAAATGGCTGTTTTCTGAGTATCTTTTAAATGTCACACTTGGATTTTGCCATGTGATTACTACATCCCACCTCATTTCCTACCAAAAGTACCTCTAGAGGGAACGCCTGGTTGGATCTGAGGACAGAAGAGCCCTCCTGTCTGACGGAGTGATCCATAGTCTTTATGAACTGATCTCCAGAGGAGAATTTGTGCAGTGTTCAGCAAACACTTGTGGCATCTGCTGTCTTAGCAGCAGAAATACAACCTGGGGTACAGTGAGGGTGGGCTTTATCCCAGATAATTGCTCTTTCCTCTCCACTGAACTCCAGAGATCATGATTCCCAAAAAAAGATTTAATAGCTTTAAGAGGAGTGAAGCTTTGTTCTGGGGCTTTGTTTTCCCTCATGAAAAATGACTTTTTTGAGCATGCAAAGATTTTCTATAGGTGACAAAATATGTCCCTAATGTGGTCTTATTTACTGGAGGAAAACACCACAAGCAGCAGAGTTGCTGAAGCCCAGTTTCCTACTGATAAGCCCAGAGCTCAGACCACAGCCTGTTTCTTTGTGAAGACCTAATAGGAAAGTGGGTGGAGAAGAGAGGTTGTTTCCAAAGCTCTTGCAGGAGCTGAATAGCCTTTGAGACACCCCTTTCTGCCTAGTTTGACTGAGTTTATGCAGTGGGTTACAGAAGAGGGTGCCAGATCTTTAGAAACCAGACTGAACATGCTGCTGCTTTTCTCCTGGATGAGTACATAGTCATGTGTCTTCTTTTCCCTGCTCCCAGCCATGGACAGGAAAGGAGAGTGGACTGAAGGACCCTCCAGTTCTTTTTATGCCACTACAGTTCTGTTAGACTCATGCCTCATGGTAGAAACTCAAGTTGTCGAGCAAACC
Organism: Rhagologus leucostigma; assembly: GCA_013397725.1. NCBI lineage: Eukaryota > Metazoa > Chordata > Aves > Passeriformes > Rhagologus > Rhagologus leucostigma. The sequence continues at coordinate 165,892 of VZTD01005593.1, read as the reverse complement.
CAGTACCCGATGGTGTGGTGTGACTCACCAGTTTTTGCCCCAGACTGAAGTGGTGTTGCAAATGGACTCAAGGCAGTGGCTTGGAGAGGCCAGGCAGGATTGGTAATTCCTGCCATAGCCTTCCCCTAAGGATGGCCTGTGCCCTGCTGCTGTGAGTGCCCCTCCCAAGCTCACTCTGCAGATTGCCTCTACTTGCCTCTTGCAGAAGCTGAATGTGAAGTTGACAGAGGTGGAGAAAGCGCTGCTCACTCTGAAGCAGCTGGAAGACATTGGGAATTCGCCACGGCTCGACTCTCTCTACTGGAACGTCATGCGCTGGCTGAATTACACGTATGTGTGCTTGGCATCCTGGCATTCTGCCTTGTCTGGGGGCCTGCCTGGCTGTCCTGCTTGTGTACAATGATGTGGGAAGGTGGGAAGAGAAAGGAAGTCAAGGCAGTGAGCTCAGGGTGGAGTTTAATGGAGCTCTTTGGTTGTTGGGGTTGAGACACTCACTAATGCTTGTTTGGAATAATACTGGGCTTATTGTTTTGTGTGCTTACATCTTGGGATTGGTCCTTGATGGGACACATGACTGACATGTCTGATACCTGATCATGTGTTGCCAGAAGACTAAGAAAGCCAGGGCCACAGGCAGGCGTTACCCACCTCCATGGATAACCTCATCCTTGCAGCATTAATCCTCATCCTGTGCTTCCTGCACCTTTCTGGTGCTTCTGCCTGTTTGTGGACTGCCTGTCACATGGATCACACTGTTCCTTGGCTGTAAATTAAGTTGCCCTTAATTTTTGGCATTCTCTCTGCAGGAAGCCCAAGAAAGAGAAGACAGCCAGTAAGCCCGCACAGGGAGTGGAGTTGCTTAAGCGGAAGAAAAAAGGCTTCCTGCCAGAGACCAAGAAACGCAAGAATCGCAAGAAAGGCATCCAAGAGAATGGGGTGACACCAGGGGAAGATGGAGAACCGGCAGCCCCAGAGGAGCAGCCCCTGGGAACAGAAACCTCCAAGCAGAAGAAAGGCCTTGTGCCTGGTGGCAGCAAAAAGAATCCAAACAGGGGGGGCAGGGAGAACGGAGTGGCAAAGGTGGGCGGTGGGGACCTCCCCACTGCTAATGGAGGAGATGCTGTGGCTGACAAGAAGAAGAGGAAGAGGAGAAACACAAACAGAAAAAGAAAAGGTGCTGCAGACAATGAAGCTGAGCAGGTTCCAGCTGCAAAGAAAACCAGGGGGAGTGTTGCCCAGGAGACCCAGCAGAAGCAGGACAAAGCCAAGAAGAAAAGAAAAGAGAAAAAAGCTCGAGTGCTGCAGGAGTAAACTCACCCATGGACCTAGGCCTGGCATGGCTAACATGGCTCAGTAGACTGTTGAAATACCTTTTATATCTATGGTTTTTATGCTCTTCATGGCTTTTAAATAAACCTACCATGACGCTGAGCTCTAAAGCCGCGTGTCTGGCTTGTGTGGAGGATTCAGCCTAGAGCACAGAGAGCTTCAGGAGGTTACATACCCTCCAGGCTCTGGGAGATGCCCACTCTCTCTTCTCTGGCAGTGCTGAAGAATCCTGTCTCCATGATTTCCCAAGGCAGAAGTTAAAGGCTGGTTTGGATTCCTTGGGGAGTTGGGGCGGGTGTGCTGGCACTGCTGAGTTATGTGGTCAAGCCCTTGTGGGAGATACAGAAGTAGCTCCTAAAGGCTCATCCCTGTCCTGCCCAGGCCCAGCAGTGCTCATAGCTTTTCCAGATCGAGATGGAAGGAGATGCAGGCTCCAAAATGCCGGGGGTTAAATGGGTTTGCACATGCAAACTCTGGGGTCAGCTATTTCCAGTTTGACCACTCTGGTGTTGTCAGTAACTACTGTGATTTGGTTTTTCTTGCCTTTTTGCTGCCGGGTGCAGGAGGGGTCACGGCCCCTGTGGTAGTGCAGGGACATCAATAAATCAGTGAAACAATTGAGATGGTTGATTGATTGGCCACTTTGCCAGGCCAGCAGCCTGTGTGCAGCCATGCAAGGCACCTGGAACAGCAGGCCTGCAGCAAACAGTCTGGGGAGGTGACTGGAATTGCATCTACTTATTTATCCCCGGGCTCCTGAATGCTGGAATGCCATCATCCCTTTGGAGAGTGCCAGGACCAAGTTCTCGCATGTGTTGGGTACCTGGTTCTTGTTGAGAGCTGAGGTTCAAAGTGTTTGAAATGCTACTCATACTGTAGTTGCCACTAAAGCCTCCTCCCTCCCCTGCTCCTCCCCACCTGCTGAGCACCCTGCTCCTGGATGCCAGAACGTGGGTGTTGGTGCCTGGCCCTGACTCCTCTCCAGCATCCAGGCAGTGCTGGGTTAACGGTTGGACTTGATGATCTTGAAGGTCTTTTCCAACCTTAGCGATTCTGATTCTCTGAAGGCCTCAGTGCTCTCCTCCCTACAGCAGAGGAGTTTGGTGCTGGCTCCTGGCAGAAGCTGCTGCTGGCAGAGGGACGGGCCGGGAGCAGGGCTGTGCCTGTTGTGCCTTCAGTGGGTCCATACCACCAGGCAGAGATAAAGGCACTGGAAATGTCATACTGCTTTTGGAGGGGGTGAGAGAAGAGCTGCAAAGGGCTGTCTTTGCCCATGGCTATTTATGTGCCTTTGCAATGATTCTCTGCTCCAATGGCACAGAACTCCTGGGAGACAGCAGCTGGCAGCGCACAGACATATCCCATTTCAGACCTGCAGTTTCCTCTTTCCCTGTCCCAGCAGTGATCCCACAAGCTGAGGTGCACATCCGAGGTGTGCGCTGGCTCCTGCAAGCAGCGGGTGACAGCTGGAGTTTCTGTGCCCACAGATCAGCACAGTATCCTTCCTATGCCTGCCTTTCACTTCTTCCCTCCACAGCTGGCTCCCTCAGGCACTCAGGCGAGTTGGGACTGAGGGGCACTGTGGTGTTGCTTTGGAGGACACAGCCCTTGTGCATGCTGGATGAGGAGTTGGCAGGCTCTGGACTCTGCAAGTCAAGAGTCTTCCAGGTATTGGCACAGATCGGGCAGGAGGTGAAGGGCAGCTCTCCTTGTGCCCACCCTTGATGACTGTTGGCTTCCAGCCTCTGAAGGGTTTGCAGAGGTACCCAGACAGGATGGAGATTTGGGCTGCAGATGTGTGGCGGGACAGTGCAGATCAGACCTTCAGGAGGTGGCTGGTTCCTGCTCTCTGTCGTGCTCCCACACTTGTCTGAGCAATTCAGGGCTGGACTCACCCTGCTGGACCTTTTCTCCCAAAGCACTTATTCATCTGGAGGTGGCTGTAGGCTCTTGACTGGAATAGCTGCTGTTGCAGCCTGCAGAAGAGCTGCAAATCTCTATTCCCAGGCAGAAGGTGTTGGCAATTATTGCCAGTCCTGTCTCTAGGAAAAAAGGCGCCTCTGCTCCAAAGGGGCCTGTTGGCACTGGGGATGTTGCCCTGCCTCTGCCATTTACTGCTTAAAGCTGGTTCATTGCCTCGTTAAAACCTCAATCCCAGCTAAGCCCCTCCAGCTGTCCCCTGAGTGATTTTTCATGTATTATGCAAATGCAGCACACAGGAGGCCGGCAGGTCAGGGCTGTCCATGGTTTAATGATCCGGAGGGGCTCCAAAGGGGACCAGGAGCTTCAGATCTGAACTGTCTCACTAATGGTTTCTTTCTTTCTTTCTGTACCTGTAAGTAGGACATCCTGGGATTTTGTGCCTCTGCTGTGTGGAACCAGAGGAGGAACAGCAGGCAGGTGTGGTGAGTGGGAAGCAAGGAGTGAGCCGGATGAGAGGGTTCTCTGCAGGCAGCTTAGGGAGGGAACCTTCACCTGCCTGCAGAGAGCACAGCTGTGGCACCCAGAGCCACCACACTGGGTTAGTCCTTGCCCACATGAGGCCACAGAGCCTGGCTGAGCCGCTCTGGGATACCTGCCAGGGTCACTGCAGTGAAGAGTTCATGTGGATCAGCTTGTCACTGTCATTTTGGGAAGGGCAAAGCATGAGGCCAAAGCTGTTCCAGCTGTTGTTTCTGACAGAAGGATGGCCACTGGGTAGTGCCAGATGTCAGCTGTCAGGCTGGAGAGGTTGACTGACCTCTGCCTTCTGTGTTCATCAGTGTGATTAGTCTCCAGGACTAGCAGAGTGGTCAAGGGGAAAAGAGACAGGAGAGCTGCAGAGCACAGTGCAAGTCATGCTCCTCTATCAACTCTTTTGCCAGTTAAATTACCTGACTGTAGGCTGGCTTTGATGCACAGCTTATAGAATGCAGTTACTAATCGACCGAGTCAAATTGTGTTTCACTAGCACTTATTTGGGCCTTTTAATAATCACAAAGGTTTCATTTTACTTGATTTCAGGTCCTGTCCGTTTCTCAACCTTTAGGGCTTTAGATGACTGAGCATGCTTTGATTTAAATGAAGCATTTTCTTCTCAGCTGTCCTGGACTCAGAGCTCTTTGGCAGAGAGCTCAACGGTTCTTCTGGATGCAAAGAAGACAGCCACAGGCCCTGGGCACTGAGCTCAGGGGAGGGGTGCAATGCTGGTGACTGGCCAAAGCCATGGGACAAATCAAGGCACGTGGAGTCCTGGGAGAGTGGTGAGGCCCTGGCACAGGGTGCCCAGAGGAGCTATGACTGCCCCATCCCTGGAAGTGTCCAAGGCTAGGCTGGACAGGTCTTGGAGCAACCTCGGATAATGGAAGGTGTCCCTGCCATGGCAGGGGGTTGGAATTAATTGGTCTTCATGGTCCTTCCAGCCCAAATAATTCCATGATTCTATGATTTCTGATGTAATATCCTGTATCTCTGTATGCAGAGATTTTGCCTGGGACTCTGGCAATGGGTGCAGTGTTGGAGTTGCTCAGGAGAGGTTGCTATGCAACTGGCACCTCTTTGTACAATGTGATAAATGTAAATGCACCAGTGACACCAGGGCACTACAGCACAAAGAGCATCAGCTTGTACAGACCAGCTCAGGAGAGGGTCAGAGTGGTCACCCTGTGCCAGCCCATGATGCTGTTGTTTGTCAAGAGCATGGATGGCCCTGTGAGAGCTCTACAGGCAGTGAGGGGAGGGTTTGTGAAGTGAGGATGGGGAGTGAGCGAGTGTGTGGGGGCACACACACACAGGTATGGCCGTGATCCAAACCCAGTGTGGACAGCACACTCTTGTTAGCAGTAGTTGATGGATGGAAGCTAAAGCTGATAAGCTTCAAAGCTTATCTATCTGCTGGAACATCAGAATTTGGAAAATTATTCTTAAAAAAGTCATTTACAAGAATGATTAAGCAGAAAGCCCCAAGAAGCACTGACAAAAGGCCATCAGGGATAATTGTTTTAAGTGACAGAGCCTTTGCTTTTGCGGTGTCCTGGCTTGGACACTTGCCCTGTGCTGAAGGAGAAGGACACTGAAGGGAGGCACTGCAGGGTGCTGTGGGAGCGGTCTCTCCCAGCTGGTCAGGGCAGCCTCAGACACCCTTGTCTGTATGTCACGGCAGCCCAAGGCAGAGCTGCAGGGCTCCTGATGCAGCAGGACCAGCCCCTTCACTCCTTTTTTCCACAAGCCACCATCCTGTGAGGTTGTTGGGCTCTGATCCTGGCTGGATCCAGCTCAGAGGGAAGAGGAGGCTGTAATCCACCACCTTCCCTGCTCCTGGTGTTATTTCTCAACAAACTCCAGGCAGGCTGGTGTCCAGGTAAGTCCTTGGCAGCTCTGTGGCTGCTGGAGCTTGGAGTATCCTTATTCCAGGGACCAGCCCTGCAGGCAGCAACCACAGGAGTGCACAGCCAAGAGGTGACACAAGAAAAGGATCCAGGAGGAACATTTTAAATACTTTTATTTCTTAACTTACATAAAGGTATATATTTGGCTTATCTTTTTTTATACTCTGAGATTCCCAATCAATTGCTCTTAAAAAATAAAAGTCATTTGCTTCTGAAAGAAATCAGAAAACTATTTTATACTCCTCCCTTGTATAACAAGAAAATATACTAATACTCCCGTACATCACATAGTAAAAGTGATTGTAAGTGCTGGTTTACCAAGCAATAAAGCAAATGGAGAAGAAAACAAGCATTTGGGATGGAACTTGGAAGAAATCTGCTTCCCAGAGCACAGCCATTTATGGAGTTTAGTCACCCTGACTGTAAGGGGAGAGGCTCCTGGGGCCACCCAGACCTGCTCTGGGAGCAGTGGCAGTAGGAGCCACTTGGGTTGGCAGCTTGCTGCTTTTTGGGTCATTCTCTTGCCTCTTTTGGCAGGTCCCATTGCCTCAGTTTCCCAAGTTGTGTACAAACCACCTCACTGCCAGTGCAGGATCAGCTGGGGGGAATTAATGCTTTAAAAAATCCCCTTTATGGAGTGAAGAAAACCCTCATGATTAACTGAGGGGCATCTGGAGCCTCCCTGGTGCCTCTGGACGCTGGCACAGACCCTGGTGAATGCAGCAAGGATCTGGAGGGAGCCTGAGCCTTCCTCTCCTAGCCTGGAACGTGTGGGAGCAGGGATTCAGGGATCCCTTGGTGAAGGTAGGACTCATTTCTCACTCCTCTGTTTGTTCCCTTCCCTCTGTCCTTGTTTGAACAGAATCCATAGCATTTCCTTCATGTGCACAGAGGATAAAACCAGCACCGAACTCTGACAGGGACTGGAGACTGTCACAAACAAGGACTGCCAGTGATATTACAGTTCAGTTCCCTTTTCATTGTTGACTCCTGAGAATTAAGTTTAAGGAGAATTCCTAATCTCTGAACCTTAGCAGAAATGTTCCATTTTGTTGACAGTAAATGCTACAACAGAAAGCGCCTATCAGAAAAGCAGTTTAGGAAATGTGGTTAATCTTCTTTGGTCTCTGAGATGAAATGACTGATTGTTGGGTTGCTTTTTGTTTCTTTTTAAACAGCTTACAAAGGAATTTCTTAATGGGAATCAGAAATTCATGTGCCTTTAAAGCTACGTGTTAGGTTCCTAGACTACAGCTGCTGTGTTTCCCCTCCAAGTGTAAATAGTGGCACGAGGTAGGAAGTGAAGCATTGTTTGGGATTTGGCTTGCTTTGTTATTTCTAGCACCTGCTTGCTCAGGCAGTCGAGCAACACTTCTGGCTCTGGTTCTTTAGCCAAGTCTTAGAGCTATTGTTAAGGTATTTCAGGTGACAGAACCCTTGCAGAGGAGTCCTGTGAGGTCTGGGGAGGAGGAAAGGCTCACGGAATTAGAGGGCAGGGACTTGCTATGGGGTGAGCACCTGGAATTACAACCATCTGTGCTGCAATGCTGTGCTGTAGGTCCCAGCACATCCTGGCAGGGAATGGGAGATAAACCCAGATTTACTAACAGTACCTTCCTGTGCCTGACTAATCTTATGGCACAACCAGGACAGCAGCTCCCAGCCTTAACTCACATCCAGTCCTGGTCTGGCATTTCCTGAGCTGATTTAGTCCTCCTTGGAGCCCAAGTGCAGCCACTTGTGAGCCACAAGCACAAGAGTGAGGTGCTTTCACCTGTTCAAGTTGTGCTGAACTGGAGGGGGGATCTGAACTGTGAGAGAGGGCTCAGAACAGAGGGAATGGGGGCTTGCTGAGCCAGTGCCCTCCCTGTGGCAGTGTCCTCTGCAGGGTCTGTGCTTCCCTTCCTCCCCCATCCAGCTGACACAGCATAAATTTGGCTTGTGGAGGCCAAGTGCAGGAAACAAGACTCCAGTGGAATGGCACCATGACATGCTTCAGCATTTGAGTCTAACCCAGTTCAGGCACTGGCCTTGTCTGAAAGCTCTCAAATGCACCTTTGTAAAGGTACAAGTGACACCCCAGTGACAGTGCTCTGGGACAAGTCAGGGTTGGGCGTGCAGGAACCCAAGCACTGCTCCGAAGGCAGAGTGTCAGCCACCTGCTTCGGAGTCCTGACAGGGAGAATTGGCATTGACAGGCCAAGTGATATGGTATCATGTAAACAAAGCACGAGGTCACTGGCACAGCAGTATTGCACTCCCAGGCCCAAGGTACAGCCATTCAGCCAGGTGGATTTTGGTATTTTAAAAGCCTGTGAACCTCCTAGGCAAGGCTGAATTTAGCATATGGAAAACTCTAGAGCCCGTAGGGATTTCTGTCCAACGTTCTTTTGGGCCTTTCTGTGACAACCAGCAGCATACCCAGTGCAGTGAAACTCTCTCCTCTGTCCCATTGCTCATTCTCAGTGACAGGTAGGTCACCCACTGGAAGTTTTCCTGTGGTGCCCTTTGCAGGCCCTGGCACCAGGGCACTGAGAGGAGGAGAGCTGTGGACGTTATACATGTCTGCTATGGTTGCACAGGCAGCTCCAGATTTCAAATGTTTAAATAAAAACTGTTTATCCAAATACATACATATATATATATATATCTCATCTAATGTCTTCAGCAGAGATAAAGCATCTTAGAACATATTTAAATAAAAAATAATAATTTGCATTGAGCCTTCAGTGTCAAAAAAAGGTGATGTACAGAACAGGTCCTCAACTAGTGCAGTCTGTGGGAGTGGGACTGCTGGCAGAGCAGCAGCATTCCATAGGACACCAGCTGCCCTGCAAACAATGTGGACTTCATTGGCTACAACTAAAACCATTTACACAATCTACAGTTGCTCACTTGGGCAGCATTTTCTGGGTCCAGTGGACAGTTGGTTTCCATGCTCAGAGGACCCCGTGAATGTCCTTGCGCTCCAGGAGTTCCCATGTTCCCGGCTGCCCTGCTTGTCTCCTGGTGCCTGACCCCACAGGCTGGAGCAGTGGGATGGATTTGGTGCTAGAGAACCCCTCTGCGATGTGGAGCTGAAGGATCCACTGATAGCCAGTACAGAAGGGCTTCGAGCTTGAGATTGGTATGGTGGGAGCAGGAGTCCACGTGTCATTGCCTTCACTGGCAGCTGCAAACAGGGAACAGAAGGAGGTGGTTACTGGGGAAGTCCCAGGTATGGATTGGTGATGGTGCACCCCAGCTTTGTGGTGGGGGCCACCTAAGAGACTCTGCGTCTCTGTGCAAGCTGGGAGTTGGCAAAGCCTGCCCATGGTGGAGGCAGCACTTTGGGACATGCTGTAGCCATTTGGAATGGAAACAAATACACTATGATTCAGGCCCAGTCTGCTCCAGGAGGTGACTGGCAGCAGGTGTAGCTCCTGCATAGTACTTAAGGGCAGGTGTGTAGGTACAACTGCTCCTGGTATGGGTTGAAGCAGCTCAGCACATTACAGGCTCCATTTTTGTAGACTGTTTTTGACCCCCTCGGTTTACTAAAGAAAAGAGGGACTGCCTTGTGCCTTAAATAGTCATTTTCAAACTGCTGTTCCTTGGAGAGCCCAGCTCAGGTGTCAGGCCAGCACAGCCCAGCTCAGAATGCTGCTGACAGGGCAGAGCAGGCACTGCTGGTGGTCCATGCCGGCTTTAAGGAGCATGTCAGCACCTCTCCTCACTGCTGAGGTACTACTGTGGTGGCCTATCTAGCAGCCAACAGCTTTCCTAGATAACGGGACAAGGATAACGAGTTGTCTCACTGCAGGATTTCCTGTGAGAGGGTCTGTGCTCCATGTTATGCAGGAAATTGCCCCGGCCTTAAAAATCAGTGACTGCTGCATTACAGAAGAATTCCCCTATGATGATGCCCTGGTTTCTTTCAACCTGTATAAAACTGGACCAAAAAAGAAGAAAGTGCAGTGAAAAACCTTGGTGTGCCCAGGACCCAGGTAGTCACTGGTTTAAAAGGCAAGTTTCAGCAGCAGCACCAAGTACTTCCTCCCAGATTTGCTGATGGCTTTTTTAAAAAAAAAACCCTCCAACTTTATCTAAAAGCTACTGTTTAATAATAATGTCAGTACACATCCAGCCCAGAGCCTGCAAGCTCCAGGCGGCCCTATGCCCAAATCCACTCCCCTCTGTGGAAGTAACACATCTGCTGTGCTAGAGATTTTATTAAATCTTTTCCCTCAAAAGGCCATTCTGAAGTGTCTTATTGAGTTCTGATTTTCTGATTAGTCTTTCAATGCATTTAATTTATGGGAAAGAAACCTCCTCTTCAAAAACTTGCTTTAATTAATTTTGGCTCCAGTAAAATGCTGGGAAGTGTTTATCACTTGTGGCAGCTCCAAGCGGCAGCACTGTGGCTGTGGGGGAGTGATAAGGACAGCAGGGACACAAGGGACAGGGTGGGCAGCAGGAAGGGGATGGTCCCTCCCACTCAGCACTGTGGCCCTGGATCGAGGGTCACAGTCCCACAACAACATGCAGGGTCAGGTGCTGCCAGGAAACACTTTCTGCAGAAAATCTGGACTGTGCCAGGAATGGAGGTTTGAGAGCAGCCCATGTTTGACCCACAGCAGGGCAGCAGGAGGTTTTGTGAACACCGAAAGGTTTTAAGTTCTGGCCTGGGACAGTCACACTGCTGGTGGTCAAGGGGACAGGGGTAACATGGGCTTTTCTGCTCAAAGAAGGGAGCACCAGGTTCTGGAAGCACCTCAATACCACAAAGGACACTTGAGTTGACCCCTGGTTTCCCTGTTCTTGATCTGCTCTGCTTTGGGCTGAGGGCAGCAAAGGTGCAAACCAGAGCTGGCTAAGGAAACTTCTCTGCAACTCGTAAGGAAAGAAATGGGCTGACAGAGGTTTGGAGCAGAGGGGTAGCTTGAAACCTACTGCTGGTTTGGGTCACTCACCGTCTCAGACTTTCACAGAGGCTGGTGGCATCACAAGTTGATTCACCCTGGTGAAGGGAAAACAAAAGTGTTGTGTGAGAGCTGCAGTTAGCAAAGACATGGATTCCTAATAACACACAAGCCTGGTAAATCCAAGTTTTGGTTGCTTAACAGTGTCTAAAGAAGTGGGACATTAATAACTGTCCTGCATAATGGTATAAAGCTGAAACCCTGTCACACAGGGTGCCTGACAGCAATGCTGACAGTGGCTGGAACATGCCAAGCAACATTGCTGGCACTAATTGATAAGGATTTGGGAATGTCCCAAAGGCATCCAGATGTAGCAACTATTTTCCCAAGCCAGTACAAGATTGTACAGTGGCTGTCGGTGTCCTTCAGCCTGACAGCACAAATGTAAACAGTCATCAGTGATAAAAATTAAATTAAGAAAAAATGAGTTGTCTTTCAGTTCCCTGCTCTCAGGTGATGGACAGTGTCTGGCAGGAACCGCAGCATCACCAGGGAGAAACTGTCCTGCAGTTCCTGGGATGAGGGCAGCAAGGGGACAGCTCCTGTCTGCTTTGTGGGACCCAGGGACAGCAGCAATAGTCCCATGAAGTCCATCCCTTGCAGCTGCTGCTGGTCCTTGCAGTACATGCCCTGGAAAATTCAACCTTCCTCTCCTGTCCCCTCCCACGCTGTTCTTGTTACTCAGGGGCAGGAGCGAGTGCCTTTGATAGTGACACACACAACAGGGCCCTCATATGAACTGCCAGAGGTGTCATCCTCAGACTCCGAGACCTTTGGAACTTGCTTTCTAGCTCAGTTGCTCACTGACTTCAGTGCGAACACCAGTATTCTTACAACACCAGGAAACCTCCACCACACCTACGGACCTGCCCTGACATGGCCATTTGAGTGCTTTACCCAAGGGCTCTCTGGCTGTACTTGGGCAGTAGCAGCATAAATAAATCTGAGTCACAAAGGGAGAGTCTCCTCTTACCAGTGGAGGTTGGCTGTGCCAGCTTCAGAACCAAACAGCCCCAGCAGTGGTTTGTACCTCTGCTGTCAAAGGCAGCTTCTCTCCGCATTAGTGAAACCCTTGGACAGGTGCACAGGGGACATCACAGAACTGCCACTGCCTGAGGCCCTGCCAGGTGACAAATTCTCAGGAAACATCATTCTCCTTTGGACACATTAAAACTTAGTTGTGGCTCTTCACCATGCTTTGTACGTGACCCAGAACACTTTTTTTGGCTGAATTGGAGTCAAATGTTCCATGATAAAAATTAACCAGTAATCAGGGGACACCTTCCAAGAAATCTCTGCATCAGGAATTGGTCCAGTTCAGACCACAGCTCTTAACTTCACACCAACCCCACAGGTCTCCAAGGTGCATAGAAGCCTCTGTTCTTCTTCTGCCTTTCCAGGCTATAAATATTTCTGATGCAAGAGCTGACCCAAGTTTCTTTGTACAGGTCCCATTCTTGGTAACCCCACTGCACTGGAAATCACATTGTATTGAACATTGGAATTGTGCAGAATACATCAGAGAAAATTACCTACAGCCAACTTCAGAAGCAGGAAGCAAACTATGGAATGTCACAAAACTATCACAGAACACTAAAACTCCAGAGGTTTGAGTGAGCCATAATGTTTGAAAGTCATATCTCTTGCCACATCATTCCACATTCTTAGAGGATACAGAATCTCCACAGAAGAAGTTAGTTTTGCCATGACTTTAGCACACAGAACCCACCTGCACTGCTGACACAACCGCAAATAGACACAACTTTCCTGCTCATGTAACAGTTCAGCCTCCTATGGGATAAAATGAAAATCCCTTTTATTTTAACACATTTTTCTCAAGTTCTGCTTTTTCTCTGTTTCACAGATGGGAACAGAGGCCTGGAGGGGTTAATCCTGAAATGCGTTTCGAAGATTTCATGGGAAATTAGACTGCACATGACTTGTGAACCTGCTGGGGAGAGAAATGACTTTCAGGGATCACACAGGAAGCCAGTGGGCAGGATGGAGAACTGAAATAGTTCCCAAATTTGGGACAGTGCCTCCTCAGTCCCTCTGTGAAGCCCTGTGCTGCAGACAGTGGTCACTGCCACAACCGATGGCAGTGGGGCTCAGCTTATGGGTCAGGTGGGATTTTGTTTACTTTTTTTAAAGCAAACCCACAAATAATAAATTTTAAACTCTCTTAGGTGGCAAAATGTAGTACATGGGTTTAAAATAACAAGGCTCGAGAGCATCTAAATCCCTGATTAAGTACCACTTGCCTTTCTAATAATGATAATCCCACACTGAATGGATCACTGAACAGTGGCTCCTAAATTGTTCTGTTTTCTCTGCAGTGTTTTCTTAAGATTGTGAATGTTTTCATTCCCTGAAGAGAGTAGGGTGGGAACCCGTCTGTTATTTCTGGAGGAGGAGGAAACTCACCCAAACTGCTTTTTAAGAACAGAAGCTGTACAACTTTTTTTTTTCTTTTTTACTGACTCCTCCAGCAGTTAAAAATGTGGCTGATTCTCTCTAACCCTATCACTTCCTCTCCTGTCAAACCTAAATATTTCTCCTAGATCCTATCAAGTCATTTCCATGTACTGTGACAGCATCTATAATTCTGAAGTATTTATAAGACTGTCTGTTTAATATTAAACTACATGCTCTAGAGCTGTTAAATATTTATGCTATGTAAAATGATCTAATTTCACTGCACCTCAGCCAGTTAGAGACCTGCACGAGGACAAGACAGCCAATTTAAGATAACAGATGACTGGCCAGGATCTTTTACAGGTCAGCTATGCTCTGTTTCAGGAACTGGGCAGGATTAGTCTCCAAATGCTTTGTCTCTTCCAGCCTTGCTGGTGCCCAAGCCAGCAGCTAATGGAGATTACAGGTTGTAGTGCAGCCAGCACTGCTGGGCAGTCCCAGGGGTTTGAAAGAATTCCTGCTGCCTACATCCAGTGCAAGAATGTTCTGCTCCACCCTGGGCAAGCAAAGGGAGAATCCAGATTCCCCTTCTCACCTGCAGCTCCATCTGCTCCAGCTGTGAGGAGCACTGGTGAGATGTGTGTCCCACTGACTGTCCTGCTGAGCTCCAGGGATGTGTCCCCTCTGCCCCTGAGCTCCAGCCAGGAGCAGGATGTCGGGAAGGACGACACACCTCAGTGTGTGCAGCACTACTGCATAAGGCTCCGAGAGAGGCTGTGCTTACAGAAAGCTTTTGGGAATGCTGCCAGCTCGGTTAATGTCAAGTTTCATGCCTAAGTTAAACACCACCTGTATTTCAGTAACCTGCAGCTTTCCCAAAGCCCAGTTTTCTTGCTATCTAAACAAGCCAGACTCTGGCTTTTGTAACTGAGAAGCGTATTAGGAAATGATGTCCTGGTTTTTACAGTCTGCTGTACTTAACATCACTTAACTTTTACAACCAACAATAAAATGCTTCGGTAGGGTCCTTCTAGCCTGAAAATAACTCAATTTTTAAGTTACTGAGCAGGAGTTTTTTAGTATTGAGTTTTTGAGCAGGAGCTCATTCAGCAGAGAGAAGTACTGGGGCTACAGGGGCAGCTGGGCCACTGGACTTAGCAGCAACTCCTGCCAGTGATTAAGGATCCTTCTCCTTAATTTCAATGGAGAGAGTTCTGTGTTTCTGCTGCAATGTGCCATCAAGTGCCTGTTTGAAGCAGTGCTTTAGGAAGGGACACAGGGGGACCGTCACTAATGGCAGCCCCCAGCAGATTCCTCATTGTCTGAACTTCCTCAGACATTGCTGGGAGGTTAAAAACATCTCCAAAAGGCCTTGTGAACACACTGAAACTTGAAATTTTAGGTGATGAAAAGTTCATGGCCAGACATCCTTGAAAGGTAATGAGACTTTATGGCCTTAATCTATGAAAAACTAATCTCTTTTTCAAATACAGCCAGTTTAAGGGTGTTTTTTGGCATAAGAGACAACATCACCCTCCACCTGTGCCTCAGGGATGATGAGCAGCCCAGCTGGATGCAGCAGTCTGTAATTCCAGCTATTGAAACAGCAGCATTCAAAGCTAATGTTGCTGCCTGAGATTGGACAAGGAAAACAGGCTAGCTCCACACCTGTATGACTTCAGCTGTAAGAGTGAATTTTATCAATTGATACATGAACACAGGAAGAGACTTGCATTGATGCTGCTGTTATCACTAATTCCTGCAGATAACTGACGAAAGAGTTATGCAGTAGGAGAGATAGAGCAGCCCCTGTAAAAAATTAAAGACACAGTTGTTCTGCTTTCTCTCACTGTTTTGCTCGGTGCAGAAGCCAAAACAAACCAGAGATCTCTCAGCTGGACTCTGCCACACCCTGAGTGCAAACATTGACCCCAGTTCTGCACCACTTTTCCACCAGACAGTTTAGGAGGAGCAAACCCAGCAGGCTGGACACTCCAGTTCAAGTGTGTACCTTTTATGCCCTTCATTATATAGTTTTTGATCAACAGTGCAGAAGGTAACTGCGTTAGCTGTTGCTGCCCTGCAGTAGCTAGGCATAGTTCCCATTTTCACCCGCAGCTGGAGTGAGATGGCTTTGGTTCCCTGCTCCACAGCAGTTCTCTTGGGATGCTGAACAAGCTGCCACAGCCTCCAACTCCTCCCAAAAAAAGGCTGCAGAACATTAACCCTCACTACAACCTGTTACCTTCAGTAAGAACAGCAGAATCAAGGATTGCTCTCAGAGAGCAGCTCCTGCTCTGACTGACCTCAAGCTGTTTTGATGGTGAAGTCAGTAATTCTGGGACAAGACTCGTAATTGACAACATGAATTCCTGCAGAACTTCAGACTCCAAGCAAGCTGCAGCTGGAAACAGTAACTGAAAGGGAAGGAGAGCAACAGTGATACATCAGCCTAGAGAGCTCCCAGTGAATGGCACAGGGATAGGGTGGCACAGTTAAAAATACTCCAAGCACTGAGCTTCCTGATGCATCTGACAGGTTATCCAGCCTGCAGGAATGGGCTGTCGATGGAGTTGAGGTCAGTTTGCTGAAGGAAAAGGATGCTAAGAGAACTAACAAAATTCAACCCATAATCTGGCACAGAAGGAGTTTGCTTTGGAGCAGGAATAGTGCTCACTGCGGCTGCTGCCTGCCTTGTGCTCTAATTCCCAGCCAGGGAGGGGCCCAGGGGCTTTGTGCACCTGCAGCCCCATCCCAAGGCTCACAGAGGAGCTGGTTGTGTGCAGCCCTCCCGCAGCAGAGCTGCCCTTCCCTCTAGATCGCTAGGTCAGTGCGGAGCGACAGCTCTCCAGCGGGAACAGGGGCTCCTCCAGCTGCTCGAAGAAATGAATTAGCTCAAATCCCCTTTTCTTCCTGCATGTCAGTGGGTTTAGCAAACAAAATATGATAATCATGTACAGCAAATATATTTTCCCTTCTATTTGGTTCAGCCCCTTAAAGCTGTACAGACTGTATCTTCCATCTGTTCATTTAATCCAGGTGCTGATTTGTCTCCAGAGACAGAAACATGGGTCAGCTTCACTTTTTCCTCTTTCACAGATCTTGACTGAGGAGAAAACTGGCATAAAGGAAAAATCCTTTCCTGCTATTTTCCCAGGCAGCTGCAGCAGAACAGATGTGAAGACGAGCAGTTAACAGCACCAATCAGGGTCCCAAGGACCTGGATGGAAACGAGCTCCAGAGCTCACCAGTCTGTGGGGGTATTCTGACATGGACCCCTGAAGTCTGTGAAGATGAGGGTCTCAAAACTTTGTGCCTGAGTCTGTCTCTGGAAGTATAATTCTGCCAGATATTGATGGGCTCAGTACTGAGGTGGAGGGATTTTTAGTGCTACGGAAGATGTGTGTAACATCATACACTTATGTCCACTGAAATAATGGAGAAAAGAGGCAGCAGAGTGCCTCGCTTTTTGATTGAATGATTGAATGGCAAGGGGGAGAAAACATGACATAAAAAGCAGATAAGAACTAATTAAATCTTAAAATAGAAAATCCTGTAGAACTTCTAACTTCCTGATGGCACTTGATTAAAAACACACTTCTTATCCTCCAAAATAACTGCCTCATGCTACAGCTCTTTTCACCAACCTCTGAGCTACCAGTTGTGGGGAATAATAGAACCATGGAAGGAGTTGGGTTGGAATGGACCTTGAAGACCATCTCATTCCAACCCCTTGCCATGGGCAGGGACACATTCCATTAGCCCAGGTTGCTCCAAGCCCTGTCCAACCTGGCCTGGAGGCCTCAAGGAAACATCCATCCATTTCACTCCACTGTAACAGTCCTGGCAGTTCCCATGTGGCTTGTAGTGGTCTGGCAGTAACTTTGGGAATGACCAAGACAGAGCACTTAAGACACTCCATACTGGAGCACTGGAGGTAATATTCCAACAGTTTGTCCCTGTTTCTGTAAAATACGTCATTCAGGCTGTGCTGGGTTTGGCTGGAGAAGATTTAATTGAATTTTCCTCCCGGTGCCTGGAATGCGGCTGCGTTTTGGATTTGTGCTGAACATGGGTGATAATACAGAGATGTTTTTGTTATTCCCGAGCAGGGCTTGCACAGAGCCAAGGCCTTTTCTGCTCCTCGCCCTGCCACACTGGTGAGGAATTGGGTGTCCATGGGAAGTTCGGAGGAGCAGGAGACCCAAACTGACGTTCCACACCTTATGACACTGTGCTCAATATATAAAGTGGCGAGAAGAATAAGGAAGGGAGCATGTTTGGAGTGAAGGTGTTTGTCCTTGCACGTAACTTGCGTGTGATGGGGCCCTGCTCTCCTTGGGGATGGATGAATACCCACCTGCCATGGGAAGTGAGGAATGAATTCCTTGGTTTGCTTTGCTTTGCTTGCTTTGCTTTGCTTTGCAGCTTTTGCTTTCCCTATTACACTGTCTGTACTCAACCCACAAATTTTCCAGCTCTTACCCTTCCAATTCTCCCCAGTGCGCTGGTGGGGCAGGGAGCAAGTGGCTGTGAGGGACTTGCTGGGGTTAAAGCCTGACCAAGGCTTAGGACCCAACCACAATTGCTCTAACACACCCACAGTCACAGTATCTGCCTTGCAGATTGCTGCACAAGGAGAGGTCATTGCTGCTGATAAAAGCCAATACATTTGCAAAATGCTCTGACATCAGGAAGCAGCAGGGCTGAATTTTTCATGATTTCTTCCATTTCCTTGTGTCAGAGACTGTTTCTTGCTTGGAGGGCTGCTGCCTTCTGCTCAGTGCTCCAGTCACCTGTGTGGGATCTGATCAGATTTTGTCTCTGTGCCAGGGCAGCCTTAGCAAAGAATCTGTCTCAGTGAGAATTTAAAATCTCCTCCTGCATGGCAAAGTCCCTCCATGCCAAGAATTCTCCTTTGCAATGCCAACGCCAATTGACATGATGAATCCATTGGTAGCATATGATTTCAGTGCCCCTTGTACGTTGTGGGAAAGTGCCTTCAATCCTGTTTTACAGCTGATGAGCGTTTTAGGGACAGCATCTGACTTCTTGGGGCTCACAGCAGAGAGTCAGTAGCTAAGACAGCAGGAGGACTCCCAAGCAGCTCTTGATCTAGAGCTCTTGGAGAAGTGAGCTTTGGCTTTCCTATAACATAAGGCACATGCAGAAGTTCCATTCTTGCTGTGGGAGAGCACTAAGTAGCTAGGAATAGTGTAGGAATATTGTTTTCCCTTCTCCGTGGCACAGGGGATGAACCTGGGAAGGTCAGTGTGGTGGGGAATGGGTGGTTTTGGAGAACCCAGAGCTCTGCCTGCAGCCCCTTCTGCAGCTCAAGGATTCCCAAAGCTGTGCCAGCACCAGCTGCCCCTGTCCTTCTGCCTGGGCTAAAGCAAAGCTCCTGCTGCCAATGCTTAACTCTGACAGCGCGTTTCAAACACTGTGTAAGGACCACAGCTGAGCTCAAACTGCCTGTGAACAACCACACTGACCTTTGACGCCTCCCTACCTGACCTGCAGAAAATCCGCAGGTTGACTAACATGACACAACAATCAGCAGTTGTTCTACATGAGACTATTTTCCATCTGCATGACACCAGCAGCTCCCAACTGCAGCAGCAAACCAGCATTTAGAATTCAAGTCCCAAGCTGTTATATTCTTGGTTTTGCTAACTCAGTTTATGGAGTTACAAACATGGCCAGTAAACAGGTGAGAAAACCAACAGTTCTGCAAGGAGCTTTTTCAACCAATAATTGAACTACTTATATGTTCACCACCTCTCCCCTTCATATTCTTAACACGGATTCCATATAAACCATCTAATAGTCTAATCTTGTTCCATCTGCAGTCTGTGAGTTTTTATCATACCACTCTCAGATACTCAAAACTCACTCCTTGCCTCTCTCCTTCCATCACCACAGACCCTTTGCATACCTAATCCATGGCTTCAAACGAGAAGGATATCTTATCTGGGCTAAAAAAGCCTTGTGAGTTTCTACCACTGTAGGAAATGTTTAATTATTGTTCTTTTGTAAAGTCAAAACAAACAAAGCAATGACATTCCTCCCCCTAGGCAGCTGAATATCAGCAGTGAGCAAACTGTTCTCAAATACTCCTTTTTGGGAGTTGTTAAAATCTACTTGCAGCTCCTGAAATCCTCAAATCCAAACTCTGCCTCAATGCAGCACTGACACATCTCTCTAAAACAAGTGTCCAGTCTCTTAAAACCCCCTGTGATACAGCTCCAGCTATTTCAGAGAAGGAATGTTCTTTTTGGCAATGCAAACTACCAGAATGGAGCACACAGTCTCGGTCAGCTGCCGCTTTAATACCTGGGAAACGGTTAATGGAGGGGACTCTGGGCTTTGCTGGCAACAACATCAGGTCACCTGGTGGGTCCTCTCTGTCTCCAACTGCTGCCACAAAAAAATCAGAGAAGGGGAGGGTTTACAACTCTGTGAGTCCTTCCCCTGCCCCACATAATAGAATCTGCAAAGCAAAAATAAGGTCAGACACTTTCAAATTGCTGCAATAGGAGAACTGGGAGATCATTTTATATCCAGTTCTGCAAAAGGCTAAAAATAAGCCTGATAGGAGGCAGAAGAAAGAGCCTGAAAATGGATTATTCTCATTTTTCCTGTACTGCATTTGCAGATGTGCAATGTTTAAGACAGCAGAAGTGTCTGGATTAGGTGTGGTTCTTTTTGTGGATTTTACTATCTCCTCTGTAAAGAACATGTTTTTTCCAGTGTTTGTACCCACCACTTTTAAAATTAAATGTTCACCAGCACGTCTACTCAGCAAGAGCTTCCACACCTGATCAAAGGTGTTAAGAGTAAAATTTCTTTCTTATTAGATGTTTCATTTTCATTTTAGGAGAAAAGAAATACCTGCTTGAGTTGTTCTTGCCAAGTAAACAAAGGGGTGAACGATTCAGGCTTGCAGGGCTCTCAAGTGCTGAGTGGTCACTGGTTAAAGACTTAAATTCTTTTGTTCTGACCAGCTGTTTATTCCTGCTCTGGCTGCACCAGGGGTCCACACTGCAGTTGCATCCCGCTGGCTGATCTGCATTGCTGTATCCTTGGCGAACATATGCAGCCTCTATCATGCAGAGAGGGACTGAGCCATCATAAAACTTGGACACCCATCCTAAGCATCTTTTCATACCTCTGGAAAAAACCAGAAAATCTCATGTTTTCAGGTGTAAAACCAGGGATTAAGTAAAAAAAAAAATAGTCAAAACAACAAAATCCTTTGAGGAGTAGAGTATCCCACACCTCCACAGGGTGGTTTTTCAGGAAGAATCCAGGTGAATTTGGTTTTCCCTTAGCAGCAGCTGGGAGTAGCCATGGCTGGGGACAAGGCTGCAGGATCACTGCACTCACTGCTCAGGAAAGGATCCTGATACACACTAATTACGGTGATTTACATCCCTGGCAACCAAAAGTTGTCACAGCTTGGGAAAAGGACTTTTTTGAATCCCTCTTCATAACAAAAAGAGCACATTTTTTCTAATTATTGATGGAGCTTCTAGCAAGTACCAAAGGCAGGCTTTTCTTCTGCAGCTCTCCAGGGTGAAGCTCTGTTTGTCCCAGTTCTCTGTACGGTGAGCGAGGAAGGGGATGGACACAAACCACAGACACAACTCTCAGCAGTGCTGAGCTTTTACTTCCATTGAGTGAAGCACCTGGAGTGCTCCCAACCTTGGAAACGGCTCTTTGCCAGGGCTGCACAAGTACCTGTGATGGAGCTTGAGGATAAAAGTGCAATTATCAGATTTCTGATCCACTTCTGAGGGCTCTGCCATGGCAAGACTGTATTGTCTTCTATAGAGTCTAAAATCTAGCTCGGGTCTCACCAATATTCCTCAAGCAGGTAAGAAAAGTACAGTTCAGAGTGCTGATATTTGGAAATAAAATACAACTGCTTTAACCCTCCTCTGCAGAGGTGCAGACAGGAAAGAAACAACAACATAGTCAAGTGAAATCACAGAAGAAATTGTAGTTGAGTGGTTTAAAAAACAATTGAAGTATTTATCATGACTAGTGCCTAAGACCTCTTACAGAACCCATTCTTAACCGTTTTCTCTCTCTTATCACTTTGGAAGGGTGGGATTAAATTTGTGTTATAGAACTTGTCCCCAAAATGACTGGATTATAGCACAGAGTGATGTACTCTATCGTGTTCTCTGCTAGTACTAAATTTTCTAAAAGCCTCTTTAAGCCGTCAGACTTCTGAAGCAGCATGGAAATGGTTATAAAAGAATTGTGTTAAAAGAAAAAGAATTGCTATAGAAATAATTTTTTTCATGAATGTTTTGTGAGCAGCCTTGTTGACTGGAATTCCTGTGCTATAAAAGTACAAAATATGCCAGGAATTGTGGCAATGATAAAAGTAGTGTGAAAGCCTGGAAATTCTTTTTTTGAAAGGAAGCATGGTGGAAACTGGAGGAAGCTTTACAGGAAAGACAGGTTGCTATCCTGGTATCTGCCTTGCCTGGAAGAAGAAATTATCTCTAAGCAAATGCCCAGAGACAGTTACACAAAGGAACAAACAAACACAGAAATAAATCCCTGAACTATATTTCACAGAAGTGTGCGAACTAAAGCAGGGACAGCTCAGTTTCCATAGGCTGTGAGAGCAGTGTTCCACTTCTCTGCTTCCGTATTAGTTCACTAGAGGGGTGGGTGACAGCTGCCCTGTGCCCTGACCCTGGGGGTGATGGATGAGTTTAATCTCTGGCATGTGACACCGGCGCTCGTGATTCCCGCAGGTTAATTGATTTCTTTTGGCAAAGCCCGTTTCCAACTCCTGTTGTCTGAGCAGCAGGACTGACTGCAGTGGGAAAACAAGGCATTCTGAAATAGAAATTCCTCTGTACCCAGCAAGTAATAGGTAGGATGGGGGGGAGGACTGGCTGGGCAAAAAACAGCCTCTGCCAAAGGTGCATGATGCCAAGTGCAGATGGCTTGACAGGTGGGAGCTGGACAGTGGATCTGGGGTCCAGCATGGAATTTTCAGCTGCTAATAGCAAAATGCTCTGTTACCTTTCCTCTCACAGGCAAGCACAGAGATACTAAAAAATCAATCCTGCCCCATAAATTCTGAGGAGCCACTGAAGATGCCTGTGGGTGCAGACAGGGCCTGCTTGACAGCACAGACCTTGATGCACATGGGTCCCTCTGCAGTCTCCAGCCTTACTTCTCTCTTCACTCTCACTTCTCAGTAACTTGACTGAACCTGCACGCCAGTGTATTTTTAACATAGAAGTGGGCACATCCCAGAAAGAGTACCCTTCCCAGGAGTCACTTGAGAGAAATTATTTTGTTAACCATTATTTATGACAATTGTTCTCCCCAGTTTGCAACACAAAATATCTGTGACTGACTAATACAAAATTCATAAAAAATGTGAGTCAGGAAAGGGAAAGTTGCTAAAAGAAAGAGAGAAACAAAACCAGGTTTGACACCTGAATGTTTTTCTTCTAAGAGTGGAGCAGTGGCCGTTTGGGAGGCTGGTTGCTCTGGATGTGGATGGAGTACAACCAAAGCTGCTCAGGGGTAGACAGCAACAGAGGAATAATCCCTCTGTGCAGGAGCAATTAGAGGTGTGGATGTGATCTCCCTCTCACATTAACACTGCTGCAAAAGCTGGGGCTTTGGCAAAACAACTGTGTAAGACACACCAGTGCTGGCAGCCAAGCAGAGTCACCCAGCTAGTGACCAGCCTATGACCTGTGGTGTCTCCTGAGCAAACCAAAACCCTCGTCCTTGAGATCTCCACTGGAGCTGAGAACAGCTGGATACCATAGTGCCCTGCCCAGCATAAAGGTCCATGTGGGCTTGACATGCTGAAAAAATGGGAGTGACCTGGAACTCATCAGTATCTGAATCCTGAGCCCCTCTTTCACCACCTGAGGTGCTGTCATGCCACACTGGCAGCACGTGTGATGCAAAGGGACACAGATTTCCACCACAGTTAGAAGTGGAACGAGCACTCTCCTCTCTGAACACAGGAAAGACAAGCCCTAAAGCTTCCCTAGAATCAGGTGAGGGCCCTGAGCAAAGGCATATGCTACAGAGGGGGTTTCATCTGCTGCACTGACACAAATAGGATTTTCGGCTCCTTGCAGCAAAAAAGCCACCCTGAGCACCCAGAAACTTATGTTCATCTTGCCATGTCTCCAGGTGGTCACTAGCTAGACTGGCATGTACAGCTTATGTGCATAAGCACAGAACAGGGCTGGGAGGCAGCTGGAGAGCAGATCCCACCTTCCTGCCTCAAGGCATGCCAGGGAAGCCGTCAGAAACAAGGGACAGCTTTCACATCTTCCCCAAATAATCTGCTGTAGGATTTACCTCTTTTTTCTCTTAGGAAGTCCTTCTTCGCATCTGATCTCCAACTTCCCTTCCTGCCATTTAAGGCCCTTCTATTCAGATAACAAACCAGGCACACACATCACATCCCCAAAGCCACACTGAAGTTCAACTCTGTAGAACTTCCCATCCTTGTGACATGAGGTCTTGTTTTTCCACAATGTTTAAACATCTCATTATAGGGGAACTTCTCCTTTCTTTGGTATTTATGTATGTTAGTAAAAGGAAGGTGGAACTGTACTTACAGGGGCACAGTACCATCTGTGGCACAGCTTCCAAATCTCTTGCATCCATCTGATAAGATAGTGTGAGCCAGAAAGTATCACCCAAACTGTTCACACACTTATGTCAACCTCCAAACACCTAATTTTCCTTCTAGCTGTACTGTGCTTAGAGTGATATTCCAGGGCCCTTCTCCTTAAGGTAAATCAAGGCTCCCATTCTCCAGTGGGGGAAAAGCAAAGGCAACTTACAGTCAACACGAGGGTAGTCACCTACCCACATATTCAGCATGACATTACACATAGTAACTCTTATTTTTCAACAATTATGAGAAAGAGACTAACCCCAGAAGTTTGTATGTCATGTGGAAGCGTCTTCTGAATTACTGTAGTTGCCAACCGTGAGGTGATCCGAATCGGTTTCTTTACTGAAAAACAGTAGCTTTTTTTTCACAGAGCTGCAAGAAGGGACTGGGAAAGACTTTATCACAGCAACCCTAGAGCGCACATGTTCCCACACGCAGCTTGCTTCCTCCTTGCCTCATGTTCCTGACTGCCAGAGGTGGTGAGCGGGGCTCTGGGCATGGAGGTGGGCAGGTGCAGCCTTGACCACCAAGCTCTGGGAAGCACCTCCTGCTCCTCACCTTACACTCCACTGGTTTCAACACATGGCAGCCCCTCACCACGGACAGCCTGGGCTGTGACATGATCAGGCAAGGGTGTAAGGGGCCTGCGCTCCCCTCCGAGCCACGTGGCCAACAACTGAGATCCACCAGAGCAGAAGCGTGTAAAGGATGCCCAGCCAGCATGACCCAAGCCCCTGTGCTTCGTGCAGCCTCATGCACTCTGCTGAGCCCAGGTTCTTAACACACAACCCAACATCCTTTGCCTGGAAGGACCAAGGCCAGGAGCAGAGTACAAGCATAATGTTCAAGAGAGCAAACAGGCTGTGGTGCCTTGATGTTCGCAATGGCCAGGCTACTCACTGTTGTTCAGCTTTGGCTCGGTCACTTAGGAAGAAGAGGGCTGTGGCCAGGAAAAACATCCCTCCCAGGACAACGACAAATGGGCAGAGCATGAGCGCGTAACCCAGGCTGAGGAACTCCCAGACTGGGGACTCCTTTGTGCTTTGTCGTATCAGGTCAGAGATCTACAAGAGACGGTCAAAACAATTAGTCACTTAAGATGAAAAAGAGACACGATAACAGTGAAGGGAACACGATTCCCGAAACAACCACCCACCAAACGTGTGAGGTTTAAAATGGAACAGTGTGTTCAGTAGAAGTTGAATGTCCTTTGCACCCTTCAGCCTTCCACACTGGAGCCTGGGCAATTTATGCTGTGAGCAGCTTGGCAGGGGTTCTCCTCTCCCTGTCACTCTTCTGGCCTGATCTCATATTCTTCCCCCAGTCCTTTCCATGTTCTCCCAGGCTGCATCAGTGACAGCATCTGTGGGTGTCTGACCTTGCTGTACTGCCCAAACACCCTGGGGAGCCGGCAGGGCCATGCCGGTGTTGCTCAGTGATCAATCTTCTGCAATTCCTATTGTCCTGCTTACTCCCACACCTGACCTACCTTTCAGCAAAGGGATGTATTAAATTCCATTTCTGTGTACTGAGTGGGAAGGGGGGAAACGTTTTACAAAGAACAAAAAACCAGAGATCCCATCTGATTTGGGGAAACAGAACTTGAACATGGGGGGTTTATGCCCATGTCTGAGGTATGGGGCTTATTCCCTCTTGCAACCTCCCAAGCTTGAAGTGTAATTGTGTGCAAGACGTGGCTCTGTCCCAGGCTCAGACACGAGGCTGTACTCGCACTGCACACCACTAAATTTATGGATTAAGGCAACCTGCACCTTCTGACAACCAAAAAGCATCATTACATGAAAGTGAACACAAATTTACACCTACACAAAGGAGCAGAGACATGCCACAGCATTATTTAGTTCATTATGAAAAGCTTTTGCTAGAACTCAGTAAAATTTAATGCATGTCTATAGCTAAAACTACCATATTTTAATATTTACTGCCCAGCGAACAACTTTGCTTTCCATAAATCCAACAGAGAGGTAGCAACAGTTGGGGTAGGTCTCAAGACACTGGGTATTTAAATGTCCAGCTCTGTTTTTATCCATGACCTTTTTTTGGGGGAGAAACACTAGTTTATACCAAAAGACTGCAGGGAATTTGCAACATAAAACCCTACTGCTGTGCACACACGCAAATCAGCTCCAGAAATAGTCAAAGCTTGTGCAGCAACTTCTAAACTGCCACATTAGTGGTAATGGAAAAGTTGGAGTCAAACACAATCTACAAGCAAGTTCTGACATTCAAGGCTTAAATACTGCCAGTGAAGAGAGGAACTGTCACATGCAGGAGAAATCACCAATCCACACTCTGCAGAGACGTGGAAGGTAAATGCATGTGAAGAGATGCCTCAGCAGATCCAAGCACAACAGAAGGTCCCAGAAGGATGATGCTCATGGGGACTCAAAAAAACAGGTCACTGGCTGTGTCTTAGCAGGGAGACTCTGGAGCACTGGGGGTCTCAGTGTGTTTATGCCCCTCTCACAGCTCAGCCTGGCTCCTGTGGAGGGACAGAAAGGAGAAGCTACCAGTTGGTGCTGGAAGTGACACCACTGCACATGCTGGAGCTGAGGTCTGTCCTACAGGATGGAGCCCTCTCAAGTAAGGGGGAGTGAATTAACACTGGAAGAGTGTAACTACAGAAAGAATTTAAGGGTTTTAGCCTGATTTCTGTGCTTCATTCCCTGCCCTAGAAAGGATGAGGAGAAAATTTCAGTGCTTGGGATATAGAAGAGTTCTAGTCCCTCAAAAAAGAACTTTATTCACAGTGTAAAATACACAAAGAAAAACAAGAGTGTTACAAACAGTTCTCATGTGAGACTGAAGGCAAATAACAGTGACCATTAGTCTGAGAGATTTATTAAAAAATAGCAACAAGACTTGAATGTGAAAAGAATGCACCCCCAAGAAAGTAGCAGAATGTGCTCTGCACCCAGGAGACAGGGACATCAGCTGGTCATTAATTCCCTTTTGTATCCAGACACCTTAATTCCAAACATTTCCCTTACTCTTCGTTATGAACCAGAATCTGGCACCGAGTCAACCTCTCTGCCAGGCTGCAATAGACAGAATTGAGGATATTCTAAAACAGAAATCTATAGACATTCAAAACCACTTTTCATTTTTGGGAATGGATACAATTATTCTCCAAAGGACCAGACAATAAATCACTTGACAAATTGGCACGATAAGTCAGCAGCAGAGGATGAAAAGCCAGGCATGTGCTCCTGATTGCTTTCTTCATGGATGACATGACATTCTAGGCTAAAACCCAGCTTTGAAAGTGCAAAGTCTCCAGCAAATAAATCTCCCAATGCAGTTTGTCCCACACCTTCCCTTCTGACGCACTGTGTTGATGTTTTATAGCAACAAATCATGTTATTATTAAATCTACTGTATTTTTCATGTTTAACCAAACACATTCTGTAAATGCACAGTTTAGGAAAAAATGTCTTTCCTCCCTTTCAAGGTGTAATTCTTTCCACCAAACCTGCTGGGCTTCCTCATTTAGGTTCCATATAATTCCCTCCCCAGTGTCTTCATCTCTTAACTCTAGAATTTTATCAGGGCCCACATACATGTTTTTGCTGTTAACAGTCACCGTTCCCTGCTGGTTTGTTCCATTCGGTTACAAACCACCTGCTAAGGCTGGAACTTTGGCATCTCCTCTCAAGAGGACACAGAACATAATTACAGCCCTGGGCTCCAAGAATGACACACCGTTTGCCAAATGGTCTGCTCTGTATTGCCAATTTTGGGCTTTCCAGACTCCTCGCAATGACAGCATCCTGAGCTGGCCAACTGTGATTTGGCAAGACCCAATCAAGCATAATTTTTGGTGTCTTCTCTCTAACATGAGTAACAAACTGCGGGAGCTGTGCGTGGCTGGTGCCAGCTCTGCAGCACGGAGGCATGTGTGGGATTCCTTCCTTTGTTTCTCCAGCTAGGAGATGGCAAAAGGCTTTAAAACATTTACGCAGAATGTGGGGGTGGAAAATCAAGAAGGAAGTCTCATTGCTGCTCTGCAGTCTAATCACGAGTCTTTGATACCAACCTAACTGTGAAAGTTCATGTCTCCTCCCTCACTGTGTGGCACAGAGCTCAGACCAAGAGGAATGACTTTGCTAAATAAACCTCAGCTTGAGGCATTTTTACAGCAGAACATGGACGGCGTGTGCTCAGCCGGTGGCAGCCACTTGGATGAAGTCCAGTTGGAGACAGCTCCTTCCTTCCGGAGAACCAACAGTGCAGCTGCAACAGGCACGATCTCAACCCCAAATCCCCGACTGTGTCTCCATCTGAGTGCAGGAGACAATGGAGGAACAAACGGAAACTTCATTACTTTCTTGGGAAGCATGTGGTGTGTGCTTTGGAACAGGCCATGGATACAGTAGAAGCCAAGGTGGGCTGAAGCCCAAGGAAGGCACCTAGATTCTGTGTTCTGTCTCTCCTGAACAGCCCAGGCAGGTAAATTAACTGATTTATTAATTACACAGTGTAATGGTAACAACATCTCTGAAATCACTGCTTCGCTTCCTCTCATTGCTGAGTCAATATCTCAATTCCTCTGCAATTGGCAGACATTGCCACTTGGGCACAAATCCTGCTACTAAAAGAGTATTTCTGGCACAAATACCTGATTTTCATGATTACCAGTTTGATACAAGACAGGTTCTCCCTGGCTGATCACTTCAGTACAGTTCCTTAACACAGTATTCTCTGTAACCCCACAATGGTTTGGGATCCACCCACTCTGAAGTCAGAGTGAATGTGAAAGGTTTCTTTGATTTTCTAAAGAAATTGAATATGAATGCAAATGAAGATGAGAAAGCAAAAATGAGGGATTTTATAACATAAACAATTTGCTAGGCCTGTGGGGGAGCAGAAGCATTTACACTGTGCTAAATGGCATGAGGAACACTTTATAATAAGAGGAAGTAAACCTGGTTTTTAATGATATTTTCCCTCTCCCAGGTTGACCAGGGTGCATTAAATACATGGTGCTACCTTGAAAAAGGCTGCAGTAAATTGAGATGCTCCAAAGGGGTGCTGCTTGCAATGCCAGGACATGGACTTGGTACGTCTGGGGGTCAGAGCGACATCTGCCCCATTTGCCCTGGAGAGGGTTGAAAGTTGCTTTTCTTCAAGTCATTAACTCCCCGTGCGGTCTGCCCAGGGATTTTCTAAGTTAACACTGGACTTTCTCTGATCCCAGAGGGAGATGCCTCATACCATGGGGAACGTGGAGGAACTCCCATGACAGGGCCCAGGTGTGTGAACAAGTAGGGATGGGGGTGCCCATTCCCATGTAGAAACAGGTCTGTGGCACAGGACCTTTAGCAGCATCCCTGTCCCCACCTCTCCTGGCAGCATGGGCCCCTTCCCTGTCTGTACACCCCAGGAAAGCAAAATGATTCCTTGTGTTGAAGAATCTGGACACCTCATTCTGAAAGGTGCTCAGCACCATGAAAACTGCCCGTCTTGGGAGTGTGCAGGATCCTTGGCAGCTCAGAGGAAGAAAACACTTACTTAAGGAGGTTTTCAGTACACAGAGGAGTGACAGAGCACATGGGACAGAGCTTGAAATACTCAAGGGCAACAACGACCTGCTCAGGATTTCTGGGCTTTCTCTAATGAGATACTTTCACATACATTAAACATTTATCAAAAATACTGAGAACTTGTACATCTAACAAAGTCATGAACATGACATGCACAGAGCTCTGGAAAAACACCAAAGCAGGCTGTGAACCCTTGGCACAGAGCATTGTATAGATGGGAAGTCATTTGGTATTTTATCGGCAGATTTAAATCTTGTGTGTTGCTGAGTCATCAGAAGTGGGAAGCTTGTTAGCTCGTTGCAATGAGGAGAAAATCCCATGAGGATTGGTCTCCAGGCGGTTAATTCTCCTCTTATCTTGCAGCTGACAGCTATGTCAAAGATTTGGCCTTTCAGTGCACTATGAAAAAGGTTTTTAATTACTCAGTCAGGACCAGAGAAATCCTCAACTTAAAGTTACTCCTTGAAGAAACAGGTAATAAGGACAAGGAGCTGGAGGTTCTCATTCTCACACTATTTCCCTGGCAAGCACAGCACATGGTCAGACTAGCAAAGCCAAGTTCCATTTTACCCACCACAGTGTGGGTCATACACAAGCATGAATGTGGGGAAAGATCTCCACAGGAGGAGTGATGCCATCAGGGTTACACCACACCTGTCAAGCAGCTGGGACTTGGCAAAGAAAGAACAATAAAAACCATAAATGTGTATCACATTTCATCTACCAACTCAATCAGAGGATGGGAGATGCTGCTTATACAGACTCAGGTACACCATATTAGAACATGCTGCAAAAGGCAACAAGGCAGAGACCTCTGTTCTATCCTCAACCCCACAAGAGCAGTGGAATATCTCCTGATGGTCCATGAAACAGAGAGCGATGCCAGGAGAGTATTTTGCACATTTTTGTTACAGGACATTACTGCCTTTTTGACCTCAAGTTCATCTCTTACCCTGCTTTGGCAGGGGAGACAGGACTGTGTAACCACCAGCAAGCACCTAATGGGCCATATTTGAGGAATGGCTGCATGGGTCAGACAGGGACAGAACACCCAGACTGCAGCATCACATCCCAACGACCCACTTTATTGCACTGTCCTGTTTTTAAGTCAGATAGAAGTGGATTTGACTCCCAGACTCCCTCAACAGGGCTGTGGCCTGTTTTAATCTAGGAAACTAAACTGGAAAAAGTGCTCTTCCAGAGTAAGCATGTCATACTCTGAAGCAGCCATAGCACTTTAAACCATAAAATATGAATTTTAAACCATAATACATGAATTCTGCTTTCTCAGGCAAGTCTTTACACACAGAGCTACTTTCTATACAGATATACTTGGTTAGGTTAACACTTTCAAACCAAATCAACAAAAAGGCTATTTCAAATTGGGCCAAGATGCTGTGAAATCTGCACCTCCAGTTATAACTTTCATTAAAAGGTATCTTAATTGCTGCATTTACTACAGTTTTTCTTATCTTGCCCCTAATGAAATGCTGATGTGCCTGCCCTGACACTCTGCACCAGGGATAATTAACACTGCTCTGCTAACTACTTGCTAAAGAAAGGTCATTAGTATTCTTGCTGCTTAAATAGCTCATTAGATTTATCAACCTGCTCACAGGAAAGCTGGGGAAAGGAGAAAAGTGAAGGGTGCCAAGGCTCCCACAGCTCAGTTGGCCTGGAGTGGCTGGAGGTGGTGTCCCTCTAGTAAAACTGAAACAGCCCAGGAGGGCAGGAAAGATGGGAACCACCATCAGAGGAGTCCAGGGAGTAGGTTTTAGCCCATCAAAAGGTGCTGGTGGAGGAGAGCTGATGTCTGGCACTTTAGAACTCCCTCCTCACAGGTTGATGTTGCCAAGTGACAAGCAGATACAGACTGGTTTCCATCCTCAGACTTCATGAACAGCTGCACAGAGAAGATGAGAGAGAGTTTAAGCAAACAGGAGAGCAACCAGCACCAGGGCAGCAAGGACAGTGTGTGCCCACAGCAGCACCTGCCCGGCACATGTAGAGAGAGCAATGTCTGCTGCAGGTCCTGTTGACATCACAGTCAGAGGCAAGGCAAAGGCGGAAGAGGAAAGTGCTCAGGTAGGAAGCAAATTACAAACCTGGAAGAAGGAAAGAAAAAGTCCCAGGACACAGCCTTGAAATAAAAAACCCCTTTTGTCTGTGCTCAGATTTCCAGAAGCAGAAGAGCAGTCAGGAAGTGGAGGGGAACACAACAAGAAGGATGATGCAAACCCTGAGCAGGGAAAACAGGTTCATGCCTCTGCACAGATGGACACAGGAGCATGGACTTACAGTCGTTTTATTTTAAAGGGCAACCAAGATCTAACCAGAATTAGTGATACAAAGAGCTGGAGCTGTGTTGCAGGCTGAGAAGAGCTAACTATTTCACATGCTGCTGCCACCTCCCTCCACTCACTCTTTGGAGTCTGAAATGCTGTCTAGGGCAGCAGTTGAAGACCTTTATCTGATACTCAACATGAATGGTGGGATTTAGGGCATTTCTCTTAACTCTTCTGTGCTCCAGCAATCATGTCTGCATAGTGGGAGCAGTCAAAGACAGAAAAGTACAACAGATATTTGAGTGTAATGCGCTGAGCAGGTGATATTTCTCACCAGCTGCCTCAAGAATAAAGCACGGAGTGACACTGGAGTTGTTAAAAAGGAGTTATTTAAACTCTGCAGGTTGGGTATCACAAAGGTCCTGAAAAAAGTTACAGCTCTCTGGGAATAAAAGCTGTCTCATCTACTGAAATACCGCAGCAATGCCTATTCTTATTTGTAAATGAACAGGCAGTGCTGATTTACAGTAATTGATCTCAGAGCTTGCCACTTAGTAAAGCTTTATGCACATTAACAGCAGCCACTCTAAAGCTGCATTTGCATAACTCCTCTGTAAGTCCATCTTAAGCCTTTTTACTATAATAAAAGTTATCAATATTTAAAGAGACATGAAAAATAGCCACACATATGTGTTCCCTGCCACTTAGCTTTTAAGCACTAATGTGTATTTGGTGTTTTGGGTGGTTTAAGGAGCTGCAGTGCAAGGTTTGGAATGGGGCGAAGTTACAGAAAGTCTGAGTGTGACCTTGAGCTCTCCAGACACACCACAGAGCATGGCAGCAATTGCACACCTGAGGCTGTGGCTAATCAGCACCTTCTATGTTCCTCATGAGGATTTTAAGATCAATACAACATTTATTGGTATCCAGCAGCAACAACTGCCTGCCACAGCTCAGTCCTACAAGGACAAGGGTTGCCAGTTCTTTATTAAGAGCACTGCTAGAGGGAATCTCACTATAAACTCACCAAAACCATGTAGGATTCCAGCCATGTTTGATCAAAGTACTGATCATTTAGTGAGGGAACTTCAGGGGGATTCCGTAAGCAGCTGGAAGACACAGCAGAGCTCCAGGATCCCGGCTGAACCCAAGTGATCAGGAGGCTGAGTTTCACCCATTCTGAGCCTGCCTGTTACTGCAGTGCACAGAATCACTAAGGCTGGAAAAGACCTCTGATAGGATTAAGTCCAGCCTGTGACTGAATACCACCTTGTAAACCAGACCAGAGCACTGAGTGCCATGTCCAGTCGTTCCTTGGACACCTCCAGGGCCTTCTGCTGCTCTCCTTCAAAACCTACCCCCTGCTCTTGGTCTGCCTCGTGAACAGTCTGAAGTCACAGCAGTGGGAGTTGATGCCCTCAGGGTGGGGATTCCCAGAAGGGTTGTGGGAATCAGGTTCCCAAATTTCCCTTAAATCCAGCAGGAGTAGGTTACTCAGCCCTCATAGACTGCCTTGAAAATCCTGGTCAGAATCTGAGCCCCCTCTGCAACCTGCCCAGGTGAGGTTTTAATGCTGCATGAAGGTCTCCATCCTGTACTGCAGCTGGACAATTCCTGTGGTTTTTAACACCCAGGTTCAGTGCTTGCCTTAGCTCTGGTGCAGAAGTTGGCTGTTTGTCCTTTCACTTTAAATAGTATTTGTTTTCCTGTGTTATATGGAGCTGTAGTTGACCTCTCAGTCCTGGCAGCAGAGGGAAGATGAATCAGCCCAGCCAGAGAAGAGGCTGCACAAAGGGATGCTGGCTCCTTCCACGACATGAGTGCTTCACTCCTGCTCTTCTGCACAGAGCCTTGGATCTGCACTGTCTCCTCCCAAATCACAACTGCCCAACAATTACAGCATTAGAAAAGGATAATTCAAAATAATAACTAATATTTTCCCAGTCTAAAGAAAGCCTAAAGCAGCTATTAAATTTGGGCTATGCATATTTCAGCCAAGAATCCTTAAGTAACTCACAACTTGCTTGATCTCTGAATACCAGGAGGGCAAGACACATTATTTCTATAACCAAAGACCTTTTTTTTTAAATCTTTTAAATCTTTTAAATCTAAACATTAAAGACCCCCAGGCAACTTTCAAGAATAATTGCAATCATTCAAGGTCTCAGGTATTCCTCCTGGACATCCCTCTTATGTAATGAAAAGGATGAACATGCAGCAGAGTCACCTGAGGCAGCCTGGCCTGCCGCAGCCCTGCCCTCATCTCCAGCCCCTGTCCTGCCTGTCTCCTTCTCCTCCCCCACATTCCCCACGTCACCTGCCCTGCACGAAGCAGCCTCTCCTGCAATTCCTTTGCTCTTGCCACCTTCAAGTAACTTCTAAAATAAGATCATTTCTCCCCAGGTACCCAGAACATTGAAGTAAATAAAGAGTAAGCTAAATTGTGCATTTTTATTCTCTTGAGAGATTTCTCATTTTTTTGGTCTTCTCAGTCTTATCTCTATTTGCCTTTTCCCGTGTGCTTCAGATGGCTGCAGAGCAGCCATAGCACTGCCATTCAAGAGTAAACATTTATGTATATTTAAACAGGTATACTCACAAAATTAAATATATATAAATAAATATGTGTAGCTACACACACCGGTGTCTACAGGATGAATAGATGAGCAACAATGGTTCTAAAAAATAAAAAAGCCCCACAGCACCTAGCAGCTGTGTCTGAGCTGGAGGAGCACATCAAAGTCCTGTCTCTCAGGTGATAAGACCAGTGAAGATCTGTTACATCCCTTGGTAGCAGCACTTTCAACACACCATGAGCAGGTTCACCTAGGGATTTTTGTGGAAGCTACTATATTTTATAAATGATGATCTGTGATCTCTGGAACTCCATGCATCAAACTCCACAGAAGGGAAAAGACATTTCCCCAGTATACCCAGATTTCTTTTTCTCATTAAATTTCCCAGGCCTTTTATTTTCAACTGTGAATGTTCTCTGACTGCCAGATTTTGGAGCTGGGTCTCTTGTTCTGTTCTGCTGTAGGATAATGGTGGCTTAGGAAGGGAGATCCCCAGCCAGACCAAGGCCAACCACTGAAGCAGTCACAAAAAGGAACCCAAAGTGAACACCCCAGGAAGGAATACTAATAAAAACCCCTGGTGGGGCACTGACCAGGCTCCTCAGGGAATGGTCACGGCCCCAGGGCTGCCAGAGCTCCAGGAGCTTTTGGACAATGCTCTCAGGCAGAGACTGGGATTGTTGGGGTGTCTGTGCAGGGCCAGGAGTTGGACTGGATGATCCTTGTCAGTCCCTTCCAGCCCAGAACACTCTGTGGTTCTATGATTTACTGTCATACAAACCAGGTACAGCTGTGTGTTGCTGCCCATAAACAGGTATTTGGTTTACGAGGTCAATTAACAGCTAAACACACACATGACTCTCTTCCAACCTGATTTCTATCAGCCCCATGTCCACACCACAGCAAGAACACTCTCTCTTTACAGAGCTATCTGAGGGCTTTATAAACACCTTAGGCTAAAAAGATGTGGAAGCTTATTTCCCACACCCAAGTAGTCCCCCCTGGTTTGAACTGCAGCTCACAACAACCCAACCAGGTAAAAAACAGTTGCACTGCTCTGCAGCACTTCCCATTCTGCTGACAAACACAGGCCCTCCTTCCCAGCAGGATCTAACTTGGCATTTCAGATGAGCAGTTCAGAAAATATAGCAAACCCTGCCAGAGCCTGCTGTGAGCACTTACAAATCCAATGAGATAAGGACTGCCAGCATCTCCCAGGAGGTGTGAAGTGAAACTCTGCAAGGCCACTGCGGTTGCACGGCGAGTTGGAATGACCACGTACTGCAAAGAAGGGGAAAGAAACAAAAAAGAGGTAAGGAAGCTGAAATAAGAACCTGCCCATCTGTCTTGTACTGCTCAGTTTATGCCCAGGGCAGCACAAAAAACAACCAGCCACCCCAGACAGAGCCACTGGCCAGTCCATGGCTGGCTCAGGCAACTGGGAGCCTCAGATACCCTTCCTGCTCTGGAGTTCTCCCGCTGGCAGGTGCTGAGGGAAGGAAGCTCTGCCCACTCTGCTCCACTCTCAGCAGTGCTTGGACTATCAGCTTTGCCCACAAGACACTTTGCTGTTGCTCCTCAGACTGTACTGCTTTGCTGGTGGGGAGAACAAAATTTAAGGCTGCTCAACACCACCAGCCTTCCAATCAAGGGCTGTGCTGTGACCTGGGATATTTGGTTTATCCTGTAATAAAAGTTATTTTGTTTCCTAAACCATCAGCAATCAGTGATGAAAGGTCACGATCACGCATCCTTCCTTCCCACTCCATCTCTAGCCACTTTATATTTTTCTCAAAAATTTGTGATTCCATTTGTGAAAAGTGACAAAGTCACGTTAGGAAAATTTTCCATAGCCAAGATACTGTATTTTGGTCTCCACTCCTCTAATAGGACACAACACCCTTAGCCAGGTCATGCAGAATCAGTCAGATTACACAGGAGCAGTGGAAAACACAAATTACTTCCCCATGAAGGGACTAGAGCTCACAGATAACAGAGCCCTAACCATGGAAGGGGATGAAAAATTAAAAAAGAAAAAACCCAGCAACCCCCTGTCCTGTGGAATGACCTTAATTTTATAATACACTTTTTAGAGGCAGAAGAAAGTAATTGTCTCTTGCATAACTTGTTAAAGACGCTGGCTAAGGACATCTGCATTGAGTCCACATATCCCAGTTTATAAATTGATCCTGTCTTGATTTAAAGGCTGGAAGTAATGAAGAATTCAATAGGTCTCTAAATCCAAGTGAGCTTTGTTTCTGCCTGTAAGCACTGAATCTCACTGTGCCTTTTCCTGTGGCTCTGACAGGAATGACTCTTGTTCAGCTCTTTGGAGACCATGATCCCTTTTATTTGTCCACTTTCTCTCTGATGGGATGCCTTCAGTCTTTCTTTAGAAGTCCTGCTTTGCCAGGATCCTTGCAATCCTTTCCCAAAGTCATTTATTAATTAAATGTGACATTTCAGGACTGGCCCATCCCCAGCCAGAGCTACACAGAGATCCTTTACCTGAACTGACTGGCAGGGAGGACTCACTCAGGGCACAGGACTAAAGCACATTGCAGTGCTTGAACAATTCCTCACAGGGAAGGGGAGTTGCCCTGTCTGCAGTGGAAAGAATTACCATAAAAACCAGAAACAAAAGAAAGACCATTGAGAAAATCCACACTAGAAGAAAGCTGATGCCTATTTAAAATTATCATCTCGTTCCAAGCACAGACAATTCCGAATTATGGGTAAAATTAGATTAAATGCTTTTCCTTAGGGTTTTACCACGTGCTTTCAGATGACCTGCCAGTTCTTTCATCCCTGCTTTGACAAAGCAGCAAATGCACACTGCTAATGCACGTTGATGCCACTTATTAAGCAGGCACCCTATTCAACTTCCGTTGTGCAACAGAAGAGCAAGATATGTTCAGATCCAGAGCAGTCACCCAGCTGTGGATGTCAGGTCCTGTCCTCCTTTTGCATCCAGGAACTCAGAACAAGACTTGAAGAAAGAAATTCCAAGAGGAAAATTAGCTCTAAACTTCATTAGAGACACAGAAATGTGCTGAACGTCAGGCTGTGAACAGTAGGAGAGCCCCACAATTCAGTCCCACTCCCCAAAGAGGCAGATAATGGATGCAACCTGGATAGACCAGACAGAAGAAAAGAAAAATTAAGAGTGAGTTATTTTTGTTCTTCCCACCTGGCCCCAAAAGTTCACACAGGGGCAGTGGAGAAGGATTCTGCAAGAGCTCTTCGGGAAAAGGCATCTGAGTAGATAAAGTGAAATTCTACTTAATTCAAGAGTTGTGCATAAATGTGAAACACTGAATTTGAAATCTAAAATATTTCTTCTTTCTGTAAAGTTTATGTTAACAAATCTGAAGAAGAAAGCCTGCCTGGTTCTGTATTCTATCCATTTTTGTAGCAAAAGGACAAAGGAAATGGCACATTCATTAAAAATTTACCACTTTCAGGGAGTGGTAGTGAATTGATGCTAATTAGAGGAAGAAATCTTAATGATGATACCTGTATCATATGTGTGCATGCATATATAAATATTTATACACATGAATACACACACATATATTAGACATAATTTTGCATGTGTAGCTATATTGTGCAAACATAGTTTTGCAAGTAGGAGTACAGCTTCCAGCTTAACTGAAGAAGTTATTGATGGTTGAAACACCAGAAAGTGCTAAAACTTGGTATATTTGGTCTGGAATTCAAGAGACAAACAGCCCCCTCAAAGCAAAAACCCAACATGTAGCAAGCAAATGAACATGACCTCCTTGAACAAGATATTAGAAAGGAAAACAAAGCTTAAACCAGCACCTCCAAAACACACAAAAAAATACTCCACCCTATCCCTACTTAAAAAGCACTTTGTTCTGATGGACAGAAGGCAGTTAGTAGCAAACATTTACTGTTCTAGGAAGACAGCAGGAAAAAAACAGTTCTAAATGGGCATTTCAATACTAAAATAGACCTAAATTCAAACCATGCATGGCTTGGTTTGGACATCCCACAGAAACTGGAGGTGGGAGAGCCACAGCAGCCAAGGCAGAAGCCTGTGGGATTGTCCTGGCTCATCCCTGATTCCAGGTTCAGAGGCAGGCAGCACAGAGGATGGGCAGGGGGGCTGACCAAGCATCTTTGGAAACCTCTGCTCTTTAAATAGAGGTTCAGAAAGCCCAGGGATTACTGCTGACATCTCCTTCCTGTGACGAAACCAGCAGGAGTTGGTCTGAAAAAAGTTAATGAGGAAAGCCAAGGAGAGATCACCCTTCTCCCGGGAAAAGAGGTAAGTTCTGATGTTTATGTCTAAGCTTTAATAGAAACTCTACTCTCTCAAGCACTCTGCTGCCCTTTCTGGGTCAGGACAATTCATACTGGCCTCTTTCAGCACCAAAGACAAAGAAAACATGCACTAACCCTGTTCCAGCCACTGACAGAACCTGGAAATAGCCCAGATGTCCCTGCTGCTCAGAAAAGGGAAAGGCTGGTGGGATCCAGAGAGACCCTCCACAAAAGCCAGGCAGATACTGTCTAAAAAAAACCCAACTCTTAAATGAAGTAAAAGAAGGCTGCTGTGGTTTCCAGCTCCCAGCACACCATGGAGCAGAACACCTCTACCTGCAGCCCTTGGCCCAGCTGCCCTTGGAGGGTTTGGAGTGGGCTGCGTTCCCTCATTCCCAGGCATTCCTCACCTTGCCTTCAAATCTAACCTGCAGGACTTGGAGTATTGTTGTGTGGAGGCACTCAGAGAAGCAACAGCAAGAACCTCTGGAAATGCAATTTATCTTTGGCTATAAAAATAGGGCAGCATTTTGTACTAAGTAAGTAACTGGGTTATATTTTTAGGGAAGGTAATCAGAATAAAAGCAACATTCCTACATGCCTATGGCACAGCTGAGCACCAGTCTATGCCTGTTTCAAGCCTAAAGGAAGACTTTGACTCTACAACAAAACATCAAAGCAGCTCCTCCATGGCAGGTCATGACCATTTAGAAAGAACCAATGTTTTAAAAGAAAACAGAAATATGCAGAGCAATTTTTTTTGCATGAATGTCAGGACTATGCATAAACTGGAAGATGGCTTTTCTCAGCAAAGACCTAAAGAGGCTGTGATTGAAATAGAGGCACTTTAAATTGCTTCGTGGCTCTTACACAAAAATTCCAAGCCCCTGTCCATCATCTCTATTTCTGAGATGTACTATGGAGGAAACCCCCACTATTAGGACCAGAAAGTCCCACACACTGCACATGTCTCAGAGTGTTACACACTTGCCTGCTGCACTGAAGCTCATTCATTATTGCTGTTACGAGGCAGTTTTAATGCTACTTTGGGGTTCTGGTAATTTTAAGGCCAATTTGCAAAGATGGCTGATGAAATCTGTTTCATAATTAGCAAGCTCCATACAAAACACCCCTCCTTTCCCCAAGCAACATCTGAGCATGTGCCTGGGGAGATATGGAAAGTTGTGCTCAGGAGAATAAGACCTGTTTCGTACAAATCTGCATTTGGAACAAATATCAGCCTTTCAGAATCTCAGGCAGTGCAGAACACTCTGCAGCACTGAAAGTTTATCAGAGCCAGCACTCGGCACCTTGGACTGCAGACAAGCTGAGGAGCCGCACTCCGACCCTTCCGCAGGAGGTGCAGCAGATGCAATGCAAGCACAGAGCTAGGAAGAGCCAACAATTAAACTGGAAGATAATAAGCAAACATCCTTATTTTGCCACAGAAATTAAACTTGCAAAACCTCTGGAAGTGCTTAACAACTTGCCCGATAAGATTCTTAAGCAGTCATGGGATCTGTAAATCTTGGGAGAGCTGTGAGAAATCATCTGGGATGCAGTTTCCAAAAAGCCTCACTCCTGGCATAATGAAATCAGCAATAACAGTGTTGAGCCAGTATTGAGAGCTTTCATCCATGAAAACAGGGTAATATTCATGTATAGGATGAAAGTGTTGTTAAGCTTACGCTAATAATGCTTTTAAACTCCTTCCCAGCCTCAGGCAAGAACAGACACACTTCTGATTACACCAAATAAATAGTAATCAGTAGAAATTATTTTGCCAAACATTTAAAGTGCATCTGCTAAAGCATTTCCACACCTTTCTCTGGCAAGGACTTCCCACCAAGCTGTCTGTTGAACATGGCTGTAGCTTTGGCTCTCCCCTACAGACAGTCTAAGCCCCCTCTGATCCCGTGTGTGATCTGTCTGCACTTCAGCCGGTCTGCTTCCAGCCTTGTCCTCATCTAAGTGATATTTACATTTATTTCTTTAAAACTTTCACAGGTGCACTCGTGCTGTTAAGGCATCATGCTGGGCATTATATACAACACTCAGTTCACTTTCCCAAACAGACCAGAGAACAGTGAGCTGAAAAGTTGGCAGCAACTACAAAAATCCAATTTTTAACATGGCTTTAGTTTCTTTCCCATGTTTTGGAATATGGAACTATTATTTCCAATCATTTCTTACAGAGCTCTTTTGCACTAAAGCAACATAAATAACTGCAAATGCATCTCTACAAAATGCAACTGACTATAGGATGCTGGTAAGACAGATGGCAAATCCTATAAAAGCTGTTAAAAAGCTAAGGGATATTGAAGTCACATTGAAATCAACACAAAAGACCTCTGTAATTAAAATGGGACAATGATGGCAGCCCTAATACCCTTGATATAACAGAGCAGTTGGTTGAAAAATATCTTTTGGGGTTACCTTGAGACAACACAGGTCATATTTCAGGTCTGTCTCTGGCACAGATTTTCTGGATGACCTTGAACATGTCTGATAGGATCCTCCTCCTGGCAGCTGGGACCACCTCAGCTGAGCCCTTACCTGTGCCAGCCAATGCTAGGGAGGGTATAAAACAGCTGCTATTTAAACTGCTCCACTAATTCTGAGCGGAGAAAACTGGGATTGGTCCTGGGAACACCACAGCCAGAGGTGGGATGCAACAGGAAGCTCTGGCCTGAGGCAGGAATGAGCAGCTACACATATTGTACTGTAATTTCTTCCTCAGCACAGCTGTCTCCAGGCTGCACATCTGTGCAAGTGTTGAGATACCACATCATGAATGGCCACAGCAGCCTTGAACTCAGCACAACCTGCAAAAGCCCATGGAAGTCCCAGGGAAGCCCCACAGAGCTCTGTCCCACCACAGCTGATCTGGCAGGAGGAACATCGGGAATTAAAAGCCATCCAATGCTACCAGAGTACACCGACAACCTTTGTTTCTCTGTGCTTTACCCACACTGAGAGAAGTGGATTTAACAACCCCACCCCACCTCTCAATGCATTCTCTGCACAAATGAGTGAAAGATGGAAAGTTCATCAGGCAATGCAGTGATGGTAACTGCAGAGCTACTTTAAAATATAAACACAGCCTTGAACTTCAACATCAACAGAACTTAGCAGAGGCTTGAAGTTCTTTGCTGAATCAATTGAACACCATTATCTTTACATCTAAGAATACTGAGGCCGATTGTTTCCTCGCTGATGTTTGCATAACCAACAAATACAAGTCAAGGGAGTTTTCTATTGATGCCAGACAGACTATATTTTTAGTTCTGTCAACAAGCTGACAAAAGACCTCGGGAAAGTCCTGTAATGGTTCTGTGCCTTAGTGCCTTTCTTTTCATACAATAAGCAACACCTCCTTCACAACAGGGTTTCAACATATATTATGTTTGATGGGCTCTGATGGAAACCTCTACAAAACACGCAAAGCTCTTGAACAAATGTCCAGGCTATTTCATGTGAAAATGGGGCTGCTGAGGTCAGCTTGCTGATTTGAAAGACTTAAAAAGCTCTGTGGTGGAGAAAGAATGGAAAATGAAGGACATGAGTTGAAAAGTCCGTGACAGTTTCCTCTTGGACAAGGTGGACATAGTCCAAAAATTCTTTATACTTTCTTTTCCTCTCTGCTCTCCCAGAGGTATGCTCTCCATTGTGTATGTGTTGAATGGTAGGTAGATGGACTGCCTTTGTGCTCAGAGGAGGGAGGGAGGGAAGGATTTCCTATTGCAGAACAAAGCTGAGTTATTGATAACGAAGCCCACAAACATGCTGACTGTTAGGAAATGCTGCCTGAATTCTGTGCATGTGGGGTTTTGCACAAACACTTAAAATTTGAGGAAATTATTTGAATTCAGAAATGTTGTCCTTTCTGGACATCTCTCCCTGGTGCTCAGAACAAAGGACAAGAAGGATCTTTCTTCTCTTTCTCCCTATGTCACTTTTCAGTAAGCAAAAATAATGATAATGAAAACCAGAATAGGCTGAAGTAGGGACTACGATCTGGAAGAAACTGTAAACTTCAGGTTGTTCTTGCAAGTTGACAAACTGCTCTAAACACGGAAAGATGCTGTTCCAAAGTGCACTCACCATCAGTATGTCTGCTGTGATAGCCCAGTTTGAAAACAGAAGAGTTTCTCCGATAAAAATGCAGATCTGTTGTAACAAAACACACAAAAAGGAGAAGATTTATTCACTTGACATTCAAAGGAAAAATAACCTGTCACAAACTTTCCTTTGTTGTTTATTTTTCTCATACCTACACAGTACACTCCTTGTTGCCATTGTGGTTTATCCTGAGTATTAACAAACCATATACTTGTATCAGAGCTCTAGAGGGCTGGCCTGAAATGTTGTTATTGTAAACTAAGTTTATGATCTACAGAGCAGCTAAATTAAAGGCTGACACATTTGATTTTAGAAGAACACGAAAAACCAGCACGAAGAGACAGCCCCAGGCTTGCATACTTAGAATCATAGAATTGTTTAGGTTGGAAAAGACCTTTAAGGATCATCAAGTCCAACTTGCACCATTCTGTTCCAAAAAGCCAGTTAGAAAAGGCAAGAAGGCCACAACTCCCCAAAGCACAACCATTTCCATCCATGGGAACCAAGTTATGTGTTCAGCTCTGTAGCAAACCAGCTGAGGTTCGCTACACACTCTATGGAGGATCCCTTCCCTCCCCGACAGCATTACACGGGTAACGTCTGTCCAGTCGAGACTGGAATTAAGTATGGGCTTTGCAACATCAGTGTCTTGTGGTGAAATACAATCCTTGGCTCTGTGGAGATGGTCAACAAGAGACATTAAATGCCACAGAACTGCAAGAGTGGCTGCTGTCACATGATGTGACCACTGCCACTGTCTTTCCCACACACCAGTTGAGGTTGCCGAAACCCCTCAGACCACCATGTCACTGCCAGGAATAATTTGCTTTATTTAGCAAGTCTTACGCACTGACCTATGGAAGCTTCCTCTATTTGTTTCTAAAATTGTCTTTGTTTCCCACATATTTTCCCTCTCTATCCCCTTTTTCTGTGACTGGATCTGCTTCCTCTATGATGGTGTCTGAGCCAGTCATTACAGCCCAGCTGGTCAGTTAGGGAATCTCCATTTCCATTTCCCACTGCCCACTGGTCTGCCTTGAGCTTGGCTTTCACTGGAAATGACAACAATGCAAGGTAAGAACATATCCAGTAAACCAAGGTGCTGGCAGGAGTTGAAGCCATGTGTCCCGTGGATACCGGATACATACTCAGACCTGCTCTGAAATCTGTCCTGCTACAGCTTTGCAGCTGCTGTTGCTGGGATTCTGTGGCTGGAGAGACTAAACTGAGCTTGGGAACGATGGAATTACACTTCTGAATGAAGCACCGATGTGCCCTGCCTGCTCTCAAGCATTGCAAACCGGCAACTGCTTGCCTTGAGCTGATATGAACTGCACACATTTGAATTGTTACAGGCAGCAAGTAGAACTTGTCCCTTGTGCAGGAATTTAGCACAAGTCCTTTAAATAAATCACTGAAATGCTAAGAAATTCAGAGCACACCAGTTCTGAGCTGATGAATGTGTATTTCAACCAATCCATGAAACATGAGATTAATAGGTGGGTACTGGTAAAGGGAAAAGAGGAACAAGAGGAAGATCAAAAAGTAGGATAGAAGATACTGACATTAAAAAACATCTGTCCTTCAGCTGCTGATGGGGTTTTATAAAAATGAGTTCACCCACTGCAAAGGGCATGTGAGGATATGTGGCATTTCTGCAGAAGAGAGACTCTATGGATGCTTACAGCAAATAGGGTAGCCCCAGAGCGGATAACAGCTCCTGAAACGCTCATGGTTTTGACTTCTCACACACTTTTTGAAGCCTCATTTTATACTGATACTTCACCTCTACAAATACATCTGTTTCTGACTCCAGCTGTGCTGTGTAACATCTCACCATGTCCATTTGGTGTCTGGTTGCTCATCTATGCTTTTCTGTTTATGTGATCAGTTAGCAAATTCTGACTCCCAGAAATGACAAATAAAGTAGGTTTCAGAGTGGACACACCAGCAGCTCCCACAGCAAGTTCTAAGCAGGTTACAAATGCATTCCATGACTGTTTGCAAAGGGCGTATCTGTTGCTATCTTCATTATTTGTATTTCTCTCTGAAATAGTGGGTAAGACACCCCCATGTACTCCTGAATGTGGAGCAATTCTAACTCCAGCTCAGTTCTGGGCAATATTGATGCCTCAGAAGTAGGCAGGTCACCAACAACACGACAACAGAAAGTCCCTGGGGTTGAGACTGAGATGCTGTAAAAGCTCTCTGGCAAGGTTTTACCCTGGGATTTTCTGTTTCTGCAAGATCATAAAATGTCTTTGAGGAATTGAAATAGATGTTGAAATTGAGGAATTTGGAACAGTGTCAAAAGGAGGGCAAAGCAGAGCATCTCTCTCCAGTCACTTGGAG
The DNA here is from genome assembly GCA_013397725.1 of Rhagologus leucostigma. Classification (NCBI taxonomy): domain Eukaryota; kingdom Metazoa; phylum Chordata; class Aves; order Passeriformes; genus Rhagologus; species Rhagologus leucostigma. Next base: position 120,947 of record VZTD01005593.1, on the reverse strand, counting down.
ATTTAAACAAGTGTAAAATCTGCAGTTGAAATGTATGAGCAGTGTGAGATGATGATGCCACACAGATAATGGATTTCCAGAGAAAAGTTTGAAAACCAAGTTTCAAAGAGTTCGTATTTCAGAAAAAGTAGGACTTACAGATATGCAAATTGGTGCTTTAAGGAGCTGGATTACAACACATAAATCTACACGCTGCAAGGAAAACTGAGTAAGAACTGATCGGACTATACAGCCAAGCAAGATAGTAAAAGAGAGAAATACAAGTTTCTGGGCAGCTAAATGAGACAGAATTGTTGTTTTATTCCACCCTGCCAGCCACTTTACCACTGCCAATAATTTACTGGATCAGTATGAGAAGATTGGCTGGAAAAAAGTCATCTATCTACCTGCCTTAGATGGGAGTGGTTGCTAGAGAATGGGAATAACAACTACCCCCAGGGACCAAAATCACTTGCAAGAAAGGACTGAGCGGGAGAGAAATAGTACATGTGTTCAGAGGAGGAAGAGAGCAGACAGTACACAGCATGTAAGGGACAGGGTGATCTTGTTAATGGAAATGCAGGTCTTATCCAAAAAAATAAAACCTATAAAACCATGAAATTAAAAAGCAAGGGCTCTGAAGGTTCTTGCTGAAGTGCTGAACACTTCATTTAAGCTGATGCCTGCATTAGTCAGCATTAAAGCTCTCGACTGTTAACTAAAACAGGGAGCGAGATGGTGATCTGGTGGCCACCACAGCGCTCTCTCTCTGTGAGAGAGAACATCATCTCATGGGAACCCACCTAATTGCTCGGAAGTAAGAATTTTAAGGCTCTGAGCCAATGAGGGTTCCAAAAACATTCACTGTCAATTTTTGCATGGTGTGATCCATGACAGAAGCCTAAGGACAGTCACAGTACGGAAGGCTGGCAAATACCACCATGCTGGGGGACAGACCAGAACATTGCCTTGCCTTTCACAGACACAGAATTCAAGGACGTGAGCCAGGACAAGCTTTCAAGACAAGAGACAAGAAAATCAACCCATAAATTTTACTGTATTGTTTCCAGAAAAAGATTTTATCATAGATTCTGAGATAAGGAAGGTAACCTACCCCATCATTCTGTCCACCAGTCATAGAAACACTCTCCCCTTCATTACGGACCAATGAGACTTAAAACAAAGAGCAATGAGAAACTGCTACACTGTGCAACCTTGCAGTGCAGGTCTCCTACTGAAATACAAGAGAATTGAACACTCTGGAAGTCTGCAAGATTGCAACAGCTCTTTGAATGGTATGGAAAAACAAGAGTTTGTGTTAGAAACTTGCCTTGGAAAGTCAATTCAGTACAGCACTGCCACAATAATACCTTGTTTATGAGACACTGGGAGCTCCAACACAGACCTGTCCTCTCTTTCTGGGCATCAGGTTTCCAGCAGCAGAGTATTTAGGGCTATGGAGAGGCAGTGCTTCCTGCTTCAGCCTAACAGCATCACAAACAGGCTCATATTCCTTATACCCGCTCCATATGCAGCTGTAACTTCCTTTGCAAATCTTTGACTCTTTATTAGATTTACTGCTCATCCATAATAAAATAAATTGTTTCTAGGATCGTTTAAATGATACCATCTATATTTATATACTTAAACAATGCAGAATAGTCACACGGCTATTAAAAAAAATAGAAAAAAAGATTAAAATGAGACTAATAGCCACCTCCTGCTGCACAGTTTTTGAAAACAGTATTTCCAGCCTAGAAAGGGAGAGGTTTCTGTGTAAAGAGACTTAACACCACAAATGACCATGTCTGTCACCAGGTCTGAAAAGGAGAAAATCACAGCTCTGTCTGCACAAAGAGGTGGAGGGAGCAGGTGAGGGGTGTGATAGATCAGTGAAAGGAGGGTTAATGATTCACCAGCCAGTAACATCCTCTCACACGTTGTCTGAGGTGATCATTTTTCTGCCAATTCAAATGTTAGTTCATGGACACAAACCAGAGACCTGAATCTTAAATAGACAGAGGAGGTATTCTTGGCTCTGTCTTAATGATTTTGAACTTCCACTCTTTCTGGTTGTGCTTCCCCATAACTGTGGCAGCTGCTGAAATACTCAGCAAATAACCACGGCCAGACCAGTGGTCGAACTACGGAGAAATGAGGAACAGCAGTTGGCTGGTTACTTGTAAATGAATTCTCCTTGCTGGCTGAGCGTGTGCTGCTGTGTGGAAGTGAAGGGTGGGCTTTCAGAAGGGATCCCACTACTCCAAACATATCACACTTTCCCTTCATAAACTTCTCCCAGGTCCCAGGCTTCTCTCATTCTGACATTAAAAGGGAACCAGAGACTTGTTCAGTGACTGGATTTTTACTCCCTACTGAAAGCAAGATTCTAGCCCAAGGCTGGATTATTATAGTTGAGCTTTTCTTTTTCCCTTCAGTCTAAAAGAGGGTCAGTTTAGATAAGATGTAAGGAAGGAGTTTTTTTCAAGGTGGTAAAGCATTGGCACAGGGTGGCGAGGAGGTAGTGGATGCCTCATTCCTGGAAACATTCAAGGCCAGATTGGAGAGGCCTCTCAGCAACAAGGTCTAGTGGAAGGTGTTCCTGCACAGTGCAGGGGGGTTGGATTACATGACCTTCAAAAGTCCCTTCCAACCCAAACCATTCTATTTATGTGGATCTATTTGATAATTTTTTATATAATTTATTTATAAGCACTCAGGGAGGGGCCATATTTTAATCTGCATTTGTGCAGCATCAAGTACTGTAGGTTCCTGGGCTATGGTGGGGCTATGGTAACACAGATAACAAACTGAAATTATTGGGTAATTAATACTGGCCTGCTGCAATCCATCTAGTTGTGGAAATGAATGGTACTGAAAGGGAGCCAAAAGCTTGCCCACAGACAAATTACACTGTAATTGTCATCTGGTACCACTGCAGCTACAATACCCTCACTGCAAGGGAAGTGCTCGATTTTCTTGTACCAAAACATTAAGCAAGAGCAATAAAGGTGCAATAAAGGACTGAGGTGCAAACAGAACAGCCCAAAGGCTGTGGGTTTCCATGGAGCTCTGAATTCTGATGGCAGCAGGGATAAGCAGTTGAGATATCAGGCACACTTAGATAGTGCCTGAATGCTGAGAGGCAAAAAGAAGGACATTCAGAAGGGCAAAGGCAAGAAAACATCCCAGGCTTTCTGCAGGGGACAATGCACATAGTCTTGTAAGGAGTGTGGTAGCAGCTGGCATATGGAAAGGATTATACTTACATAGGCTCCCACGATGCTGCTCTTGGCAGCCACGAAGATCAGACAGATGAAGATGGCTGATCCCAGCATTCCAACAGCACAGACAAGAGGATCAGCTCGCTGGGTCTTTAGCCGGCACCATTTGGTTGCTCCTGCCCCTGTGATTACACCCAGGAAGCCAGTGAAGCAAGTGATTGCTCCGAAGATCAAACTATTAAAAGAAAAAAAGAAAAAAAGAGAAAGAAAGAAAATAAGTGAAAGGTGGGGGTGGGGGGGTATTTTTTGAGTTTTTCCCCAAAATGGGCATAGTGTTTGGACAAATTATTACGGTAAACTGAGTAATGGAAATTTACACAAAGGCTTTGCAAATTTTAAATAAAACAAATGCTCATGATTTTAGTCCTCTTCCTCTGCAATTAAGAAAAACACAGCATATGAAATTTATCCTTGTACATAGGCTTTAATCCATGGGCGAAGGGATGCAAAGGGCTCACACTGCTTTCTCGGGTGGAACTGAGATTCCATAAAGTGCCCTGAACAACTAATTTTGTATACTCAAAACTAATTAATAACCTGTACATTGATCATGTAAGGGGAAATCACGGACAGGCACCAGGAAGCTGCAGGGCAAGGAAACCTAACAAGTCTCTTAAATATCAGTGATTTCCAACATACTTTGACTTTAAAACTCCTTTCAGGCCACTTCAAAGAAGCTTCTTGCTGTTAGGTTACACATTTGAAATGTGTTAATTTCAATTTAAAGAGCCAGGAGGATTCTCCATATTATATGTGCAGGACTTGGATTACAGGCAACCACATTAGAGTAGCCTGAGGGCAGTTCAAAACTGAGGTGTCATCAAGGAGGGGGAACTTCACTTTGTAAACAGCAGATGAGCAGCCAAGCTGGAGCTGTGTGTTTCACTCACTGCATTTTTGCAGAACATTTTTGCGACTGCCTGCTGGACACTCTGGTTGATGGGATTCCACACCATTAACTAATTGAGATGGGATTATGTCTGCTACGGCAAGAAGGTTTTCCTAATATTATTTTCCCTCATGAGTGAAAAAGCAAAAGTGTTGACAAAAGGCTTTTTTTCCCATCTTTTATCTACCTGGAGGAAAGCTTTTATAGCGTTTTCTGGTTTGTGTCACCATGGTAAATCACAAAATGAAGAACTACTTTTCATAGCTTATGTGTTGCAAGTGATATTCCATAACCAGGACTGAAAACCCAAACCACTGTATAACATCAAGCACTCCAGCCCAAAGTGTCCCAGATCTCTGGGACATTCTTCAGCAAAACTCAGTACACACAGCAGTTTACAGAGCAATAAAACAGGGAAGTCCTCCCTCACACAGAAATAAAAGCCTACAGGATTAGTCCCTGCAGCTTTAGGGGAACCATTCCAACTTCTGAATTACAGCCACCACTGGGGCTTCCCAACTTGCCAGCTTATTTTGCTGCTATCACAGATGGGTCTTAAGAAATCAAATTCTCAGCTCTCCAAACATCCTCCTTAGAGGATTTCTCTTTTCTCTTTTCTACTCTGCACTGCAGCCTGGGAACTGAGACAGAGCTGAGGTCATTGCTTTTCCCTTGGTTTGACTTCATGCAATGAAATAGAGAAATAAAACCTAGTTTACAATCCCAGCATTTCCTATCATTGTTGCAAGGACCTAGAGGAAATTACAGACATTCTAGTACCTTGTCTCTGTGGGACTTGCCTGTTTCCTCTGGTAAATAAGCCCCCACCCCCTCTCCCCCTCTGTAAAGCAGCCGACTCTGCCTTTCACCTATCTTTGGTGCCGCAGGGCTGAGAGCTGCAGGTCTCTGCTGTCTTCTGCACGACCTGTGCTCTGTGAAGGTACAGAGGGATCCACATGCCGAGTGCCCCTGTGGCAAAGGAGACAGCTGAGGTGGCCAAGGATGAGAACACGTAGCTGCGGCTGTGGAGACAAAACAAGAGAAGGTTTAGTGGGGAAAGTGAAAAAGCAGGAGCCCCACGCAGGAGCCAGTGCTTCAGTGACAAAGCCCAGTGTTCCCCCACACTTGCCACCTCCCTTTGCCGAGGGGTAGGGGTAACACGAAGTACAAAGGAATGGAGAGTAAGAAGCACGGAATATTCACATGTGATGCTCCACTGATAATAATATACTGAACTCATCAGAGATGCTTCACAGGACTGTTTTTCAAGGGACTGTTTGAGAAGACAATCAGTACTTGGTCACTAAGACATGATACGTGAATTACAGGGCTTTCACCCCAGTGTCACCTGTTTACCTGGATGAGTGGTTTCATTTCTCCCTCCCCATCCATGCCACCATACGGTTACTACTCACATAAACTACCAAAAGCAGTAACATAGAAATATTGATATATTATCTATCATCACTTTTCATAGTCCTTTGATACTGGATGAGAATACCAGGGAGGTATTCTAGCCAGTAGTTCTAAAAATGAAGGACATCACAAGTTTCCCATCAGAATTACAAGGTAACCCTGAATTCACAGGTGAAAGTATTTGCACATTCACAGGCCAGCTTTCTGGAAGGAAGTGCAGCTGCTTAAACACTCATGAGCATGTGAACCTTTATGCACACATACAAGTGCCCAAGCACATTCAGTTCTCACGGATTCAGTCACACGTGGTTGTATAAACATATATATTTAAACTTGCCGTGGTGCAAACTTTTGTGTGTTTTTTTCTCTTTAACTGCTAAAACTCTCTTTTTCCCCTCAGCAAAATAGCTCTTTCAAAGAAGAAAAAGGATCTAAGTGTCTGAACAACAGTGGCACAACAATTAATACAGGAACACAGCAATTTCTACACTTCAAAAGCCCTGATTTGTGTGAAGTATGAGCCAAACAAAGCAGACTTTTTCTTAGTTGTCAGTCTTGGAAAGGTTAGAGCAAAACTTGGAATCCATCATTGTCACAGCAGTCGATACCTCATGTAACTGTGATTTTCTTTCCTAGGTCCACAGACTGAACTTCCTGCAACTCCTTGCATGTCGTCACTTTCCAGTTTCACTGTGCTAAATCCAGACCACTGGATGTTCCAATTAAGCATCAGAGACAAAACATGGTTTTTACTAGTGCTCTTACTTTCTAATCAATGCTTTCATGTCTCTCAGCCATGAAGTCCGAGCCTTCAGCTGCCCCCCAAGTTGTTCAGCATTTCCTCTTTTAGCAGCAGGCACAAATATCAAGATGAGTGTCCCTGTTATCATTCCTAGGAGTGGAGATACCTGCAAGAAAGGAGCAGGGAATTAGCACAGGAGTCAGGAAGGTTTGCTTTGACTGGTCAGGAAGAAGCAGAATACAACTGTTTGGTTTCAGTGACTGTTCCTCACAGCCAGTCAGAATCTGTGAGGACCAAAGCATCTGCTCCTTTCCGTCCTCCATGTCATTCCCTGGACTCTCTTATCTCACTCTGGAAACATGCAGCTTTGAAAATACTCTGATTAAGGCACTCCCATTGTGTTATTAAGCACCAAAATTCATCTAAACATGATTCTTCAGTGATGTTTAACTCTTTGGAAACCTACTCCCAGCTGGGCTGAGAGACCAGGTGGTTTCTGGGTGAGTGCAGAAGCCTTTAAAAGGCAATTAGACCAGCTGAAAGATTTCTGGATGTAGGGAACCTGCTGGCTTTGAAAACTCTAACTTGACATACATCCCTCTTCCAGCTTCCACAATGGCTTCCCATTTTCAGGCATCTTCCTTGGGTTATCTCAGTACAACAGACCAAGAAACATAGAAAATTCAGGCTGGAACATAGGAAAACAACACATTCAAGGGCTTGGTTTCCCATTATCCAATCCTTTCTCCCAAGCACTAGGTAAAAATACAAAGATCCCACAGTGTTTTGCAAGCTATAAAAACTATTCTTGTTTTCACACTGAAATTCCATTATTGTCAGAACGGAAAATAGTTCCATCAGGAAAATAGGAACACAGATTTCACTGAACTATCATCTCATCTAGACATGCTATTTAAAAAATAAACTCCTGTTCCAAAAAAAAATATGCTTCCATTATTAACCTGAGAATGGCCTTTACACATGGAGCAGTGTTTCATGTCCAAAGATGACAAACCCACAATCTTTCCAGGGAAGGAAATGCAAAAGTATTTCAGAACTTAAAAGTCAGGAAAATCCCTCATCCAGGAATACACTGAAGCCTTATGACAGCTGAACACAAGACACAGCACTGCTAAAAAATATTGGAAATGCTGTTTTTTCTACAGCCAGATGATTTCAAGTCTCTTTGATTTTGATCTAAAAGCTTAAGTACCCACCAGGACAATATCCATAGACACTCAGTAATGCTCCAGTGAAACATTCGCTTTATTGTTAGATCCAGAGACAAAGCTGCCACTTGCCCATGTGTCCTTCTGTCTTCTTTAGCCCACTGAAGTACAGATTATTCCTGACTTCTTCTGGATTTGGAGCCCACAGGAGATCACAGAGGGAAGCATCATCTTGGAGAATCATTCCCATCTTGCAAGAGCACAATAATTGTCATAGGAATGGAAGCTGCTTTACACTCATGTCTAGAAGCTTTCTGTGTGTGCTGTGTGACTACAAAAACTGAGCAATGGCGTCCAAAGCAATCACCACAGATGTGTGCAGCTCATCAGATTCCCCAAATTTTGTACAGCCAGGGAATCCTGCACCAGTGTGTCATTTATAGTGGCAATCATGACCTGTAAGGGGTACAGTCTTGCAGATATCCTGGATTTCTCAGGGTAACTGTGAAGACACCACCTGAGAAGTCCTAGTGATGATCTCTTTGCGCAAATTAACCATTTGGGTTTTACAGACAGATTTGGGTTTTCCAAGAGCGCTCCAGTTAAAGCCCACTGACCAGAGGAGGGGCTTTGGGGTTCTCACTCCTTGTGTTGGCCTCTGCTCAAAAGTTCATGTTACCCTTAAATATTTCTGCTATCTAACAAGGCAGCATCCTCTTGGCGGGAAGCTGTTGGCTATTCCACTTTCCACTCCAGTGCACAGCTGGAATCTGCCCTCCACTCTCCCAGCTATGTATGAACTGTTCATGGTGATGTTTCTGGCTTTGCTTACCCTGGGCATGGCCTGTGTCACAGAGGGCATGTTTGCTTCAGATGGGAACCCCTGTATTTCTTCACCTGCTGTTATAAACAGTGTCAGCCTGAGCTTCATGAGATTCATGATTTCCATGAAGTGCCAGAGCCAGAGAATGCACCTCACATGCCACTCACAGCACCAAAGGTCAGAAACCAGTTCTGCTGGGCCACTTCCTCTCACCTCTTTCAAGACATCTTTGTGTGCAGAAGCTGTTTGTGAGTATGTGATTGGAGTGGATTATCTTTTCAGCTCATTTATCAGGGTCCCAAGAGGTTAAAATAGAAGGAAACTGACTGTCTCACAGCAGAAAAACAAGCGGAAACTGGAACAAAGTGTTTTTCCCTCAAAGCAGGAAGCCATTCTCAGAGTTTCTTGACAGCAGGGGACTGAAAGACTGTGGAGTTGATTTAAGGCCAATTCCTCGTCTTCCTGTCCCCATCAAGAAGTCATGATTGATTGACTGATAACAAAGTGATTGGAAAATTCTTGCTCCCAAGCAGGGAAAACACCAAGTCCCACAAGCCAAGCCCACATACCTTTGCTTAGAGAGTGCATCTGCCATGCACTTAACATCCACGGATGTAATTTCCAATCCTTTACCTTCCAGATATAATAACAGGTTGAGCCATTGTGTGATGGAACTCTTCCTAACACCAATCAACCAACCAACTCTCATTAAGATGTGTCATTAAGAGGGACTTACTCGCAGTGCCCAGTGCCAGTCTCCAGCAACCTGCTTCACACTCGACCCAGTGATGTATCCCAAGCCACTGCAAGAAAGGCCAAGATGAGTGTTGGTCAGAGCTTTAAGTGTGCCACAGTCACAGCTGTTCTTAGACAGAGGCAAAGAGAGGCACAACCAACTGTGTGTCCTCGGCTCTCTGTCCTACGGGAAGAAACATGGAGATTGAAGCAGATGGTGGCTAGTATGTGAGTCTACCCAGTACTGCTGATCTAAAAACGTCCAAATCTGATGGAAATTTGGAAGTTTATAACTGACCTTTCAGTCTACAGTGGATGGAAACAAAAACCCCAAAATAATTTATTTCCCAATTTCATTTCTACATCAGGCCTTTCTCTGTGCTAATATGAATATGAAAAAATTTTATGTTCAAGCTTTCAGTTAAAAAGCGCCCTTCAAGGACAGACAATATTCCATCATCAGATTTTTTTTCAAGCCACTTAATAGTACTTGGTTCTAATCATGCAGGAAGAAACCATTTTCTATTAGCTTGGAAGAAAAACCAACAAGAACATGCAAGAAGTTTGATGGGAGACCTTCAGCCACATGTATGGCAAAAGGTGCATCACAAGAGACTAAAAGTGAACATAGCCACGTTTCTCTCAACCTGAACTGAAGGTAAATACCCTTTTTCACAACTGCTGCATTTATTGCTGAGATTGCCTTGGCTAAAAGTTGCCAGGATCGCAGTGGAGCAACCATGAGCCGCCCCTTGCTGTTACTGAAAAGTCTGCTAAGCTTTGGAGGTTGCCAGCTATAACATCCCCAAAACTGGACATTTTACCCAGACAGGCCCCAAAATCAAACCGTGAATCATCACAGACTGCTTTGGGTTGAAGGGGACCTTAAAGCCCATACAGTTCCACTCCCTGCCATGGGCAGGGACACCTTCTACTATCCCAGGTTGCTCCAAGCCCCATCCAAGCTGGCCTTGGACACTTGCAGGGATGGGGCAGCCACAGCTTCTCTGGGCACCCTGTGCCAGGGCCTCACCACCCTAACAGAGAAAGAATATTTTCCTAATATCAAATTGAAACCTCTTTCAATTTACAGCCCTTGTCCTATTCTCCATGGCCTTGTAATCCACACTGCTGCTGGATATTGAGATAATGAAGTCCCAGAATCAGGCTCAACAGGAGGAATATTTGTAATTTCTTTCTAGTTCACTGAATTCTCTATGTAAATACTTGGAATCCTTGGTCCTCTTGGCAAAATATTCTTTTCACCAGTTAAGTATCTGTTTCTCTCTTTTTCCTCAAGAGCAAAAGGATGTTTGTGAGTTTTATCTCATGGGTAAGTGTTCCAGCTTGTAAAATGCACCACCAGAAATTTTCTCTGAGTTTGGAACATGTTGCCCATGTATTCCCTGCTGGAAATGAACCCATAATGCCCCTTTTGCACAGGATGTTGTCCAGCTCTGGGAATTGGTATGCAAACTATGCAAAGCCACCCTGCTGACAAGCTCACAATAGAGGATCAGCCATTATTTTAAAAAATAAAAATAATGACAGATTCCCTCCTGTTCCAACAATCAGATACTGTGTTGGGCTGATAAGGACACTCAGCTGAAAGAAAAAGTCAGCTAAAATATTTTGATTCCATTTCCACCCCATTGCTGTAAAAAGTAGAAAAAAAACTAAACAAACCAACAACAAACTTCCCATTAGTTCCGAACCGTCACACATGAACCAGTAACAGGGCCAAAAAAGAATCTAATTCCTGCAACTGATTAGTCACTGTTCACAATATTTTCCTGTCTAAACCATTCCAACCAAAGTCAAGAACTATCATCATTAGCAATTTTAGATCTGTGTGAGTTTATTTAAGAGAAAAGCTAAAACCAGATTAAAGAACCTTTGTGTCACTTACCTGCCCAGAGGAATTGCAAAGTAGAAAACAGACAGCATAAGGGTCCTCGTGTTTTTGGTGAACAGGTCTCCAATGATGGTTGGTGCAATAGTGGAGTAACTTGCTTCACCAATGCCAACCAAACCCCGTGAGAGCACAAGGAGCCAGAAATACTGAGAAAAGAAATATAAACATTAGCAGGTCCCCCCTTGGCTTGTTAAATTCAGGATGGACAACAGTCAGGGAAATATAAATTCATGTGACTGGAAAATGATCCTCCTGTATATGCTTATTTTTTAGAACTTCAGAGTTGTCCCACATTTGTCTCTTGCCCAGAAGAAAGGGACTATATTTTTTGTGAAGATTTACAGGCATGAAAGAAAACTAATAATAAAACCTTTACTCAGTGACACTCAAGAATATATTCTAAAAGAGGCAGAAGACCCCCAGTTCATTCCCAGGTCCCAGCTCACACTTGCTAAGCCTGAGTTGGGGAGGTCCGGGGAGGTGGATGAGTGTAAAAATATCTGCTCTGGGATCCAGAGACAGCAACTCCTGCCAAGCACAACCGACTCTCCCCAGCGTACCAAGGACAGGTTCTGACTGTGAAATCCTAAAGGCTCTTCAAGGCTGGGAAAGAGTTGAACCTGCAATCCCCCAAACTAAATGTCTTCCTTCATTAAAAGCTACAGAATAAGGGAATCTTTCAAAGGTGCTAAGCACCCATCTCACTCCATTTGCCTTGAACAGCAGCAGACACCTCCCCAAAACTCTCAGAGGAGATCTGAGCTTTACTGAGAACCCCAGGAACCTCCGTGTGCTCTATAAGCAGGACCTGCAGGGAATGACTCGGAACCACACAGGGCAGAGGCATGAAGGAGGCATTCAGCTGCCCAGAGAACTACCTGCCTTTCTGGGTAAAAGGCAATCTCACAGAACGAGGATGTACTTCACATTCAGCACAACACAATCTAAAACGGACAAAAAGGAATTGTTTATCTAATAGAATTTTCTTAATGGTCCATTTCAAGCAACACTTTCAGGAACTGCAAGGACCTATTTTCAACCTAAGCTCTTTCACTGCCCCTGCAGTTTTCTGGGTGCTGCTGAGTGCAGGCTAAGATACGATGCTTTGATGACCAAATACCTGATACATGAGCACAAGCAAATTCTCAGCCATCTAAGCAGCTTGAGCTACATCCAGAAGTAATTGCAGGGGCAGAAATGAAACAGTCAATGCAGAAAGTTGTAAGCACAGGGAAATCTATTTCTGCAAATGTAACCTCTACAAATCCTCAATTTACTGTCATTATTCTATAGATCATTTGTGAGAAGAGCAGCAGAGATTTAAACTGAAGGAAGGCAGGTTTAAATTAGATATTAGGAAGAAATCTTCCCTGTGAGGGTGGTGAAGCCCTCGCACAGGTTGCCCAGAGAAGCTGTGGCTGCCCCACCCCTTCAAGTGTCCAAGGCCAGCTTGGATGGGGCTTGGAGCAACATGAGATAGTGGCAGGTGTTCCTGCCCATGGCAGGGATTAGAACTGTATGGGATTTAAGGTCCCTTTCAACCCAAACCATTCTATGATTCTGTGCTTATGATATGTCCTTAGACATGAAAGTGCTTTGGGAATAATTAGCAATTACTGATTCTCCTTCTTCAGATAGGAAAAAGTCAAGGGAAATGACTGATTTTGTGCTGTACAGCAAAGCCAAGCTAGAGCACAACTCTGATTCACAAACATGGAAAATGCCGTGCAGACACCAAGCCACGTGCCTCAGTCATCAGCAGACCAAAATCTACCACTGACGTGTTTGCATTATTTTTCTCACTGTAATCCCTGGTTGAAAAGAGTATTTTGAGGATTCCAATAGCCACAAAACCAAAATACTTTTGTGTACTCTTCACTTCCTCATATTTTGGTGTGAATTCTGGAGCAATATCCATTTTCTGCAGGAATACAAGTTCCTTGTTTGCTGGCAGGGTGTGTGCAGTGCTGCTGGCATTCATACATCTCCCAAAAGCTGCACATACGTAACTCACACACGTGGGTGTGAGCAGAAAGGGCAGTACTGTGACTCAAGTGATTTAATTTATGTCAATTACCCAATGCGCAACCACTCCACTGCAGAAATATGCTGTCACTGGTGCACAGGTAACCAACGCATTTGGAATGAGCAACAGTATTTATAACGTGCTGAAAGGCTTAGTCATGCAGAATTAGCAAGCAGGCAACTGGAGGCTGGCTGTGGTTTCTGAGCAAGTTTAGATCTGGATCCCAGAGAGGGCGACAGGCAAAGTAGTCACCTGCCTGGGATGAGTATGGACAATGCTACTTACACCTGGAGAATGACAAGTTTGTAAATGCACTGGATGTTCCTCAAATTTGAAATACCTACAGAAAAATGACACAATTTCGTGCTCACCAGCCAGTATCACTCCCAGTGAACGCACTGGACAGGAATTTCCTCCAAACAATGTTGTTAGAAGGTTCCTCTTACAATCCTTGCGCAAAGCAGGAAAACTGTACCAAGTATTCCTTTTGTGGTAGAGTGACTCAGTTTCATCAATACCACAGAATCAGATGCCCAATACAATGAAATCATCTGCAACAAGTAACACATTCACTCTTCTCTCTCAGTTCCTCCTCAAATCCTCCTTCCTGGCTTATCCCATGCTGACACACTCCAAATATCTGTTTAATATTTAAACTTTGTTCTTTGAAGCAGTGGTATTCAAACTTAAGTCATGAGATTTTGACTCCATCTGGGAATAAAAGCAGTCTTAGAAAGCATAATCCACATAAAGACCTCAATAATATTGCCCTTCTGAGATCAGATATTCAAGACTATGGACCATGCAGCCATTAAGTTGTGACGACTAGGTTAAATATACAAAAATCTAAAGCAATTTAGGGACTTATTTATAGTCAGTTCTATACTGTGCCTGGTTTTGGAGCTCTATATCTAGGATTAAAGAGCTAATACCTCTTCTTACCAGTTCTTTGGGATCTTTGGCTAGCATGCATCCTGTTGGAACTCATAACATTAATTTGTTAAAATGAGCTGGGACCACTCCGTCTTCCATCTCTAATCAGTCACTCAAAACTCATGTTTTAGTTGCCTCTAAAGAGGGACAGCTGGGGAGCTCCCCACGACAAAAAGTGGTCCCATCCATGATGGGCCTTGTCTTTTTGTTTTTCACATAAGAAGAAAAAAACCACAAACAACAAAATAACTCTAAAATTCTTATGCTGCTGCTCATTTGGACCACAGACATTCCATGAACCACTCAGAAACTGGTCCCGAAACCACTCCGTATGCAATACAGACAACTGCTATTTTTTGTGTACATTTATACACATACACCCATAGGAACATCCCTTTTCCTCTCCAAGTGCACGTGGATATGACAACCTGCACAAACACATGGCAAAGTCAGATATTCTGCATGCCGAGGAAACTCTGTTCTCCTCCACAGCTGTAGCAGGACACCTCTGCCATTTCCTCTGCACTGGATTTTCCCCCCACTGCTTTTGAAATTATGTCCTACCTCAAGGTTCTCAGGAGTTTAATGAGACAAAAAGGGCTGACACCAGCTCAATTCTGTCTGTGCTCAAAAGCAGAACAGGCAGCTCAGACTTTAACTGCATTTCACTGTTTCCCAGGCAGAAATTGATATATATTGAAGAAGCTCATTCCTTTCTCTATGACTTGGGAACTCTTCTGCAATTTGTTCATCTGTGCAAGTAGGTCTCTGGCAGGAAAACTGAAAATATCTGAGTCAGCTTTCAGGACCTGACCTAATTCCTTCCCCATAAGCAACCTCAACACTTACCACCTCAACAGTCTTTTTCTAAAATGAAATGCTTGAAACGGAAGTTTTTTTGAAACGAGGCACTATTAGAGCAAGCAATTAATTTGTCTTTAATTTTGGAAAGCAGTCATATCAGAGACTGTCTGCACCTCCATGAGAGCTGCCAACATCTCCTGGTTTGGAGAGATGCAATGGGTTTTTTGGAATGAGTGCCTGGCATCAATCCCCCTCCTTGCCCATGAGCCAGCCCAAAGTGCAGCTCCATGGCTGTGCCGAGATTCCGCAGCCACAGCCACGGAGCAGCACTGCACCAAGGCACCAGCCTGGGTGTGGCACTGGAAAGGGACACCTAAACCACACAACATGACTGCTATGAGCTCCAGGAGCAATTCAGGATGCAAAAGGGCTTCCAGTCCCTTTCTCCAACTTGTGTGGCTGGTGAGACAAAAGCCAGGGAAGATTCCAGTACCCAATAAACCATCAACATATGGTGAGAATGGTGGCTCCTGAGAACTGCCACAGCCTTCCTGGGAATTTCCCTTCAAGAGATGACATCACCAGAAATTAACGAGAAAGCACTTGTACCTATGAATGTGAGGTACAAAAGGTCAATGGACCTGCTCTCTTCTTCCCATCTCCCAAATATATAGAAGGAAAAACACCCTCTAGCCATAAAGCAAAAGAAATCTAATTCCTCAAAATAGAAGTGAGTTTCAGAAGGGATACAAATCCTTACGCCTTGGGGATGTGCCGATAAGGAATAGAAAACTCCACCTACCAACTTCTACATTTCTTAAACTATCAGCAAGCCATAGACAACAACAGTGACAGATCATGGGGTCCAAGGGACCTGGTCTCATTACTGTCACCAGTGATCAAACACTAGAAGCTATGGATGTGACACAATCCTTCCAGAATTTACATCTGAAAAAAAGCTTTCATGGTTGGAGTTAAATATTTATAATACAGAACCATTGAATTGTTTAGGTTGGAAAAGACCTCTAAGAACATCAGGTCCAACAGATAAAATGTATGATGTGGTTTCTATTCACACCTTCATACCGACTTTATTCTCAATCTCCTCACACATAAATGTTTGATGGCCTAGGACACATGACTGGCTTTAATCATGTTTGGTGAAACCTCCTAATTATACATTTATCCTAGTTGTATAGACCATTCAGGGAATAATATGTTTTTTAAGAGGTCTAATTACAGCTTGAAGTTCTTTCTCTTTTTTTTAATTAGTTAACAAAAGGAGTAAAGCCGCAGTTCTTTAAAAGATTATCGGCCAGTGGTAAACCTACAATCTGCCAAATATGTGTACAGCTCTGAACCACCAGATTTACTGTCTAAAGAATCATATGATCCTTAAGCTTTGGTTATTAAGTATTTGCATCTGAATGTGGAATAGCTTGTAAGGGTCTCAAAAGAAGCTGAACACATGCTCCTTTCAGATGAGGGACACATGGACTGAGGAGGTCTCACAGACAGAGTCACTCCAGAGTCACACATTCCTGTGTGTGCACAGCACCAATGCAAACCATGTTTAGAACTGCTGTTGCTGGTCTAAAAGAAGGACCTTTTATACTGCTACAGCACTTGGACCTGTACCCTTCCCTGTGTGAGGATGCTGAGTTAAACTCCTGTGGATATTGCATTTAGCTGCTGTAAAAGAGGACTCGGTACCATTAAATTCCTCTTTGAGCTGAGTTTTGCCATATTTTCCTTCTTTTATTATATAAACATGATGCAAAAATCAAGAATATAGAATCAGGGTTTGCATCCCTTAAAAGAAGATGTGCATGAAGTCATTCCTACCATGGGCAGCTGGGACTGCCATACAGAGACTAAAATGTGGTGAAATGACAATAAACTAAGGAGAAAGCATGGGGATTGACTTAATTTCCCTGAGTTACATTGTATTTCTCCAGCTGGCTAAGCCTTGCACTAGGCAGCCAGGATAGCACAGCAGTCACAAGTGATCAGTTGGATAAATCTGAGATACTGCAGGAGCCAGTCAAAAAAAGTAAACCCCACAGGGCTCAAGTATCGATTCAAGGGCTGCACAACAGTGGTTCCCTTTGACAGCTACACTCACATGCAAGAATTTGCCCTCCTTGAGCAGACCCTGCATCTTCTGGCCAGGCAAACACCACTTCCTCCTCCACTCCAGTAAGTTTTCCCAGCACTTTGCAGGATTTAAATGGTTAATGATGACACACCACACCTTTTGCCAAAAGATGCACCATTAACCATGAGGTAAACCAAACCAGGAACTTGCTCTGAGTATCGGGGTGGTGACAAAGAGCATTGACTCCTGCACACTCACAGCACAAATTCCAGCTCATTAGCTGAGAGTCACTGAAGAATTGAGCACTGGAATGACATTACGTATTTGTTTAAACACTAAACGCTGCAGTTCTCTCAGCCCTCCCAGGAATGAGGGGTCACCTTGAAGAATCTGAAAGTTTCAAGTCAAACAAGGACACTGACATAGCACGAGAGACAAGCTGACATTAAACAATAATGTTGATGTTTCAAATTCCATTCTGTGCCTGGATGGATGACAAAAGCCACAGCAGAACAGATAAGCCTAAATACATCTTCCAACTTTGTGCAGCCCTAAAGCTTTATGAATTTTGCATATATATAACCAAAGCACCTGGCTTCCATTGGTGGATACAAGTCCTGGGCCCAAATACTTGATGGGAATGCTATGTCAAATCTAGATATGAAACTCAAAGTCACAAGCCTCACCTTTTCAAACATCAGTGGTTCTAACTCTTCTCTAATAAAAGCAGAATAAATATTGTAAAGAGCCTGAGAGGGGCTACATACTACTGGTGAATTGTTCCATGCCGATCCTGAAGAACACGTCTTCCTGTCAAGTCCAGCCCAGACTTCTAAGTAACTGAATATTCATTCCAAATTTTGGCCATTTGGTGTCTTACCATCTGGGATATCTTTGAGCAGGAACAAAGGAAGATGAATACCTTTATCTTTATTGACAAGTAATCTTATCTAATCCCTCATGGGGATTGCCAGCCAAGAGACCAAAATACAAACCAACATGGGGGCAAAACCATGCACTGAGATGTTTTGTTGATCAGTACCTTTCTCCCCTGTTCAGAGGTTGGCTGAGCACTTGTTTCAGGATTTCCTACAACCAAAGGAGTGGGTTATGCTCAGTCTCTGGGTGGTACAAAGGGACCAGCAGGGCACATGTTTGGGTAGAGACTGGTTGGAGACAGACTGATGGATTATCAGCTCTGAGTCAATGCTGAGAGTTATCGGTGTTTATCTGTTTGCTGTAGAGATGCAAGTGCACTTAGAAGTTCATGCTAGAGTTACCTGTCAGATAAATATAACTATGAACCACCCTTCTCACCTCTCCCCTTATCAGCCCTGAGTCCCGCAGACAGGGCAGCCCTGGGCGGACTCACTGCAGCTGCTGCTTCTTCTGCCATTTGTCCCACTGCAGGGAAGTGATTTGGTTTAGATACCTCTTTTCTTCCCTCATTGTGTGTTGTCATTCACTCATACCTACTTCTCACTCCCCATCTCTACGATCACAACTACTTTGCAAGTCACTACTGCACACAGCATTTCCCAGAACTTCCATCACCACTGGATTCTATTTAAGTTCTATAGTTTCCTCCCTTCAAATTGAATGATTAGTCTCTTGATACGAAGTCCATCTTCCATCACCATTTTCAAACTACTCTTCTCCCTCGCAAGCACTCACAGAATAAGAGAACAGCTGAGACTGGAAGGAATTTTGGAGATAGTCTGGTCCATGTCCCCTGGTCACAGCAGGATCAACTACAACAGGCTGATTAGGATAATGTCCAGTTGAGTTTTGAGTATCACCAAAGATGGAGGAGCCACAACCATGCTGGACAATCTGTTGCAGTGTTGGACCATCCTCAAAGTAAAATTGTTTCTTATTATGTTTAAGTGGAATTTCCAGTATTTTAGTTTGTGCTCCTTGCCTCATCTTTTCACTGGGGACCTTTGAGAAGAGTCTGGCTACACCTTTACACCTCCCATCAGGTATCAATATCCACCAAAGCAGCACTACGGGCTCTATGGGGACAGAAGCAGTTCTAGAGTGAGGATGCCACTTTGGCAAAGGTAAGCTATTTAAATTCAGTTAAATCCATATGGCAGACACCATCTCACGTTTGCTGTGTTTCTGCCGCATTCACACTAACCAGGTTTTTCTTCACTCCTTTTCCCTTAAACCTGCTCGGCATAGAAAGTATACAAGTTCAAATATTTATGTCTGGCAAAGGATGCTTCTCTTACGCAAAGATCCTCCCCTCAACTCTGACGAGCAGGTCACTAAAATTCAAATGCAAATGCCCAGGCCTTCCTTCAAGTGTTCACAGATTTTATTCACACATTCACATCAGTTTTATTCATATGTACTTATTCTACATATGCTGGCTGGAAGTTATAACCGTGTTACAGATGAGACTGCTACACCACACCAAGATTTAACAGCAAGCTACTGAGCTACTGAAACCTTAGTATATTTGATTAATCATTTGCTCAAGGGTCAACACTGAAACCCTTTGCATTTAGGATGGGCTTATACAGCAGCTTCTAAAGCAGGTCTATTCCTCTGCAGCATCCATTTACACTTTGTCAAACACTTCCAAACTTCAGCTCATTTGGATGCATTAAATGTTCCACTGATTCTCAGCTCTAAACACCTCACCTTTGAACAATTCCCTTTCAAGAAAATTCAGCTGGTACTCAGAGCCCTGCAAGGAGAAAGAGACTACAGCAAGCAGAAAGAGACCAAAATACCTATTTAAATATAGAAATGAGCAAGGGAGATGAAGCAAAGTCCACTCACCTTTCCTTTGATTGTCTCTAGTATTTGTTAATGGCTTTAGTTCTCCCAGGTAGCCTGTTCAGGCACACTTAATTGAATGTGGAAAGTTCTATTTGGGAATGTACTTAAGATTCTGGCTGATTAAAGCATCCTTATTTTATGAGATTTATATTATTTAGTATATAAAAATAACCAGTAAAGACTGCAAGATAATCCTTTTTCACTCATCACACCCTTCAATCAGCAACTAAAGTGTTTAACAACTGCATACCTACAGAGAGGCTCTAAACTGAAGCACCTAATTAAGTGCTCTGGAGATGAAAAACAAACCCAAACCACCCTGGAAGGAGCAAGACTCCCACAGCACTTCTTCCACAGAGCTGCTTTGTGCTTCACAGGGACAAAAATCTGTGGCAAGGTTTTCTGAGCTATTTGCAAATGTTGAATGTGAAATTCCCTTTCAACACTAAAATTGCAGTGAATGTGGCAGTCCTGAGGGAATCCTCTGTTGCTTTTCAGTCATTTTTGGGCAGTACAAAGGAAAAGAGCAAACCCAATTCCCATTCTCCATCCCATTAGGTAGTGTAATTACAAGACACTGGGTGATGAAGCAGCCTCCACCAGGTCCTGACAATAAACTGAGTTAAGACAAAGTAGCATTTCGGCTCCCTAACTGAAGGGCTTTTCATTTGATTGACCTGCCCATGGTAAAAATATTACATGACATGCAAATGGTGGGATTTACATCCTCCCCAGCTTAGTTTCTTGGTCGTTATTATTGGATTAATGACAGGGATCTGGGATGCAATTGGGAGGAAGGTACCAGGTTGCTCACTCACCAGACTCCATCCGGCAGATGCATGTTGCTGTAAAAAAGACCTTAAAGAAAAAGGCTGATGTTCAAATAAATCACAGGGATCATGAAGAGCCTCATGTTCTCAGTGCCTGGTAGAAGACAGAGTTAAAACACTTCTTTTCATCCTTGGCTCTGGTGTAAGGCTCAGAGGAGTCCATGGCCCTTCACATGGCTGAAATAGTGGTCATTTATCCCTGTTACAAAATCATTACACCAGAATGTATCTTCCAAAACTGTTCCCCTGAGAACCTTGATAGTTCTGGGTCGGAAACAAATGGTTGCTTTTTGTTTCAGATCTGTCAGATGGGACACACTTACCAGCACTTGCCTCAAATATCTCTGGCATCAGGCACTATTACCGTTTCCTTCCTGAGACGTGCAAACACAGCCATAATCATTAAAATAGGGATTGAGAGAAATACAATGTATTTTTGCAACTGTGGAAACACTGCAAGGTTCTTGACACACACAGGTTCCCAAATGCAGCTGGAATACGGGGTGGCATTCACTGAACCAAAGGATATTCACAGGTAGTAGCAGGCTACTGGGTCCCAGCCACAGCTGAGTCATGAGCAAAGCCTAAATCCAAGCAACAAACAGATGCCAGATTTTTCAGAACAAACACGTCTAGGCATTGACACCTAGCACTAACATCATCTCCACCTCCTTGGCTCACACTCCTTGGTTTGGACCAATTCTTATGCAAAAATTTAGTCAAATCCATCAGACAGGTTGGATTGGAGGTTCTTGGAGAGCACAACCCCATGTACCTATCCCTGAAACCACTGCAGATACTGTGATTTCTCAGCACCCTTTGAAAAAAGCATCAGCCAACTGACAGAGACACCCAGGTGTGAACACTCTGCTTTCACCAGATGCATTTTCAAGTGTAGAATAAGTTTTGAGAGTCCATGAAGGACACATTTTAATGGAATCCCTCAAGGTTTAAATGAAATTAACACAAAGTTACAGTCCCTGCAGCTTTCCCCATACTGTTGGTTCTGCTGATTCTTGGCATATATTGCTTTGCATACGCTAAAAAGTCAAGTACACCAGCAGGTCAGCTCTTGCAGGCAACTTTGCTGAAGAACCATTTAAATCATTCCAAACTCTGATTTTTGTTTGTTCCTGCTTTCTGTTTTCACGCTTCCCTGGCTTGCTGACTCAATCAAGATCCAGAAGCCTCCAAGAACCGTGTGGAAGGCTGACCTTGCAGTATGTTTGGCCCACATCTGAGAGATGCTTCACTTTTAGCATCAGATTTCCAGAGAGAAGCTGGTGCATCTACCAATTCCTTCTACTTAGGAGTTGCTTCTTATTCATGATCTTCCTTGAACAGTTGTCATGTTGCTTTTTGAAGTGTTATTAATTGACAAGGTTTTGTCGTGCTGTAGCTTAATTTCATTCTCCAAATCCAGCCTATTTGACAAAATGACAGCCTATTAAACCACACTAAACCCATTTGGATGTCTTGTGACTATCTTCTCATGAGACTTCGTCAGTCATGTTTTCAGACTTGATCAGCACCACTCCCAGGGATTTCCAGCTCAAAATCTATTACAATTTGACTTATCTGAATTGCAAATGCAGTGTTTTGTGTAGCCTGGGAACTTTATGCATTTAAAAGAAATGTCAACACTTTAAAAGACTAATTTAGCACCTGGTACTGTAAGACATTTCCCACCTTCTCACTATTTGCACATGACTTAGAACATAATGGTCCTTTTCCTAGCCTTTATGCACAACTCAGGATGCCACAGACTGTGTGGCCATTGAAGAAGCACTTACACTTCCCAAGGAGTGACTGATGCTTTTGGATCAGCAGGCAACCAAGAGCTCAACCAAAGAAAGGCTCAAATCCATACTTTTGCATCTGAACAGAAGCCAGAGCCTGAATAACACATTCTCTCTCTCCTGCATCCTGTTTTTCAGGACAATATGCACAACCTTCAAGAACCACCCTGCTAATAGAAAGTTTAGATTTGTTTCCAGGCCTCCTAAAGAGCCTAAACCTGAGATGAACAGATTGTTTTCTTTGTGAGGCATCATTAACCAAACTCTCCTAAAGCATCATGCTTCCTCGCAAGGCATAAGCTTCAAGAACACCATTCGTAAGCTGCCTCACTTACATGCTAAACACATGTCATTATACAGCCTTCAAAAATTGTAACATTTCTCCAGACCTGTATCTGAACACCCCAGTGGATCATGAAGGCACATGTTCTACACTACCACCTTGGCATCCTCTCTGTACCCTCAATACACAGCTAGTTGGGAAGCTTATTCCCAAAATAACAAGACCACCCAGGCACTGCAGCAGTGACTTGCTTTGTCTTCTGAACTCGTTTGACCAAGCCAGACATCCTCCTACGGAAGCCCAGCATGCACCCATGGACCCCACATCAGAAATGACTTGTGTTCCTCAGGCCACAACACTACTGCAAGGATCCTGTCAGGCTGATAGGACATTTTACAATTCCTTTATATTTTAACATTTGCTTGGAAACTTACATGCAGTACTACTACTTTTTTTTTTCCTTATTTTTTTCACACCAACTGATTAAATTCCAGTCTATTTAAGGAGCATTTTCCCTTTCTTCCATTTCTTCGATGTTTTGAACAAGGCTGAGCTTAAGATACTGTAATAATTATTTATAAAACATAATGCTAAAGCATTATAGAGACTTCCACTTACACGGAGTTGAAGAAATAAGACATTTTTTGTGTTCCATCAGCATGCCCTGGGGTTAGGCCTATGCTGCAGCATGACAAGCAGAATATACATTTTAATAGACAACACAAGAAGAAGGAATGTTTCCAAGACACACACAGCCTGGAAATAAAACAAACATGCCTTCTTCCCTCTGCCTCCTCAGCAAGTAACTGAGGCAACTTGCTGAGGCGCAGGTGAGATTTCCTGCTCAGGCACAACAAAAGCAGGACAGGTGGGAGGTTACAGCAGGCATTGCTTCCACACCATCCATTAACTGACATAGCAGATTAGCTTTCCTACTCTTCAATCTAGAGACTACAAATTCAGCTTTCTGCAAAAAAAATGGGACAAACCTGTAAAGGTCTTTGGCCTGCAAAAACCTTTCATGCACCATGCTGTTGTCTCTAAGCATTTCCATGATCCAATGAAACAGCACCAAATGTGTGTTGATGTAGGGTCTGACTCAATTCCCACAAAGACACACAAAAGGTCCCCACAGAGTTCCAAAGAAGGAGCTGAATCAGAACCATAATCACAGACTCTGTGATAATGGTTTCAACATCTTCCAGTAACCCAGATAACAAACAGCTCTCTGAAACAGGACAGGCAATTAGAGGGGACCCTCGCCAAGACCCTATGCAAATTAGCATTGAGCTTTGAGCCTGTTTCTTTATGGTCTCCCAGCACAAACTTCTGTCCACCTGCTCCAGAAAATGCCTAAGCTCTGAGAGGCAGGTCTGACATTTCAGTGCAAGTCACTGCCCTCATTCCACTGAACTGGAATCGCAGCCTCTGCAGCAGCACACAGGAGTGCAGGTGAGTTCTGATACTCAGCAATGGAAACATCTCTTCTTTCAGCGTCCACAGCATTTGATTTGGATATTGAGTGATTTCAGACCAATAAACGACGCACAAGGAAGGGCAGGAGGGCAGGAGGCACATTTATGGACACATAGCTGCACATAGCTGGGGTGACTTGAAAAATTTGAATAGGACATGGTGCCAGACTGACCCCACCTGGGGAAGGTGGGATGTGGGAGGTGCATTTTGGTTGCTGTCAGGTCCCAGAAGGGAGAGCAAAACCATTCCTGTTCCAGACACTCTGCAGATGGGAATTGCAATGTGTGGTAGAGATATTCCTTATGATAGTTATTTGAAGTTCATTTTTCTCATCCCAGGAATAAGCTTTCCGAGTAAGCTTTGTAACTGTGCTGTGTCTCTCTCCTGGCAGCCATCACCAGCTGTGTTTTCAATAACTCTTCCCAAATGCTTCAGATACACAGACACAGACACTGGATGGAAAAAAACCATCACTGAGCAGAAAATACAACACTTCAGTTTCTGGTAACACCTTTGAAAAGTTGCCTCCTCTCATACATTGCCTTTGTTGGGTCTGATGTTCTGAGAACACCTTAATCTGGTTTTCATTTAAAGTTTCCCTCGGAAGAGTGACAGGTACAAAGGGACAAGGTAGGAACATAAAATGACTGGGAGACAAACATATGACAGTAAGTCTGCATTCTACAACTATTTCATTTATATAAATCTTTTCCCAATGCTCCTGTCCTAGGTTAGCAAAATCTGAGGGAACAGTGAGGACCCAAGATTTAAGAGTTCAAAACATTGCACTTGTCTGTGCTAGAGAAGATGTTCTTACAGTGAAACAGTTTCCCACATAGTACTCGGAATCAACTGTGCTGAAGATGATAACAGACTTGACAGATGCTCAGAATAGCTTAAGACCAACTCAGTCAGTGCTCCATTATTAAAGGAATAAGCAATAGTGTACCTTTTCCTACAGTACACCTCATATAATCCATATGAAAAGGTGTGAGATAGTAAAACTTACAGGAGCACTGGGAACAGCACTTGGAAGGAAACAGCAGGTGCCTTCTTGCTGGTGAGGTATCAAAGAAATGGTGCCTTTCAATTTCCACATAGTGGTGATGCTGGGTTAACAGCTGGACTCGATGATCTCAGCGGTCTTTTCCAGTGTTAAGAATTCTATAATTCTAAAAGGGGCTGTGGAAATTATCTCTCTTTAAGACATACAGGAGAGGGACAGTGAGGCAGAATCAGTCCATATAGAATTCCACTCTGCAGTGTAAAGCAGAGATGAGAGCCCTTATCCTTTCCCTCTCTACTGGGACTTCTGAGCCACCTAAGCCCAGCACAGCACCTCCTTTACCCGGCACCTGCTGACCCCAGCACCCTTGGCACAGCAGCTCCACTGTGGGGAGGAGGGAGCTCTGATAGCTGGAAGAAGAGGAGATGCACAGATTGCCACATCTCACTTTAGAGAGCAGAGGCAGAGCAGGAGGAGGCTGCAGGTACCTTGTGGTGCAGGGGAGCACTAGGGCAGCACAAAGGGCCACAACTGAAGCTCTGAGTGATTTGGGAGCTGACACCACCCCAACAGAGAGCACCAGCATTCATCTGACCTCCTTCTGATAAGAGAGTCCACAGTAGGCAATATTTTTCCTGAGCTGTCTAGCAAAGGTCAAGTGTGCAGAAATCCAAATGTCACCAGCATGTGCTCGTCCGCAGGGCTCCTCTGCCACATCAAAGCTGGCAAAACACAGTACAGCCAACCAAGAGCTTTGGCCATGAACCTCTTTCATTATTTCCAGCACCACTTCTGTGACAGCCACAGGGCCTGCCAGGAATTGCCTATGAGGGAAGGGATTGAATGCACATGCAGCTGACTTCCCAAAGTTGCTGGGAGAATCCCTTTTGCCTTTTTTTCTACAAGAGAGTTCTGCTCAAAAATAATAGGCTGGAACAGTAGGATATAAACATTCCAGTAATTCATGGTGACTTCAGAGACAACACTCAGTCTCCTCCTTACATACAAAATGATGGCTTGGGGATTTTAGTTTTGTTTGTTTCTGTTTTTTAAGCTGGGGGATTATCCTGCACAGTGGAACCACAGGCACAGGAGCTGTATGTGTTATATTACAACTTCTGCCGGAGCACTTAAGACTAAAGGCTTTTTTTTTCTCCAGTAGTGAATCATCATGTGTAGGGGGTGGTTGGATTATGTTTATGTTTTTTAAAATTAACCCAGCTAACAAGTTGCTCCATACTGCACACAATTTGTTGCTTCTCTTTTACAAACTCCTTGAAAAGACAAGCTTTGGAAATAAAAATAAAAAATACATCTGGCAAGTCTGAAAGACAGGACTTGAGCAAGCACTGCAGACTAAATGGAACTCCACCATGGACAATTAGCTTCCTCTTCCAGAGATAAATCAAAAGAAAAGGAAAAGAAAGCAACACTAGGAGAAATACCTATCCAGAGGTAAATTGCAGTGGGAGCAAAAAGGTTTTATCATGTCAGCTATATCAAAATCTGAACAGAAATATTTACCAAGAACTGGAGAACTCAAAAGAACATTCCTGGTTTACGTTGTTAATTCTTTGCTTTTCCATTTCCCAACTTTCTAGTATGTGCAGCTTTGGTGTCTCCCAGCCGACCCACATTACCAACAGCCTGCTTTGGCTGGTTATTAAGTACTCTTGGTCTCCCAGCCTGGTGGAGCAGAAGCCTTTGCTCATTTGTAAACCAGCACCCCTTTTACCCAGAAATATGCTTTATTCAAGATGTTTACACGGACATAGCAGTATTTTAGATGACTAAAGAACAGTCTGCAAATTTCCACCTCTAAGCTCTTTCTTGCTCTAAGGTAGTGGTGTCTGCCCATGAGGGAGAGAGGTCTTGATGTCCCAGAGGGTTGTGCCAAGAGGGGCAGGAAGTCCAGCACCAAACCCCAGGGTTCATCTAAGACAATCTGCTGCCCAAAAAAGCCAGCTGAGAACATTTATTATGACTAATAGACATGGATATCCAGGCAGCCAGAAACAAACTCTCAGCATGTGGCGCAATCTCTCCTGATAACCAGGTTGCTCCATATTAAGCTGTTCAGAAAGAGACAAATGGTGCAGTTGGGATTACAGACCCTTTCCAATGACATCCTGGAATATAAACCACCTCAAGGTGATCAGCCACCACATGCAATCAGGCACTGTGCTCATCAAAATGCTACCTAGGGAAATAAACCGGTTACTTATTAAATCAGAGTTTATATTGATACAGAGGAAGACAAACATGTATTTAGCTTTTTGTGTGGATGGAAACACATCCTGGTAAAGAAACTCCATGAAGATTGTGTATTTGGTTCATTCCTTTGGGATATGACTCTATACCACACAGAAACCTACTCATTTTTTGTTGATTTATTACAGTTCATGAACCAACAA
This sequence comes from Rhagologus leucostigma, assembly GCA_013397725.1. Classification (NCBI taxonomy): domain Eukaryota; kingdom Metazoa; phylum Chordata; class Aves; order Passeriformes; genus Rhagologus; species Rhagologus leucostigma. The sequence goes on along the minus strand of VZTD01005593.1, from coordinate 93,533 downwards.
CCAGCAAGTGTTTTCCCCAAATGCTTGGCAAAAGCCAAAAACAACGCAAGAAAGAGTTTTGCAGATGAAAATTCCCAAAGTTGTGCTGGTAGGTGCAGAACTGATTTAAAGTCAGGCTCAAAGGGAGAAAATCTCTAAGCAGGTGTTTGTACTTAGAAAATACAAATGAAGATACATACATTCTTTATTGAAGCTTCTATAAATGAAGTTAATCTAGAGATATGTCTAAATATGTACCAACTTTACCTAATTTTAGATTATTGAACAAGTTTGTCAATGATTTCTTAACGGAACTTTCATTTAGGAAGTGCTAAACAGTGTGACAGAGCAGAAAAGCGCAAGTACCAAAGCAGAGGAGGCCTCATGTCTTATCTTTCTGTAGAGAAATTCTGCAGTAACATAAATTATCAAGCCACGTTAAAAAGTGAGTTTATCAATATTATCTCAGTCTTACTACTTCGGATTATTTTCTTCAGTTAAATTTATCATTAGCTGTTTTTATCCATGGAAACAGGTGTATTTATGGAATCACTCTGTGATACAGTATTTATTTGGTTTCTTACTTTGATTTGTTTCAAAATTAATTCAAGATCTCATGAACAGTAACCAAACTCTTAAGCATCAGTTGTCCTGTTTCTATTTTGCTATGTGTGGAATTCATGCATTGCTGTTTTCTATGACCCCCTATATACACCAAACTACCCCCAAATCGTGGCCTGATTTTCTTTTTCATTGTGAGAGCCTATTATCTAGCTATTTAGTAGCTACCAGCAGATAAGAGATTATTTCTTCATTTATTTGACAGTCATTATTCCATGTTAAGAACCCAGAGATACTTGATAATAAATAACTAATGATATCAGAAAAAGGAAGAGCTCTCTAGCAACTGTCTGCATGGCGCATATATCCAATTCCCGATTTATCTGCACTCTTTTTAACTCAAGCAGAACAAAAGAGCATTTAGACAGTATCTTGGATGAGCTGTTTACTGTCCTCCAATCCTTTTGTGCTGGTTTTGGCTGCAATAGAGTTAATTTTCTTCCCAGTAGCTGGTATGGGACCATTTCAGTTTCAGATTTGTGCTGAGAACAGAGTTGGTAACACAGAGGTGTTTTCATTACTGCTGAGCAAGTGCTTACACAGAGCCAAGGTCTTTTCTGCTCCTCACCCCCCAGTGAAGGGCTGAGGGACACAAGGAATTGGAGGGACACAGCTGACTCCAACTGACTGCTGGGATATCCCAGACCACAGAGCATTGTGCTCAGCAGAGGAAGTTGTGGGAAGACAGTAGGACAAATAAGGATGAACATGTCCCTTTCTGTAAATTTGTTTGCACAATAATCTAGTCACTGACTCAAACAACAGCATTTTTCATGGCTTCCTTTAGGTGTTCAAATTCTAGCCAGGAACCAACACAGTGCCAAAGACCTTTACAAACTGAGTGCCTTCAGAGTCCACCAGCTCTGTAGCTGCTTCCGGCCTTTGTTAAGCTATCTCTTTCCATTTGCACTCCAAATTTGAGCTGTGTGGCTGTGCATTCTATTTAATTATATAGTGACAGGATGCATGAGGCACTAGACACTGTCAAAATTTGAAGACAGGCAGTCCCTGAAGACAGTCTGCTATTCCTCCTGAATGGCTACAGTTTCTCACCCAATTCAGGATTTTTGTTGCTGCCACATAAAGGAGTTCTCTAACGGGCTCAGCCTGGGTCAACTTGCCCCTTCCAGCCCTGTGCTCTCCTGTCAACTTGGATGTGAGCACTTCTCTACTCAGAGTAGTGTTATTACTGCTTTTATTTGTGCCAGCAAAGATTTTTTGATATTTCAGCTCCCTACCCTCCTTCCCAACAAGCACATGTACTGTCTTAAAAGGAAAAAATAATTACAAGAGAAAAGGCAACATTTTACTCCTCAAATGAATCATAGACAACAAAGATCAGGAAAAATGCCTACATGAAAAAAAAGCTGCATCAGCTCTTCTCTGAACTTCTTAGCATGTCAGGAATTCACCTTGTTCGATGTGGCATGTCTTCCCAATTAGAGATAAGGCCTCCAACACAGACACCAAAGCAGGAGAGATAACATGGGAAGCTGGATTATTCTTAGGACCTTGCTCAGCTGCTGCAGCCCCTGGATATAAAACATCCTTACAGCAACTGCAACATTTTCCATCACCTCCTGGAGTCAGTAACAGGAGCTGGGCATGAGAACTCTGGATTAATAGCTAAGTCTTCTGGTGGAGTTGAGGATCACAGGAAAATCAGGACAGGGAATTTTTCTAAGTAATAGGGTGGTTTTTGTCACGATGGTCTTTGGGGTCCAGAGTTAGTACTGATGCAAATCCAGGATAACTTAACACAGGTCTGGCTATTTTGATTTTGTCTCTCTTATGACTTCCAAAACATTGGGGTTTGGATTCCAAACATAATCCAGCTTTATAAGCATTATTTTCCCTATCTTTGGCTAACAATATGCTACTGCCACTCTGACCCCCTGTGTACAAATAACCATATATATTAATCCCTGAACTACTTCAGCTAATAAGCCCGAAATCCTTAAACTGAAATTCAACTCTGGAAACATCAGTTGATGTGGGACCCTACCTCCAGATGCAGGACCCAGCCCACTGCAGGGAGATCAATGAGAACCTAAGCATGAATATATGTCTGTAACACAAGCAATGTTTATAAGAAGGTCACTGGTTCTCTCTAAAATGCTTCTCTCTTTGGGTTCTGATCACAGCTGCTTTTGCAGAATGTTATGAGAAACATTTAAAGAAAAAAATTAAAGAGAAAATAAAAAAAAACCCCTTTTTTATTTTAGATGAGACACATTCTTTCTCTGGAAAAGGTGCTTCCTGGCCAAGGGTAAACCAGAACAATTTACTGAGTTAAAGGCTTTCACATTTGGCCATATGCGTTTTGCTCTAGAAATACAGCAACAACCAACCCTGGTGAAAGCCAGACTGACATGAGTGCCACTGCCTCCTTCAGGTGGAAACTCTCTTTTCTTTGAAAACTGAAGAGCATGTGGGTAGGCAGGAGGGAGCAGGGTGGAGAGGTTTAGTCCCTTGTTGTCATTTTTTAGGTGTGACCACAATGCTGCAATCTCTGGAACACAGCTGGACAGAAAGAATGAGGAATGCCCCTGCCTCCCTTAGGGAAATCAGTCTGATGATGCCAGGAGCTGTGATTTGTCTCTCCAGGAATGTTGCCACCTGCAGCAATTAAATCTCTGCTATAATATGATTTAAACAAGAGGATATTTCCCCCCAGAAACTGCCAGATCATTGTTTCCTCCAAATGCCTCTGACAGACAAGAAAATTAATGCAGCAAGGAGTCCTCAGAATGGGGTACTCCAGCTGTCCAGGGAGCAGGAGAGGAATGCAGAGCTTGGCAAAATTAAGTGAGCCTTACAACTCCATCACCAGTTCCCCAGACAAATCCATTGACAAGTGTTAAAGGAGCTGAAACTGTGTCTGATCTCCATGCTATCATCCACTTTCTCTGCCCTGGTGGACAGAAACCAAAGTGCATCTGTAAAACCACTGCTGGATGCATTTTGTTATTCCACATACCACAAGCAGACTTCCCAACAAACTCCAATGGCTTCAGTTACATACCAGAAGACAAGAGAACCACTGTGTAGCCACGGGTTCCTTTTCCCAAGACTTTTGTAAAGCCTTTTAAAACTTCTTTAGGATCTCCCTCAAAACAAAGCCCTTATGTCAACAGAAACTCTTGCTTAGATACGCTTCATCTGTTATTTTTTATGAATATGCACGATCAAAGAGTGACAGCTTTCACAGTTAAGCAAACACAGTTACACAGAGCACACTTCTCCCACAAAAGGTCAGATAATACAACAGGCTAAATGTTAAATACACACAAGAGGGATACATTCTCATTGAGCACATTGGGATGGGGAGTTATTTAGGAATAGATTGTCAATCTTTTCAGGACACCTTGCAAAGTGTCTTTACAAAGATCTTACCTGTTCAGTGATGAAGGAGCTTGAAAAAGTGACAGCTGACCAAAAGAAGATCCCACAGCTGAGAATGACCTTTCTGTTGAACCGGTCACCAAGGTAACCAAAGATCGGTGCCGCGACCATGAAACTACAGATAAAAACTGCAAAGGAGAGAAAAAGGAAAGAAACGCTTAATAAACATCAGATCAAAAACAGGAAAACTAATTTTCTGCAAGCCAAATCCTCTAGAGAGCAGTTCCATTTAATTAGACATTCTGCAGCCCTGCCTTACAGAGTTGCGGAGGCTGATAGGCTTTCTGAAGTCAGTGTTTCCTTAATCAAACAGATTTTTCATTCCCAGAGAAAATTCAGACCAGTAAACTCATATTACTTGAAAGCACCAGCCCCTCACAGTCAGCTGAGCTCTGATCTGGGGATGGGCAAAACCAGGACAGAATAAATTAAGAGCTTCTGCTTAAATGTTACTGAGATGGTGGAGGTTGGAAGGAGTTTCAAGCAAACAGAAAACAAGCCAAGGGCTCCTTGTTGGCTCTTGCAGCAGAGACCTGAGAGAAATGGGCCACAGAAGCTGAGGTTCTTTCATCCTTCCTAGCATCCTTCCTATTTTAAAGAAATTATGAAACAGTGAGGAAAACCAGTAAACACCACTATCATCCTACTGACACCAGCCCTGTCTCCTCATTAGGTCCTTTCACCATCATTAAACTTGTATTTAAACCTGTCACTGAGCAACAGCTTCACTAGAACAAATAGTTTTAACCTACAAAGTCCAAACAAGCCAGGACTGTCCTCATCTGAAAGACTTCAAGTTCACCCTTTGTTCCCTCCAAAACCCCCAAAGCATTAACCTAAGTCCTTCTGTCATGTAGGAATGAGGCTCTTGACAGAGTAACCTCTGCAAAATCGCCTCGATTCAGAGTTCACTCCTCCACCCATCTCAAAACAATCTGGCCTGTGACCCCCCTGAGAACACCTGAAACAGGGCATTCACACCATATTCCTGATTAATTTGGATCTTGGCAGAAATTGCCATGTTTTAAGCTGATTTATACTTGGCTTTTGTCTGTGCACATTAGAGATTTGGATAAGGGCAATTACATGGATTTTATTGGTGTGTAGTATGGACTCTGACTTTAACTGGCTGTCTTGTATTCAGCAGATCCAGAAGGATTTGGGTGGGACACCAGAACATCTGGAGGTCTCTCTTTAGTCTCTTTAGTTCTGACACTCATTTGTTATCAGGCAGGTCTTGGAGAGCACTGTGGGCTTTTGGCATAGCCTAACCCCAGCTGTCTACTTTAATTGTATAAAATGGGGTGGGGGGATAGAATAGGCTAAAAAAAAGACAAGAGCAGAGGACATGCCCCTCTTTGGGTGGAATGTGCATATAAAACTAAAATGGTTAAGACCCAAACCATGAATTTTTCATGGATGATGGTATACGATAGTTCAAAAATGTGCAGAATGCTGAACTATGACTAAGTGTCTTTTCTTTTTTTTAGTATAGTAAGATGTCAAAGCTTCTTTATAAATAATACATATCCACTTGCATCTATGTTTTGTGAGCCATGTGAGTGTGTATGTATTTTGCATTGCGATATTTGATCTAAATTACAGAATTAATTTTTTTATATTTAGAGTAAAATAAATCAAGATAATAGAGAAATGTTAAGGCCTGAAATGCAGCACATGCAACCTTGTATCACACATATTTCAATAGTAATGCTATGAACAGTTTTGTTGTTTAGCTCACACATAAACCCTACTGATAGAACTCAGTCCTTGCATCCCAAAATCCTTGTGCAAACAAAACCTGTTGAATAAAACTACGAGCAGTGTTTTCATCTCTGTTTTACATAGAAACTAGACCAGAAGTGGCTCAAAAATCTCTGCTCAGCAAGGGCACATCTGCACTGGCCCCACTCCAGCAAGGCACTTAAGCTCATGCTTATATTAGGCACTTTAGAGTCATCAATTCCGTGATTAAGTGCTTTCCTGAATTAACACCAAGGGCTCGGCACCTTGCAATGCTGGTGAAACAGCCCGGCACGAAAGATATGTGGCTGTTCATCGGGACTGAGAAGCAGAAAATGACTGTGACTCGTCCAGACCAGTGTGACCACTGCAATTTGATCTTTCTCTTAGAAGGACACTTCCGAGTAATTCATTCATCTCAGAATCCCATATTCTGCCATTTTTATGATGTAAAAAGACACAAAACTGAAAATGCTTCCAAGGGAAAATTAGAAACATCCAAGTCAGCATCTCACAATTTTAAATATCAAATAACATGGTTAATTCAACTTCAAGACATGCAGGGTGTGATCCAAAACTCATATTAATCAGTGGGATTATTAGCTTCAATGATGTCTGGATCATAAATGAAAAGTCTAATTCTGGAATTTGGGTAAAATGCACAAGGCTCCTCTTTCAAATAAAACAAACAAACAAAAAGATCATCCCATGACTTTCCAACAACATATGTCCTGCTGCTACTCAAATCCCTTCGGAGGATTTATTTTTGGAAGACTCTGAGCTGTGAGCTTTGTCAGTGGTAAGCAGCTGACTTGACAGCTCCACAAGGTGTAAAACAAAAGGACAAGAGAGCCAAATAAATAACAGGTAATGGAACACAGCTGTCAAAAGAATAAATGCAATTTATTTCAGAGTATTTATGACTCAAATATGCATCAGAGCATTGATTGACTCCAAAAAATGCAGAGTATGATGGCTGTGTGGTCTGTCAAAAGGATTTGCCTGTTACAGGCATTTCCCATGAATCAATTTTTGCAATTACTCCTGCCACTGACAGCCGAGACTCCTGAACCCCAGCTTGGGCTGGCAGAACAGTGGTGAATAAAAGTACGGCACATTGCCAGGTAGGATGGAAACCTGAGTTACTCTACACCAGGAGCTGAGCTTCTGTGACAACTAAACACCATGAAGGAGAGACCTCACCAGACGACACAAAATTGCAGCACATTCAGTTGGAGAGAGGGGCAGGAGAAACATGTTTAATTTGTAGGCAAGAGGGCTGAGCACAAGGCAGAGGGTTGCATTCCAGTAAAGGAGCCTGCCACTTGTGCCAGCCTCTTCCTCTCTGGCTTCTCTTCCCTCTTCCACAGCATTTTCTGTTCCTTGCACTCACCCACTCCCAAATTAATAAAACTGAAGTGACACCACAGCAGCTGCTGCTGCTTCAGCTCAACCACAGCCACAAATCTGTTCTATTAGGGCAGCAGTGGGACAGAGGCTGGCATTGCACTTTCCTCTTCCCAGTCAACAGCTCGTCCTCCCATTTTCACTTAGAGACATCTCAGAATATTGCCAGCTCTTGAAGAGATGCAGAGTGCCATTCAGGGCAGAGTTAGAAACCCACTAGGATTTAAGATGAGCTACTCTGAAGGCAGTGATGGCATCGGGAGCAGCTGTGGGCAGGTACAGCTCTGGCAGTCCCATTATGGATATGTACAGCTAATTTCTCCTAGTAAGTGATCTGCAGCAGTGCCAGCAAAAGTGGCTCAGTCCCAGCACAGGGTGGAGCTGAGATACATTTCTGCAGGAGCAAATTATCATGTGAGCAAAGGATGAATAAACAGACACATAATGAATGCCATCGAGGAGGGAGGTTCTTTTAAGTACAGGTATTTTCGAAAGGAGAACCCATTTGTCTTTATTCCTCCCTTTGTGGCTTAGCCACTGAAGTGCTGACTGTGGTGAGAAGGCAGGAAGAGTGTAATTGCCCAAACAGGATGGCTTGGTGTCTATTTCTGCCTCTGGATGCCTGTCCCACCCTATACAGGTGCACAAGCACCTTCTCAGCCAGCACTGCCCAGCTTTTTCTGTGCATGGCCAGATTAACAACAATGTGCAGTATAAAAAGTCTTACACATCCCACCCAAACACCCACCAGAGAAGGAAATCATCCTCCCCAGCCTCTATTGCTGCTGCATGTACTGCAGCTTCAGTCCTATTTCAGGATTATGGTCAGGGAGCTGCTATTCAGACCACACTTCCCCCTCTCAAGAGCTGCCTGTGTACCCAGGGGGAAAAGTAAATCCCCCAACAGTGGAAGCAAAGGAGATGAGAAGAGAGGAAGGAACTGTAGACTTTATACTTATCAGTCACAAAAAGCTCCTGCCTACTGGAATTAGACACCATCACTTTTATTGTTTTCTTTCTCTCCAAACAAAAATTTACCAGCTTGACTCTACAGCTGTTGAAAAGGCTCTGACCCAACAGCTCTCCACCATGTGATTCCAAAGACACTGTTGCCTCCATCTCACTTACTCTTTAGTGGACTTTCCTTTAGTGGACTTATCAACCCAGAGATAATCTCAGAGAGGGGTGTCTCCTGCCAGCAGGTCATCCACAGAGTGGAATCAAGAAGGAAGAGAGGCAGTGACAGAGGCACACACACAGAGGCTGCCGTTCCTCAGTTCCTGGAAGGTTGAGCGGATCACAGGCATCTCTGAAAAAAGGTCCTTTCTTTCGGTTTTGACTTTAAGCATATAGGGCTTATTTTTTCCTACCAGGAATAATGCTAGAAAGGCTCACGGCCAGGTTAAAATAGCTTTCTCTACACAAGGATGCTCAACAAAAAAAACTCTAGTGGGTATCTTTGAGCTTTGAGTCAGCACAAACCATGTGTACACACCTAATTGAGTGCTGTCAGTGACCTTGGCTCTGCGGAAGGCAAATCCAGACAGCCTTTGCCTCAAGGGACTGGCATCCACTGAGACACTGCTGAGAACTGTGTGCTGAGAGGCTGGTAACAACAACAACAAATTCCCAAACAATGAGAATACCTAAACAGGCAGGTTGCCCTGGATGGGATATTTTATGGGTGTGTACAAGTACAACCCTGGGATTTGGTCGAGCCACTTCTACCCCAGGGACTTTCAGTCATGAGTGCATGTGTTTTCCAAGCTGCTTGTGGCACCACTTACGATCTACCTGCAATGGTGAATAAAGACTCTCCAACAGCCCAACCAGCTCCTCTATTCCAAAGACATGTTTTTGCAATGCTTCTCTCTTTTAATTTTCATTTTCTCTATAGTTTTATGCTAAAATAATACTACTCAGCACATACAACACAGCACATTTAATCACAGTGAGGCATGGGACAATTTAGAAAGAAAGTTAAACATTAACTTCTACTTTAGGGCTAAGGAAATTAAGACACAGGAAAGTGACCTGCCCTTGATGAACTACAGACATCTGGAATCCACACAGGTCTTCCATCTTCAGCAGTGTCCTGTTTATAGGATCATCTCTATGCTAAAGAGATTTCTGAAGGTCTAAAACCATAATTTAAAGTGGTTTTTTTTTTTTTACAGCACCATTCAAGCCAAGAAAGAACAAAGATCCTTTCATGCTAGTTCACTATTGAACCTGAACTGTGCCACAGTTCAGGCACAACGTGGTGATGGTCAAGCATCGGAAGAAGTTGCCCAAGGCAGCAGTGGATCACCATCCCTGGAAGTGTTCAAAAACCGTGTAGTTGTGGCATTGAGGGACATGGATTAGTGGTGGAGTTGGCAGTGCTGGATTAATGGTTGGACCTGATGATCTTAAGAGGTCTTCAACCTTACTGATTGTTTGATGTGACCAAGGTAAAATTGATACTCAGTGGTGGGTCAGTTCAAGGCCCTGGGAATCTCAGCAACATGATTTAAAACATTAATCCTTTGAAGGAGGATGAATTAATACAATGCAATTGATTTTAGAAAATATCACCCTGAAAATCATCTCTGTCACAAACTTTACTATAGGTACTCTGTTACATCACTCTGCACATGGGCTTTGTTTTACTTCATTGCTAATTCAACAGCCAACAGATGGATCGTGTTACTGTGCTTTGCCGGGTGCAAAACACGAGATCACCGGGTTCCAGACTCTCATGCAGCCGAGAAGTTTCTGACAAGTGTGAGGAGCTCTGAAACATACCATCAGTTCCATATGTCATGCAAAGCTGTCACACACTGACAGTGTCAAACACAGGAGCATTCAAAAAAAAAAAAGCTTGAGAATGCACCAAATCAATTGGAGTAAGGTATACAAAGGTTTGGGTCGAATGTGTTCTGAAATGTTCTCCCAGAACAGACCACAGGACAAAATAGAGAATTTCATAAATGCCTCATTGTGTGCTTGTGTCCTCAGCAAACTGAGGTTCAATAAGGCAAAGTGAAAAGTCCTGCACTTCAGTCACAACAACCCAAGGCAGTGCCACAGGCTGGGGATAGAGTGGCTAGAAAGCTGCCCAGTGGGAAAGGATCTGGGTGTGCTGGTCAACAGGGGCTGAACATGAGCCCAGGCGTGCCCAGGTGGCCAAGAGGCCAATGGCATCCTAGCTTGTGTCAGGAAAAGTGTGGCCAGCAGGACCAGGGACATTGTCCTCCTGCACTGGGCATGGGTGAGGCCACACCTTGAGCGCTGCATCCAGTTCTGGGCCCCTCACTGCAAGAACAACATTGAGGGGCTGGAGCATGTCCAGCAAAGGGCAACAGAGCTGGGGAAGGGTCTGGAGCACAAGGATAATGAGAAGCAGCTGAGGGAGCTGGGGGGGCTCTGCCTGGAGAAAAGGAGGCTCAGGGGGGACCTTCTGGTTCTCCACAACTCCCTCACAGGAGGGGGCAGCCAGTGGTGGTCAGGCTCTGCTCCCAGGGAACAAGGGACAGGACATGAAGAAACAGCCCCAAGCCATGCCAAGGAAGACTCAGGTTGGACTTCAGGAGGAATTTCTTCACTGAAAGGGTGGTCAGGCATTGGAAGGGGCTTCTCAGGGAGGTGGAGGAGTCCCCATCCCTGTAGGTGTTCAAGGATCAACTGGACGTGGCACTCAGTGCTCTGGGCTTGGTGCCAAAGTGGGAATGGGTTAAAAGTTGGAAAGAGAGGAGAATAAGTGTTTTAAAGGTGTGGCCCTAACTACTCACACAGTCTGTGCTTTCCAGTGCATGTCTCTGTTTCAGAGGACACTCTAGATCATGTTTCCCTCACTGCAGATGCCACTCATCAGTATTCAAGCTCCAATCTTGTCTTCTCCATAGGGAGCATGTTGCACCATGAGGTGCCAGTTTTTTCCTTAGCACAAACTGATACAAAATGTAAACAACATGTTTAGGATGAGTATGTGCACACACAGCTGACACACACATTTACATCGAGAAGGAGCCTGCTCTACAATACCACTCAGTTCCATTTGCTGTGACAGGGTCAGAACCTGGTTACAAAAACATCACTTACGAAGTCAGACAAGGCCTGAACACAGCTTGCCTGGCAAGTTCACAATTCACTCAACAATACACAAGATGCAGTGCTTGGAAGAATTCTGTACTGATAATTCCACCCCTTTTCCTCACTGCGGAAACCAGATTCTTCCAAGGGTTAGCCCCTATATTCCCAGCAAAGGATATCCTGAAGTTTGCTTTGTTCACCTTAAGCAAGAATTATTGCTTCAGTGGGAATTGCTGGGAAGTCCACTCCTTGGAAACAGAAAATGAGATAAGAATATCCAGAAACCCAGCACTCAATTTTTTAATGGCTTTTTTATTAATTTCCTATATTATGTCCATTGAAGCTGCACTTAAAGATTCAGCCATTCATACTTTCCTTTTTGCTGAAGTCATAAGGAGATAGTTACTCACAGTTATCAATTCACAATCCTTTTATACATCTGAGGTTCAATTCCATCCTGCTGTACTTCAAAATTTTTTACCTAAGTGTACAGTGGGAAAAACAGAATTCTACTGTACTGTTTTATCTCTCTGGGTGTCCAGCAAATTTACTTGGAGCAGGAGCTAACTTGCTACAAGATTAAATTTTGAACAGCTATACACAGACAACAGCATTTAAATAGAAAAGAGGAAACCCCCTACTTCAGCTTTTCATTGTGGGAATTACAGTGATCCCATTAGCACTGTTTTAAAGGGATTTGGGCAACCTGAATATCAGTAAACCAGCTGCCATGTTCCTAGAGATGTGCTCTGTAAGAAAATGCAGCAATCCAAAGGAACAGTTCCAGTGTCCAGCTCCCAATCCATCACTTCCCTTGTGCCTGAACTGGTGCTTGTCTGACCCTGCAGTGAGTTGGCTCTGGGAGAGCAGCAGCCATCCAGCCCTGAGGAGAAGCTTTTCCAATGAAATAATAGTGTATTTGTAGCAGAATGTCTTCGGGGTCAGTTCCACAATTTGGTTCATATCACGAAGATGGAAGAGGAGGCTGTGGCACAGTTGGGTTTCCATGGCAGTGCCATACAAAGCCATGAAGATTATTGCCTAAGACAGCATTAGTTTGCTGGCACTTGTCAGCAGAGCCCAAAAAATGTGCTTTTCTGGCAGTGTTAAAACTCTGCTTTTGCATTTCTTACTGTTCAGAAGCGATGGATTAAATAAGCCAAGGCCAATTCTGTTTTACGGCCACTTCCACTTTGAGTTGTTTTCCTGCAAAATGCTTTCAGTGTGGCTTGATTTAGACTCCTGACCAAAGCTGATGGAAGGACTCTCTGATTCAGTGGGCATTAGAGCTGAGAATTTATAGAAATAGATAGAACTGCTTATGACTTCTAATGACAGCAGAGAACTGAACCTCTTTGTCAATAAAACCACTTCTGTACTTTTAAGTTTACTGCATCCCTGTAATATTAAAGATTATTACTAGGAAAGTCACAGCGGGCATCAAAAAGAATTGCCAAAAGGACAAAACAAGTCCTTTTACAGTAAAACATTAAACATGCTGGAAAAGGAACAACCAGTGTGGGATATGGAGGAGATCTAACACCATGAGTAGCAAGGAAAAGGGGAAAACTGAATCACCTCCTCTCTTAGAAGACTGATCAGCCAGGTGGCATCACATAAGACTGGCAGCTGAAAAATGCAAATCAAAGGAGACGTTTCATTCACAAAATTTAACTAAACACTAGAATTTTATCACAGGAGGCCCCAGGAGCTAAGAGTTTATATTATTACCAAACAGGATTGGACAAAACCCTGTAGGAGCACTAACTGAAAGACTGCTAAAGGTAGCTCCTCTTGTTCAAGAAGTCCTCAGCTAGCCAGTTGATTTGGTATACCCAGGACTTATCACCATAATCTTGTTCTGTTCATCTTTTTCCTCCCTATATATGTGATCACAACCAAAGACTGGCTAATACACCAAAAAGACCTGTGGTCTGGAAATTACAACTATTCCCACAATACTCTGAAAAAAAAAAAAGAACTTAGGAAGACAAAATTGCATCTGCATAATTTCCACCACTTGACCAGGTAATAACTTATTAACATGTCCCTGAGCTGCACCTAAATTATTTCTAAAAGCTGGAATGTGGTTCACATTTCTAAAACCACTAGTACATACCCAAGATACAGTTATGAAGTTCACAGTCAGAGCTTTGTCCTCTTGCAGTTTCTCCTCCATTTGACTTAACCAGCTCTAAGTGTTTGAGAACTTTCTGGTTACACAGTGGAGCAGGAGGAGTCAGCCCTGCCCGGCTGCAATGCTCACACAGTGCATGACAGGGTCGGTTGGCCGTTGTGCAATCAGTTGCAGGGAAAGTTCATTAACTTAGTTAGCCAATGAGGATGGATTTGTATCCATTCTGGTCAATCCTGAATTAGACATGAGATCCCAGAGGTGCAGAGACTGGTCAATAGCTGTGCAGCACTGCAGCATCGTGAGTGACACAGCTACAAGATTAGGTTTGCCGCGACATGACTAAAATATACCTAAATCAGTCTTGGCTGCTGTTACAGACACAGGCAGCAATCACTCCTAGCACTCATGAAAGTCTGCATCCGAACAAATAGCAGTTTTGCTTTTCCCTTTCCGTGCAGTCTTCCAGGATGTTCTGCCCACTTGCTATCCCTCTGAGAGCCGCAGTCACAAATAACCCTCCAGCTGGGAAGAGGCTGCTCCTATTTGCCAGGAGGATGAAACACCTAAACCCAGGGCTCACAGCCAGAGAAAGGTGTCTTAAAAAAGCATTTAAATAACCACAAACCCCAAAGGAGCTTTGTTTTGTTCTGTTCCCTTCCTCTACTTGAAGAGCTCTTTCCTTTGAAAGCAAAGGTGAGATCTCCTCAAGGAACTGGTCAGACTTTCCCTTGTGCCAGTACAGAGCTTGTGTGACCATCTGGAGAGCAAAATCTGGGGCCTGCTGAGGGCTGAAAACTAATCTTGTATCTTTTCTGGCAAGTTGTCTGATCCAAGAAAGGCAGCACAAGCAGGTGGCTAGAACTACACCAGGTCCCTTGGGGCAAGGACTGGGATGTGCACCTTTGCCCTCAAAGCCTTTTCAAGCACAGCAGGCACTTAAACATACCAAGAAATGACAGCCTAAAGCTGGTAATGCAGAATAATCTAAATCCCTTGATCCTTGAAATCTGCATTGAGTACCATGAATTAGATTTAACTAGCAATAAAATACTTTAAATCTGTTATTCTCATAATAGAATGATGCTTCATTTGTATCTGGTATAAAGAGAAATAATGTTCCTGGTTCCTAATTTGAGATAGAGAGGGAAGACTGTTTTCATCTTAAAATGAACTTTGCCATCCTTGTTTATAACAGCACCACTAATCCTGCATCCTTCCTCAACTAACATTCTAATTTCAAGTAATTAACCAGAGTGCCATAGGAGTTATTCTCCTACTTCCTGCAGCAGTAGAGAACAGGATAGAGAGGAGATGCTTGTACTGGGTATTACTAATAAATTCCTTGCTACATGTTATTGACCAATAACAGCAGTTTCCTAAGAAAAAAGAAAAGAAAAACAAGGCAATAGGAAGTGCTTCCCCTTCTCTTTAGAGTAGAATCAAGAGCTTCTCATGTATTCATGGCAACTTACTGAGGGAGATCATCTGATATATTCTCATCCCACAGCTTTCAGACTTAAGGTTTGGTTGGGTTTGTTTTTAAAAAGAAATTCCTCAATAAATGACTATTCCGCAGTGGGAATGCCTTGCTGACCTCTACACACAGCACTCAATACCTGCTGGTTGCGTTTACAAAGAGGGAGAAACTCCGCAGTAACCAAATATTCGCTTCCCAAACATGCCACACATGCAGCTGGGGCACAGGACCGCTAGCTCACTGGTCCATCATGGAGTGAGGGATTTGCGGAAGGCTGGAGCAGGGATGCTGGTTTTGCCAGCAGTCTTGGCCAGAAGGAGACCCTCAGCCATTGCCTTCCACCACGGCCACAAGCCCAAGGGGGATTTTGGAGCTACCAGTCCTGGTGGCTACACTAGTGGGAGCCAAGTGATGCTCAAAGTAGTGAGGAAAAGCTACATCAAAGCCTTGCAAATCCACACGGCTCTGCTCTGGGAAGGGGAGGGGGACACAGCTCTTTGCTGACATTCTCCCCAGCCTGGCAGGGGGACTGATTGATTTCTTCTTAATTTTTTTTACAGTTCTTTAGAGGGCTGTTGTACCATCTATAGCAGGCTTGGCAAAACACATGCTCTCTCTTTGGAAGAGAAAATGGCCATACTCGCATTTTAATGATGGAATTGGCTGTCACCTACCACAGCACTGACAGCCTCGGGACAGCATCTAATCTAGAAGGACACAGGAATGAAATGAGACTTTGTTCTCAATTTCAATGTCTATCATTGGCACCCACCAAAGTTGTCCTACTTAGAGTTAAAACTGAAGACATTTCTGCAGATTACATACTCCAGAAATTGCTCAGGAAAGCACGTAAACACAGCCAAATGGGCAGGAAATGCTCTGGGGTGAATGAGAGACATCCAGGGCACCCCAGATCTTGTTTCAGTATTATCACCAAGGCACAGGAGCAAAGCACTGATGTCCAAACAGGGAAGGACAAGGAATCACATTGATAGTGTGTATTTGTGCATGTGCAGATAAAAGTGTGTCAGAGTTTGGCAGCAAACTCCTTCCACACCACTCTTCTTCGCAAAACTGTTCCCTTTCCAACTCAAGCCACACGTCTTCAAGAGTGCTTTTAGCAGATCAGTAAAATGCCATCTTTTAAAATCAATAAAACTCAGTAACTAAGGAAGTTATCAATCTGAAGGGAAAAAATCACAGATTCATCTCTGTGTTATAGCTAACTTCCTTCACAGGGGTCAGGTCACATCCTTCTGAATTTCTAAACGCACCGACTTCACCCTGGTCTCACACAGCATGCCTCTAGATATCTGGAGGAAGGCAAACATTTGTCAAATTAAACTGAATTCTAAGGGATGAAAATATATTCTTTCTCATCATGAAAACTTCAAGAGGACATCTGAAATATCTGATTTTTATTCACTTGCTCTAAAATGCAGGCAGTGCATCTCAGCAAGGGGTACTGTTCTTAAAAGCCTGCCATCTGCAGCCTTATGCTGATTCACTTTTTTTAGGAATAGAAAACACTGTGGAATGGGAATATGCTAAAATTCACGGAAGATATGGATGTAGAAGCCACTGCAGGTAATTGCTTTGGTTTGATGCTAATCCAACAACCCAGAATTGTCTTATTTTCCTCAAAGATTTCCCCCTTCCCAGGGCTGTTAGTGCTATTGATAGCTTCACCTTTATTTGCAGAGGAAACACACACATTTCGTAACACTGCCCAGCCAATCTTGACTTCTAAAAAGCTGTTTGCTATTCACAGAGGGAATTTCAGTATTTTGTCCTGCTCAATTACCTACTTTTTTCTGAGTTGCCTGTAAAATGCAAAGTGTCCTGTGCAATGACCGCTCCCTATATAAGCTACCACCCAGTAGGGACTGGCCCAAAACCACACTAACTTTACAGGGGAAATTTCTGTAGTGCTGACTGGGTTTCAGTTCAAAGCACCAACACAGAAAGAGAAAAAAAATCATCTTGCTATGGAATCTCACAGTTCCTGCCTAACAGCCACGTCCATCTTTCTGCCTAAGGCATTGCCAGTGAATAAATAATAAGTCCCCCAGTAAAATATCTTTCATGTAACCTCAGGAGACCACTTCATAAGAACACAAGAACAATGACAACGAATCAGAAAACCATGTAGTCTTGCATCCTGTCTGTGACAGGGACAGCAATCAGATCCTTCCGAGGAAAGTACACAGAATTCCTACACAAGCAGCTGAATTACTCAACGGCTGGCTTCAGCCCTCCCAAGAATTATAATATGTTGTCCACATAAAGATCTGGTCTTTAAAGCTCAGGTCCTGACAATATTCCTTGTGACATTCATCTCCACAAGCTTTCCACTCTTCCCTGGTAAGTTTTTGGAATGCTTTCCAGCAAACTGACCCCTACTGATTGTTTCTGCATTGTGAGGAAAAAAATCAGAAAAATACACACCCCACATCCTACCTTTTCAGGAAATTCATTATGTTATGTGATTTTACATTACTCCCTTCTTATTTTTGAGGACAAGCAAATTAAAAACAATAATTTTTGAAACTCCTCCTGTGAGAACGAAGTGGAGGGTGTACATGAGATGATGTGAGTGTGGTAGGGGCCAGCACTGCCTGGTCTGGACCAGACATGTTGGCCCAAAGTGTGGTTTGTGTGTAAACGCACTCGCTGTCTGGTTTCATTATGAATCACAAATCCTCTACAAGGCAAGGAAGGAACCATTTGCTCTCACCCTGAAGCCCGAGCTGATTCTTATTTATTACCTGCCATTAAACTCACACGGCCACAGAAACCGTGTGCTTGGACACAAACAATCACCACTAGCTGCAAGAGACGAGGAAATGCTGAACCACTATTCTAGTCTGATTAACAGCACCATGAGGGTCAGTGAGGAGCCTGGAACCACCAGACAGCAAGATCTACTTTTGGCAGAAAACAAGGCTCCAGCCCCTCAGCAGTTGTCAAGCTGCTTTCTCCTGTGTTAAAGCACAGTAAGTAACTTCACCTATTCTCCTCTAACATAGCTATAGATATAAAAACTATCTATCTATTTATCTATCTAGATATAGATATATAAATAAAGACATAAATATACATTTATAAATATTTATATAAATAAATATTTAATTTGAAATACAGCAGGCTTCCCTGACAACCACCAAACCCCACGTAACAAGATCCACAAGTGAGCCAGAAGCATTTTGAAGATGACCTTAGGACATCCAGAATACCCTCATCTCCCACAGTTTTGTGTGTCCAGCAAGCTTTAGAGACAGTCTCACCATCATTCAAGCACCAGTGGTCTGAGCAGAGCTCAGGGACCATAAATACTTTCTACTTCCTATCCAATGCTGCATGATGCCCATTAGCACCTGAATAACTCTCTGCCAGGGTATGGAGCCATGGGCTGATCCATATTTTTCCAGATCCCAGCAGCATTTGAATAGGCTTTTGTATCACGAAGTAAATGCAAAGAAACATCGTCATTGACTGCGATTTGCAACTGCGTATTGAGGACTAGAACAAGAGCTGAACAACCAGCAGGCCACAAATAAACACCTACAGTGACGAGCAGCCTTCCTCCCACAGTGAAGAGGCATCACAGGACGTAGGGAATTCTCTCACACCATTGTAAGGGCCATTCGACAGAATTATTTGCCAATTTAGGGTTGCTTGCAGTATTTAGAAAAGCTCCTGCCTCTTGCTGTTATAAATCGCAATTTAGACAAAGAGCAAGTGTTTCACACTGGCTGGGGGGCCTTCAAAAAGGGACAAATTAGTTTAAGGAAATTGTTGAAATACTGACATATCCCAGTGTTTAACTTGCCATGGTTTGGAAAAGGATCACGGCTACACTGGAGAATGAATCTCTGTGTTTCTTACAGAATCTCTGTCTGTTTCACAGTTGTTATTTCTAAGATTATCACCCATGTGTCATTCCTGACTTCGAAAAATACTCTAATGCCAAGCTGAGCTGCAGTTCCAGGAGCGAGCTTTGCAACTGAACTTGCTCCCGTGGATAAAAGAACACGACATCTGTTAAAGACTCCAGGGTTAATCACAGTTTCAATAGCCATGGAGTGTGACCGGACCTTGTTTTAAATAATCTCTCAGTTTAAATTTCTTTGGACCAGTATCTTTCTGGGAGAACAAGTACCACTGGAAAAAAACATCCTAAAACTAATACTGCAATGCACAAGGTTTACAAATGCAATTCCTTCACGCATCATCAATTACATTAATGGAAAAAAGGAAAGGCAATATTTGGTAAATCCAGGGATTGTCAAGGTATTAAAGAAGCCCATTTCAATCAGGTCTAAAAATGTAGAAGGTGAGCCTGACGAGTGACCAGTGGCCCATCTGGTGTTGGTTTGTGTTCAGCTCCTGTTCCACTTCCCTCCCAGGAGACCAGAAATGCCCTGAGGTGCCAGCTGAGTTCTGCTGTCAGAGTCCTGTTCAGCTGGAACTGAACCTTGGGGGAAAGCTTGGCATGGTGCTGCCAGAAGTTTATTTGTCTGGTGACTAGACAAAAAACCAGTTTCTGGATTATGAATCCAGAAAGAATAAGTTCAGTAAGTACAAGCAAGGAAAATTAACACATCTTTTATATACAATGCAAATATTTTCTCTGCTCAGTGTGTCATATACTGTCCAAGTCCCTGGAAGGTGTAACATTAGCAGCTGGTAGGAATATCTCACTGGGGAGCTTTCAGTGAAAATTCAATATCCATTGTATAATATCCTGTATTATACCTCTTTTGCCATAAAACATCCTCTATGAGAACAAGGACAACTTTAGACAATTTGCTTTTCAGGAAAATGTTTGCTCTCTTCACATTGTTATTCCCAGAAAATAAAAATTAAAAAATTTTTAATATTTTCTCTTTGTTTTGCCACCCTCCCCCTCAATATGACATATTTGCTGTCACACTCACTAATAATTTTCCCCATTATCACATCCATGGGTTTCAAAGTAGTTGGCAGGCAGCATGACTGCTACATCAGCCAAAAAGCTGGAAGTAACTGAAGGCTCTGGGTGGGTAAACCAGGAATGAATCCACCTACACTTTTATGAGAATGTAAGAATTTTCTAAGAAATGCAACCCAATAACCCTTAGAGCCACACCCTCTTTCCACGCCCACATGACTAAGCCACAGAGCTGAGGCAGTCTCAGCTTCCTGAGCTATAGCAACAGTGGTACCTCAGATTTACACATGCCAGCAGTTCTCCTGTGAACCCCCGCCCAGTGACATTGTGGGCAGCAATGTGATGGTGGGAGATGTCAATTTACAAATTAAGCAGTGGATGGCAAGAACTAAACCAGCAAAGATTATGAGACATTTTCATGCTCCTCTTCTGTAATTTTACTTTCAAGAAGACAGATAAAGGAGATGGATTTACCTAGTGAAATATTGCATGGTTCTCACCATAATAACTGTTTACATCAGCCCTTCTGAACTAATATCTATTTTTAGTATCAGGTTTTTAAAAGATTCTTAGCTCAATCACTAATTTTGAGCTGGCAATTTATCCTGGGAGCAATTTTTCTGGTGGAATTAGTGCCACTTTACTTTGATTTGCAGGCGCAATTAGTAAGTTAAGCATTTATATATCCTAAACTACATCTGTAAAATGGAAGGCTGCTTTTCAAAAAAGCCCATATACTTAAATTGAATGGAACTCAGTAAAACCTTACTTTTTCTTTTTTTTTCTTTCCTTTTTTTATTGGTGGTAAAGTTATTGTTTAACTCACCCATCTTTCTTAGTTTGACTCATTCTATCACAAAGGCTCTCATGAAACAGTACCTTTCTTTGTCAGACTTTGCCAATGATTTCTAGTGCTCAAGAGGTGTGGCCAAGGGCACTAAGACAATTTTATTGGTATTTTTACTGCCAGGTAGGTTGGACAAAACCACAGGATGCTGAAGACACAAACACAGTGCTGACAACTGATACCATCAATTGCTAAGGTGACCAGGACCACTCAAATCCCAGGGTGGGCAGAGCCAAGGAAAAATCTGTGAATAAGGCAGAGTTAAAACCAAAGAATTTAGACTGTATTTCAAGCACCCTTCAAGGAAAACAAAACAAATCCAACCCAACTCCAGACAGACAAATCCTCTGCTGAAAATTTCACTGTGTAACTCTTAGCAAGATCAGTTTTAACAGGCATTCATAAGAGACTGACAGGGGATCACCCTGCCTCCACAAACTGATGATCCAGAGAAAGAAGGAGACGGGGAAAGACGTAGAAAAGAGCACTTTGGCCACCACTGTCAGTGGAATGATCTCAGACACATGGTGGGATTGTTGGGGTGTCCTGTGCGGGGCCAGGAGTTGGACTTCATGATCCTTGCGGGTTCCTTCCAACTCAGAACTCTCTGTGATTCTATGGATTGTAAATTCATAGAATTTACAACAAAGAAATCAAAGCTCGAACTGTTTTACCTGTATTGCCTCCTTAATTCATTTCCAATTCTACCCCAATAGTAATTTATTGTAACCATCCATTTAAAGTTAGTGCAGCTCCAAATAAGCAAGTTATTGTAACTCCTTAGTTCTTTAAGGCAACTCATTGCAGGAAAGGTGTATTACTACTAATGTTCTCACTTCAACACCACTGTCCCACAAGGAAATAAATTAGAGGTGCCACATCTCCAATTCAGCTCAACTACAAAGAACAAGGAGAATGATGCAGTAGGAGAATATGTAAAATAAGTCTCGCTTCTGTAAACATTCGTGGATGAAAAGTTAGGAAGGAGCAAATGGTTAAAACTGTTCAGATGTTTAATTACTAATAACCTAATGTATAACTGAGTGGGGGAATAAAAGACATCAGAACTGAACTTGCCCTAGAAATACCCTTTCCACTGAAAACCAAAGCACTTCCCTGCTTGCAGCAGCAAAGAACACCAGAATGTGTGTGAACCCCTCCTCCTACTACTCATCCCATCAAAGAACTGTTTTTCACCTGTGATTTAAAAACCTGAGCCATCCTCGGTCATTGGACTACCTTGAAAACAACTGAAGACAGTTTTAGCAAAAACTGTTTATATACATTTATATAACAGTAAATGTACATTGAATTAGGGTAAGTAATAGATTATGATCAGTAATATTTTCTTTCCAAAACTAGACTCCCCACATAATTTAAGCAAAAAATGGGTCTTTGCTCTGTAATCTTACATCAGCATACAGGAAACATCCCCACATTTGTGCAGGTACTGGAGGCAAGGGAAGAGAATTGGGAGATTGGTACAACAATACACCATTCATGCAAGTCAGGCTTACTTGTGTTAATTGGAATCTAGTTCTGCAGGCTTCTAACACTACCCAATACCTTGAAGAATGTTCACTTTTTATGTAAGTGATGCCCTGGAATTCATTTTCAAAGCCAGGTACAAGTGTCTACGAATGAGTCACTTCTCCTCAGTTGCATGTGGGTCTGTATATGGGAATTGCGGCAGCCCTGCTGATGTCTTCTTGCTTCTGCCAAGGCTACGGTTCCCAAAATTGTGGTCCACAAGGTAACAGTATGTTCTTTCCAACCAGACATGTAGCAATGCTACTTTTACAGTGGTAATAAATCACTACACCAATTTGATTGTAAGGATGCAGAGTGGTGTGGTACACAGCCCAAAAGGTTTGAGAAGCACTGGTTTGGAGGAAAGGTCACCTGGAACTCCAGATAGGACATTAGAGAAGCAAAACAATTTCATGGACTGGTCCAGGACCCCAACATTCCCACTACTTCAAATACACCCCTGCACTTCCAGAGTCTTCTGGATACCTGCTGTGTTACAGTAACCAACCTCAGTGCTCTTCATTCCCAAACAGCACCTTCAGTGCTCCGGAGTTCTTCACACTCTGTCAAGACTATTTGGGTTATCCAAGTGATCTCTCTCTCAAATCCAACACCACCTCCAACAGCAGTGCTTCCAACAGTACTGTACCGCCTTGGGGATCTCTCAGTGGACACAGACCAAGCCTGACCTCTTTATCACCTATCTCACCCTGCTGTTCACATTTCTCACTACACCGTACGCTGCCCTGCAGAACTGCAGGTCTGTGCTCTAAGAAAATGAGAGTTCTCCAGGTGTGGGAGACAAGACAAAACCAAAACAACCTTAAAATAAATCTTTTTAGAGAGAATATTTGAGGCTCCCTAGGGATGGCACATGTTAAATATATAAAATGCACTATAAAAATTAGTTCTATTTTCTCACCCCCAGTTCATAGAAGACCCTGATCCAGCTTCACTTAAGGTCAAGGCAAAAAACCCCTTCCCTTCTGAGCTAACACTTACCTTTAAATTGGGCCCAAGATGTATCAACAAGCAACTGAATGCACAGATGTAGATCAGAGTATAGAGAAGAAATACAGGGCTCCTCCTGATTCATACCCTACACAAACACTCCCCTGGTCACCACACTTGAAAATTAAACTTACAGGCACAGTGAAAGCAAGAATTAAAGATAAGCAGGTTTTCCACTTACTACCAAAAGCTTTTACTGCCAGTGAAGAAGGGGAAGAAAAAAGTAATCTACTTATAAGGTTTTTGAATATAAGTACATGCTTCCCTTCCAGCAACTGGTAGTCATTAAATACATAATAACTGATAATGTAACTCAAATGTTCATCTCCCTCTTTCATAATTCCAACTACGGTGGTAATGAAAAAAGTCAAGGGAGCTAGACCAGCCCTTCTGAACTATTTGTGCACAAAACAGTGCAGATACCAGTTACATGAGACTGCACTGCTGGTAGTAAGAAGAAAATGTTGTTTAAAAGTTTTACACAACACCGACAAAAATCCTGTCTTCCACTATACAGTGCTTGAATCAAATTCTGAGGTCTGAGGAACATGTGTGGGGGGATGGACAGGCCGTGTTAAAAGATGTTGGGACTTCGGGTGGAATGATAACCAGTCCTCTAAAATCTGTGGGAAATCTTTCCCCTCATTATTATAATAAATTACAGAAGTGAAGACAACCTTGGCAAGAGGTGCCTGAACTACAGCCTGAGGGAAAACAGGCCAATTTCTACTGATAGAACAGATGTGCCACAGGCAGCACAAGTGCAAGTTTCCCTTGCAACACCCAGCCCAAGTACCTGAAAGGCCAATAGTGAGGACAAACTTTGCTTGTGCAAAGCAGAAAGACAGGATGGGGAGATGAATTGTTACCTTGTGTTACTGGCCATGCAGTATGATAAAGTGAAGATATTAACGAAGACAAGGCAGTCTGGAGAGTTTCCCTGTTCTAGTAGCCTGCATGCACTTGCTGACACGGACAACAGAAGGACAAAATACAACACCAGCTGAAGCACTTCCCTCCTCTCAGCAGGAAGCAAGGACACCTCTTCCCACCCTGCCCATTTTATCCCCCCCAAAGAATATTTACTTTTCAATCCAGGGCTGTCCAGTGAGAACACGGGCATTTTTATAGTTTGGTCCTTGGTGCGTGGGGACTAGGCCAGGGCATAAACACGTTTTCCTCTAACCTGCTCACTGTTTCAAGACAATACTTTCATTCTTGATTGCAGAGGCATTTCCAAATAGGTTTAACTGCTTTCATGAATCAGACCCTCAGACTGCCATGACTTCTCAGGATATCAGGCACCATTCCAGCACGCAGGAAAAAAGGACTGTCAGAACTTGTGAAGGACTTGGGCGGGAAATAATCAAGCTCTGGACTACGTCAACTCACTCTAGTAAAATAAGTAAAAGACCAACCCTTGCCACAACATTAATCAAGGCATATTGAAAGAGCCTTGCTCTCTCCTCTTCATTGCTTAAACTGACCTTGTTTAATCCCTAGATCAGCAGCATCCTACAGAAGGTGGAAAAAGGTCAGAAAAAAGGACAAAAAGTCAGGTATGGAGGGGGAAATGGGGAGAAAGGTTTTGCTCACTGTTGACAGGACTTAGAGGATCTCCTGGCAGAAAGAGAGCTCCACCTTGTCCTGCCATTCTGAACACCAGACTGCCAGAGAAATAACCTGGATTTAAGAATGCTTAGTGTTGTTCGAAGCAGGAAAGAAGGCAGTGGGTAGCACGTGGTGGACCAAACCATTTGCAGTCATAAGAAGAGCAAGCACAAAGCATTCTATAAGCATTCTACCTCACCTCCTGGCTTGGACACCTGAGGGACCACCTCCTTGGGAAGTGCTCTGGTGTAGGAAGCCATTCACCCAAAAGGAAAGCCCATGAACTTGAAATAGAAAACAGAAAGTGTCTAGATTATGATTTTCTCCATTCTAGCAAGAAGAACAGTTAAGCAGGTGTACTAGGAAGCAAAATGTGAAGATGTGGTGCAGTTCTGCAAAGCACAGCTGAGGAGAAAGACAGCATCCATTTTGGGGGAAGCAGATGGTAGAAAAGAAATGTGCAGCACCTGCAATTCATGTAATATACACATATTCTGGGGTAGCACCTGGAGGATGTGGTCTAACATAAAAATGTTAGAGAGGTACAGCTGCCACCATAAGCCAATGACAAGATGGGACTCAAAGGGAACTGAATTCATCAAGTCTGATTTATCCCACTATTGTGCTGCATGCACTATGTCGAGTCCCCTTCTCAGTGCATGTGTTTATAGCTTGGTGGGAACAATCACAGCACACCAGAGCTGATCGTGTATTTGCAAGGTTGCAACCTATTGCAAGTCTACACCAGGTCAGCTCAAGAGGTAGGGCAACACAGGTAGATAAAAGTTCCACTTTTCAAATGAACAGAGATTGTAGTGGGAATTGACCCTTACAGGAAGAGTCAGCTCACAACAAGACTTATGAAAAAGTACCTGGCATTGCTTGGCTTTCTGGGAAACCAGGGCTGAAAGGCATCTGGAGGAATGCCCATCTCTCTGCACATGAGGAGAGACAAGGTTCTTCAGAGCCCCGGTTATCCATGATTATTCACCTTTAATGAGGCCTTGCAGATCTCTCATCTCCTTACATTTCCTGGCTTGTGACCTTACACTATACACTTTTGCCTACCAGGGTTTCCTCTAATGACATCCCTATGCTCTTTCTGAAGACAGACACTATCCCCCTCTCCATTTCCATGGAATCCTTGCAATAACCTCCATTTGAGGCCTCTCAGTTTCCACCTGCAGAAGTCCCTGAGCTGGAGGATTCGGGTACCCAGTAACAAGGATGAAATCTCTGGGTCTGAGCATTAACCTAGTTAATTAATTAATTTGTAACATTAATGCTGCATGTTCAGGAACTGGACTGTAGTTCTCATCCTGTCTCTGCCTCAGACCTGCTGTGCCACTTTGGGCAGGTAATTTTTCCCATCTGGCTTTCTTGGTTTCCCCATCTGTAGAAGGCCAACCTCATTAGCCCTCCAGATATAAAATGTCCTGAGATCTTTGGATCGCAAAACTGTATCACGAGCCAGGCACTACTATTATTAGAGCTCTTGTATGCTACAAAGACACTGGCAAGAGACACAAAAGCAAATAAATTCAAGGGCACAGAGAGCAGACAGAGCAATAAAGCACAAAAATTGAAGAAAGAAGGGGAAAAAAATCTAGTCAAAAACAGAGTACAGCACTGGGGCATTACTCCCATGGTATAGCGTATATGGAAGGATAACACTATTTTGAAGCAGTTCTACAAATCCAGTTGTCCACCTCCTCAGCCTTTGTGTTCCTAGTGGCCTGTAGTTCTGTAGCTGCTCCTACTTAACTCCACGTTTATCCTTTCTCTAGCTGGGAAAAGCAGCTAGTAATAACTGAAAAGCAAAAGAAAGTTTGGATGCAGACCTGTGGGACGGTGAACTAAACCAGTATTTACACAACTGCATATGTAGTGCTTTGAAAAGGAAGATCAGCACAGAATTACAGCATCATCTGGAGATAAGTGAGGCTCAATCACCACAGTTTTATGTGTGTTACTCTACAATGCTACTGAGCAAGCAGCAGTTGTGCTCCATCTGTCAGCGTGTCCTCTGCTGTCACAGGATCCTTGCTACAGAGACTACCATGTTCTGCTTCTTTCCATTATGGATGAGGCTGGAGTGTCCTGTGATTTTTCTGTACAGGGAGTTACAGTGTCCCTCTAACCAGTTTACACTATCTCTTGGGCAAAGAGCAGCTTGTATGTCAGGATTAATATAAAAGAAGACAAAAATTCTATTTATGTCTTTGCAATTCCTAAGGAACAAGTCACCTTTGCTTTCCAGACAGCATCAGAAGCTGAGAGTGTATGAATTGGCTTATAAGTGATCAGAGGGAGAGAGATACCAGATCAGCTGTGCTTGCAAAGAGTGGGGTGTGGGATGAACACAGGGTCAAATGTTACCCTTGCTGGATTTCTTTTCCCCGCTTTCTGTTTGGATTTTCAGAACCATTTCCTCCTAAAAAATTGTGCAACCTTGTTTCTCAGTTAAAAGACTTCTAAAATTTTTAAAAGTTTTCAAAATTTTTAAAAGTTTTTAAAATTTTTTAAAGTTTTTAAAATTTTTAAAAAATTTTTGCCTTTTTGATGAGTGGTATGAACTGCCAGAAACTACTACATTTCACTCCCCCTCATTAACATTGTAAATTAGTTTAGGACTGATTTAGATGTAGGATTAACAACCTGAGGAGTAATCCACTCTTTATTCAGAGGACATAATCAGGATGAACAGTCTTTCATCTCACATTATTCGATTAGTTAGCAGGACCATCTCATTGGAAGCAAACAATATTTGTGTCTCCACTGGCAAAGGAATGGTTCAAGGTTAAGGCAGAAGAGTGGGAGACACCAGGCCTGGCCCCAGCTTTGCTCCAGGCTTCTTCTGCAACCCTGGGAAAGTGCTTTTACACTCTGCACCATTTCCCCTGATTTTAACATCGAGAAGTCAGATTTAGAGAAAAGACAAAAGATTAAAAGCAATGTTTGTGCTGGTTTATGGCAGCATCTTTTATTTCACCAGGGTTAAGGATACCTGGGCCATGGGCCACCTACCAACACAGAAACTTGGTAAGCTGGAGTAATAGACCTAATAAGATTTCTCTTACGTGCCTCTACCCTTATTTACGTGAAATGGTGTTCTATTTTGTGAGTACTCTTTTCCTCTGATAGCACTGTGATTAGTACATTATTATCTATATTTCAGGAACAAAGTCAAGCCCTCAGTTTTCAGATCAGCAAAAAAAACCCAAGAGAAAACATTGCTTTTCTTAAAGCAACAATTACCTGTTAGAAAACTTGACACAGTCAAGAGCAACCTGCAGTATCTCAGTAATGCTGTTATCAGATGCCCTGTGTGTTTGCTAGAGAAATAAATAACATATCTTGCAATTAACAAATTAATATCCTGTTGAAGTTAGCTTTTACTTGCTGTCAATAAATAATCTTCAGAAGGATTTCATCCACTGAGGGGAATGAAGATTAAATACATGCTTTGGCAAGTGTCCTTTTCCACAAGAACATTTTCTTGAAAGCACTTTGTGTCTGATGATACACTGAGGACCTGTTCCTCTGAATACAATAAATAAATACAAATAATTGCTGTAGAAAAGAGTCTGACAGACAACCAGTGCCATTTTGGGCATAACTGATTGATGCTACTTAAAATCAGTGACACTTGTAAAGCTAAAACCTTCTGTTCTGGACACATGCTGCTCACATCAGCTGAGCTGAGCTCTGCTGTCCCACAAGGGCAGCATTTTTAAAACATTTAATACAAGTTGTTATTAATTGTTTTAATTACAACATTACCAAGAAGCTGCAACCACAGATGAGGACTCTGCTGTGCCATGGGCTGCAAGAAATAAAAAAGTGGGATATTGCAGTGGTTCGCATAGTTTGAAATCAAAGACCAATTGATGGAGCTCCAGAACATTCTCACCTTTAGTGTGATCATAAAGAATTTTATACAATTCAGTGTTGGCCACAGTTTCACAGACAAGCTCCTGACAGGTGTTTGGTATCCACTGTGATAGCATGGGAAAACATGTCTTGCTGGCACACTATTTAAAAACTTGAGTTCTCACTTTTTCAGAGATATAATTGTTCCAGTGTGGTTCCCTCAGACAGATGACAGTGACAAGACAGCCACAGCACCACAAATCCATGACTCTAACTAATAGTTCTGTAGGAGGTTTTCAAACCAGACTGTTTTCTTAAATACTGCATTTCTTAAAAATACTGCTACTCCTTTCAACTCTCCATGAGGATCAAACGTGCTGTCTTGTCTACATGAGACTGGTCCTCAATGTCATCCCGTGCAGCCCACTGATACAGGCCCTCCTCTCAGCCACCTCAGGACTAGAGGCCAGAGAAGCTGGGTTTCTCCTGGGGTTGTTCAGCTCTGCCTGAAGATGTCTGAGAAATGAAAATACCTGCTCCATTAAAAGGACATCAGAATTGCAATAATCCTTCCTTACACAACAAGAGAAATGTCGGAAGCTAACAGCACCAAAATTCTAGGGGTATTGTTAATCCATGAGTTCTCATGGATGCAATGATTGTTAGCCTTGCCTACAGCTTTCATCCTCAGGTTCTTGCCCTGGTGAGTTTTACATTTTCATCCCACACCGTGCTCTTAGGAATTGTCCATTCAGCAGATTCTCTGTCAAGCACTTGAAGGGCAAAATACATCACACTTATTACCAACCTAAAGAAGCAACCAGGATCCTGCTGTTGGTTTATCATGAGTCTTCTGATCTAGAGGAAGTAACCATCGTCTATTTGAATTTAGTTCTTGTAAATAATATCATTAGGTGTGTTTGCTTTTGATCCATTCTACACTCAAGTCATTCTGAGACCCAATCTCCTACCCAGCAGCAAATCAAGGCCAAAAAAACTCTCATGTTCATTTAGCTTCCCAGTAAGAGTGTACTCATTCACCTTTCTAAGAGCGGATTTCACAACCAGTATGCCCATGCATCGTAATGAAGAAATCTGTAGGCAGCCACTGGACAAGTGGAATGTTACAAAGACCAGTGAGAGAAGAAACACTCTTTCTTACCTGTCTGTAACAAGCCAGCCCCGCTGTCTTTGACTCCAAAGTGCTGCTGGATGTCTAGTAACACGCCTACAAGGAAAAGAGAGAATATGCTTAGTGCCTTCAGCCTTTGAAAAGCATTCAACTCAAACCTTTTGTGAAGCGTCAGCAAAGCTTCAAATTCCATTTTAAAAATGTAACTTCTAGAGGTTGCACCTTTTTTTCCTATACATGCACACTCAGTAATTTTAGGCTACTACAATAAAAGCAGAGGTGGGCAGATGTAACATCATGCAATGAGCCTGGGAATGAAATCCTCAGGAATGGAAATTGGTCTTTCCTTTCTATTTAAATAAGATCAGGCTTTTCTTTTTGTGTGTTTTCTGCATAATCCAGACCCCTTACTTCTCTTATTTCACAGAAATACAGGGAAACTGATTCTGCACCTAAGGTGCTTCAAACGGTTTGACAAGACAGACAGATGGAATCCAAGACAAGTTTTAACAAATCTCTGCTGGGAGGAGATATGACAGATTGATAGGAGCAACGATGGAAGTTTTCATATTTAACTACTTCTGGGGAGTTTTTACTTTCAAAACAAATATAAGAAATATATTTAAAATACATTAGTAAAGGTGGGTAAGTGACCAGATGCTCAGATTTAAAGCAACTACAAGTAGAACCAAACCAAATCTTGTGTCTTCTTTGAACCCCAATATATTAATTGGCACGAGCAAAATTAACAGATTTTGAAGTATTTACACATTCAACTAGATTTAACATTTTTGTACCAAACATTTTGACACATGTAAGATCAGGTGTATGGGACAGCCATGTTTTTGTAACCAACAAACCAATAGGAAAACCCACAGCAGAGCTTTAATAACTCATTTTGGGGCACACAGGTTTGCCAAACTGTACATGGTCCAGTGGTCTCAGATGCAGATCCATAGGCCTGAATATTTGTCAGTGGTCTAAATAACCAGCATCTGACTTCCTGGGTCTGGAATAGAGGCTGTTTCTCTCTTTAGGTCTGGGACTTCCTTATTTAGACTGTCTTCCCCAAACTGGAGAATATGCAAGTTTCTTTTTTAAAAGCAAGCAAACCATTCTCTAACTACACTGAACATCCATAAAAGTTCACCTCCAGCTCAAATTCTGATCCAAGGCTTTATCCAAAGTCATTCTTCTCATCTCTGCAGGTTACAGAAATCAACTGAGCACCAAACTGAACTCACTCACCATAAATATCTTAGTTTTTGGGACTGTCAAAATCACACTAAATGACAAACACAGAGAGGTAAAAGACACAGAGATAACTATTCCCAGAAGACATCTGGGACGATGCCACGGAAACAGTCATAAATTAAAGATACTAAAGGAAAAGAAAAAGATGGAGAGAAGGAAAGAAAAAGCAAGAAAACTGATTTGAGCTATTCTGTACTACTTGTACATCACCATTTACTCAGGACAGCATTCAGGTGGGCTTTAGGCCTCAATATCTGCCCAGAAACATTAGTTCAACCTCCTGCAACAACTCCCATTTCCTTATTCTCTCCTCAGGCTGTTTAGCCCCAAACGAGAAGGCTGAGGGCAGGGAAGGGTGTGAACCTAATTAATGTATGTCATTACTGATAACAGAGGGGGTAGATGCAGAGCCAGGCTCTTCACACTGGTGCCCAGTTAAAGAGGCAAAGGGCAACAACTGAAATCTAGGAAATTCCATTTAAACATAAGAAAATAAACTTTTACTGTGTGGGAGGCCAAGCATGGATGTTCAGAGAGGTTGTGGGTTCCCCATCCCTGGAGATATTCAAAACCCAACAGGACACAGTCCTGAGCAACCTGCTCTAGTTGACCCTGCTTTTAGCAGGGGGTTTGGACTAGATGATCTCCAGAGGTCACTTCTGACCTCAGTTATTCTGTGATTCTATAATTTTCTGAAGCATTAAGTGCCTGATTACATCCATCCTGACACAGTGTTCCCCTGGCCTTTCTTTTCCTTTGGAACATTGCTGTCTACTACAATTCCAACAGGATTTTCCTTTCTTCCTCTTGGATGGCAGATTTAACTCCATTTACAAAGTGCCCTGGCATTTCTTGACTGTGCTTCCCTAGTTTGCTCCATTAACAACTGAGATACCATTATCCAGGCAGCAACTGATGAACAAAAATAAATTTGCATTTGCCTAGCAAACCCCTCCATGGCTTAGCTGACTTACCTGCTCCCCTTGGTGTTCTACCCTTCCACAAAACAAAATGTTTCTTGTTTCTCATGCAACCCAACTTAGCAACCTCACTGAGCTTAACCAGCTCTGAGCACTTTGTGCTCCAGTACTGCTTGGTCCCAGACTACCCACATCAGGCAAAGCTCAGCAAGTCTAAACAATTCCTGGGCACTATAACCCCAATTTTAGGGACAATAAACCCATCAACATCCTCAAGAACAATGTGGAAGAAGGGAGGAAGTACTGAGTACAATATTTTCTCATGCTTTCCTATCATCACTCAGTTGTGCTGCACAGAAATGAAATATCCTACTCATTGCTTGCAGCTGAGCAGGGGGTTGGACTAGATGGAATATATTGCACAAGAGAATACACACACATGTCCAGAGCTCCATCCAGCACCCTGAAAAGTGCCTCTCCTGCCTTCAGCAACATATTCCTAGCCATGACAGAATGCCAAAGAGGCACATTAAACTTCTAAAAGTTATGAGAAGCAGGAGCCTGGGATGTGATGGAAAATACTTTTATGGATTTGCATCAGAAACCAGAACAGAAAGTAGAGGGGAATATAATGGTGCCTACACAAAAAAGCAGAGGAGAGTTTCCAGTTTGTGACAAGTTATTTGTCCAATGACAGTGGTTTTGCAGTCCTACAGACCGTAATGAGTTTTACAAGCTCGAACTCCTGTAGCCACAAATGAAATACATTTAGGACAGATGTGCAGACACCTTGGATTAATCCTACAATTTTATCCTGGTGGTGGAGGAAAGTGGGTTCTGTGGAGAGTCAATGCAACAGGACAATGTAGAACCACAACTCTAAGTCCTGTGTGAACTTGGAAGGCCTCAGATGATTAAGAGAAATCTGCATGTCTAATTGGCATGGATTTCCTACTCCAAGTTATTTTATATTCTCTTTGGACTACAGGTGTTTTGATTTAGGTTTAGAGCATTCAATTAGAGGCAGCAGCAGGCAGATGATGCAACACACCTATGAAGTGATAGTAGTTCCTCTGCCGTGGGAGTTTTCCTGCTCAGCCACTCACCGGGAAGACACTCCTCCTCTCGTAAATTCACTCAGCTCTGTTTTCACCTCACTGTGGCAATGACTCACCCCAAAATTTAATAAGATTTAGGGATACAATTAAGCAATGATAGACCAGGGGAGAATACAGGAAAATGATAGAGCTTTTGACTTTCCCTTCTGCTTCTAGATGATGGGAAGAGAGAGAGCTGGAGCGAGGCTCCAGACAATGACCACATTGCTTGCAGAGATGTGCTCCCAGCACCTGACGCAATCCAAGAAGTGAAGCCACCACATGTGGCTGGCAAGGTCTTTCTTGGATTAAAGCTCATACCTATGACCTAGGAGGATCTCAAAATAGCCAAGAGCAGCCAGCAGGCACCAGTCTTCCTGAGAACCTCTCCGGAGGGCTGCTGGCCATTTGGGATGTCTGTATGATAACATGGCACCTGGTGTGCTCCCACCTATTATTTCTTAAGCACATTCTATATTTTCAGGACTGAGCAAATGTATAGGAAACACGGTGCCAATCTCCCAAAGTATCTCAGCAGCTGAACCAGACACTGTTAATGCTGATGTAGAGTTAGGAACTCAATGAGATGAAACACAAGCAGCACCCAGCCAGGAGTGCTGATCAAGATGGGCACAGGGACAGGACTTACTGGGGAGCCCAGACAGATGAGCAAAGACTGGTTACTGCAGCCTTCTCTAGGGGATTTTTACCAGGCCTAATGTCTAAGCACCTGACAGACACCAAGGCAGTTATCAGACTTTTGTGGGCACTGGGCATGAAGAGGACTTTTAAGAGCAGTTTGGAGGATAAAAGGTCATGGAGTGCTACAGATAGAGAGGGATGTGCCTGACCTCATCCACTCGCAGGGTCAGAGGGTTTCTAGGGTACTGCTGACATTTTTAATGACCATTTCACAAACAGTGATTGTAAAAGACCTGATTCTGAGGCTTTTGGAATGCAAATCCACATTTAATGGCCTAGGTTATCTCTGTTTTAAGGGAAATACTTTGGGAAAGCCGGATTTTCCTGGAAGCCTGCGGTTCACACTTCAAACAGGGAGGTAGGTGGTAGAGATGAGGCATGAGGCAAGCTGCTTGCCTAGATAGGTTTTGTGTTCCTGACCTGAGCTACAACAAATCAAAAGCTGCAGGAGTCTACGTGGGCTCTTCACCAGTACTGCTGCCTGTATATATTGCCACAATAAGAAACAGTGTCCATAAGCTAAATCACAATGAAATCACAATTTCAAAGCAAAAAGACATTAGAGCTTCCCTGGGAGAGCCCCATTTTCCAGTTACCAAAACAAAACACCATGATTTGCTTTCAAGCTGCTTCCAAGGCAGGTGCAAAATGTAGAGTTGGCCTGTGCACAGAGTGCAGAGCTACAGAAGCAAAGGCACGGGTTTGCAGCTCACATTCTTTAACCACAGTGTGTGTGCTGCAGCACCACTGGCCAACATAACTACTTACTCAAGAAAGCATGTGCATTTTTAAAGGTATTTTTTAATGAGGAAAAATGATGGTGCTTGAAAGGAACCAGCTTGAAAGGAACACAAGGTTTTCCACAGGATGCAGGATGTGTGCTCCTAGCACCCTCCCTCCCGCCCCACTGCAAGTCTGGATCTCTCTTTGGGGAACCCAGATTCACACTCTCAACTCCCTGAGAACCAGGACAGACTCTGTACTGACAATACTGTTTCTTCTATTACCTCTTGCTACCTACCTCTCTTCCTTATACAAGGCATTCCCAGACTGTGGTCCCTGGTACTTCCAGGACCAGCTTCCTCAGCAGGAGGTAGCTAAGCAGGGATAGCCAAGCCCTGGCCTTCTATTCATTAAAGGCACAAACCACCTTCCTCCCATTAGGCTCTTCCTCACGCCTGCAGCCATATTCAACCTCTTTCAAATAAAGCCTTAAGGAGGCAGAGGAGTGGTGCACACACCTGTCTCTTCAGAGACATGTGAAAAGATTAGGTGGAGAGAAGTTTATTCTGAGGTCTCTGTGATTGTATCTTCTCTGCTACCCCAAGGTATGACAGCAGTTCACACACCGATCCCTGAGCTTCAAACGAGTTGCTTCAGCTCAGCCACCCACCAGCTATTAAACACCAGCGTCACAATTTGCGCCCTATTTAAATATTCAGGTGCAGAAAACCACCATGGTAGCCCTGCTGATATTTGTACCTCAAGATAAATTACCAGTGCTGCCAGAACTAGCAAGTCTAGAATATAAACGCAGTACCACCTTCTTTGGATTGCCATGAAAGCATTCCCTGCCTGCTCTGCAAGTACTGATAAATGCCCGGTGACATCTGGCTTGAAAACATTGTCAGGAGCTTCCTTAGGACATAAACACCGACTTTCTTTTTGCAAAACTAGTTTCCACTGTTGCATGACATGACAATACACACTGGTGAAACAGTCTTCGGTTTTGAAATAAAGCTGCAGGATTAAAAAGAAACAAACAAAACAAACCCAGCAATTAAGACAAATCAAAACAAGGGTTTCCTAAGATCTGCTCACACTGGAATGCATGAAACTTGTGACCTAGAAAGCACTGAAAAGCAACTGCCAACACCCACAGTGGTGTGCTTAGGAAGGGGTTTCCCTGAGTAATAAAGTAGAGTGCTGGGAAGAGACAATATAGCAGCTTGAGCTGAAGATCAGAGTTAGCCAGGGTCGTGATGTCACTCACAGGACATGAAACAGTTGCTTAAAAATCACAGAATAGAATCACAGAATATCCTGATCTGGAAAGAACCCACAGGGATCATCGAGTCCAGCTCCTGGCCCCGCACAGACACCCCAACAATCCCACCCTGTGCCTGAGAGCATTGTCCAAACGCTGCTGGAGCTCTGCCAATCTTGGGGCCATGACCATTCCTTGGGGGCCTGTTCAGTGCCCAGCACCCTCTGGGGGAAGAACATTCTCCTGATATCCAGCATAAACCTCCCCTGACAAAGCTCCAGCCATTTCCTAACAAAACCCCCGAGAAGTGTGAGAGTTCAAAGCCTTCAGAGGCACTGAGAGCTTCCCACTGCCTACAGCAGGTGATGGGTCCAACATCGTCTCAGATGACAGCGTTGGACTGTCAGGACATGGCAGAGGAATTTCTGTTCACTCCAAGCAGCATTTGCAGTGGGTTTTTGGAAGGACAGGTGCTGTGAGCTCTGCAAAGCACACACTACTGCTTGGGAAATGAAATAAAAATGTCTGTCTGAGGTGACATTCCTATTCTGAATCAAAACCAATGTTATCCTCGGAGACTCGCACCACCTGTCACACCCACTTTTTCCATTCAATGTTTTTGTCATTATTATAGTATCAGTAGGAAAGTATCTGAGCTATTCATTCACTCACTCATTCCCAAAGGCTACTGGCTTACCTGCATGGCATATACAAGTAATTAAGCATCAGGAATAAAAAATAAGGAATGCAATTAACCAAGAACATGGAGACGAAGTATATTAAAAAAGCAACTTCTTTCTCTGGCAGTAATGAATGATGGTTTCTCTAACACAGCTCAAACTCCACTGTAATGTGGTATGCAAAGTCTGAGCACAAGATTGCCTGCAAGACTGGGAGGAGATAAAAAAAGTTCATCAGGTGTAGAATTGATTAGCCCAAGGCATCATTAACACAGGGTCAGAGCGTCTAGGGAAGGCAGCACAGGACAGCCAGTCCTGCTGGGATTAAAAAACAAAACAAAACAAAACAAATAGGAGTTTGAATGGAACCATGTTTGCCAAATGCTGGGTGCCTCATTGGTAAACTCACACCCTAATCAAGTCCTTCATCTCCTTAATTACAGTGTAGGTCTGTTCCCAGGACTATGGCTGGGAAGGATGTCCTTGTCAAACAGGGAACAAGTGATACTCAGCCAGCATGAACCAAAGAGCTTAAATAAATTCCAAAACATGGAAGATTTTCCATTTATGACCCATTGCAACAACAGCTCTCAGCAGTAAAACTGGAAAATGACATGGGCCAAATCTGAGGCGAAGCTCACAGTGTCGCTTCACTCTCCTCTCCACCCATGATACAGCTCCCTACAAGGAGATTCCTAATTTCACCCCTGCCTCATCTCACTTGCAGACTCCTGCTTAGCCTATCTTAATCAGCCTTGGCAGTTCCTGCAAGCCAAGGGAAGACTTCAATTAGAGATAAATGACAGGATTTGGCTCAAAAGACAGACTAAAATGAATTGGCACCTAGACCTGAACTTAAAACCAAACTTATTCATTGAGACTTTGAACAGTTCCTTTATGTGGAATGGGAAAAATCAGAAGCTCTTACAAATCTGAAAAACCAACAGAAACTGAAGTAGTAGCTGAGGTTTATATTAGTCATCTAAAAGGATAGGAATCATTAACAGCTTTCAGACAATGCTGGCCAGACCTTTCTCCCACACCCAGCATCTCTAGCTCAGGACTCAGTTTAGACCAAATTTCTGGGTTTATCTCATGCAAACACCTCTACTCAAACACAGAATGAAACACAATCTTTAGCAATGGAAAAACTACTCTTGGGACATTTTAGATCTAAGCAGCAGCCTCACTAGGTTTTCACATCAAAGAGGAGAGCCTCGAAAAATAATGTTATTATTTAAATTATTCAAATCTCAGAAAATTCACATACTCCCCCAATTCACATTCTCCTCGTGGATTCTGTAGCAGAAGAAATTGGGCCTGCCACCAGAAGCTCTACTTGTCTTCCGCCTTTCTAATCTTTAGACAAGACTAACAAGTTAAGCTAATTCATGCAGTGAAACAGAGACTTTGTATATGAACTAATTAAAATAAATAAAACCAGTATGGATAATGATAGAGCAAATCAAGTGCATATGAATTCAGTCAATGACTCACTGCTCCCTTATTGGAAAACTTGGCTTATCACCATACTGGGGTGACGATGAGTCAGGAAACTGGCATAAGCCACAAATTGCAAGGAAATTAAAATAAGTATCTACAAAATCTCTTTTTGGAGAGGTTTTGGAGATTTTTGCTGGCTTCGTATGTGGTTATGGACTTCACAGTTCTAACCTCATCATTTTCTGACTAG
This sequence comes from Rhagologus leucostigma, assembly GCA_013397725.1. Lineage (NCBI taxonomy): Eukaryota > Metazoa > Chordata > Aves > Passeriformes > Rhagologus > Rhagologus leucostigma. The sequence goes on along the minus strand of VZTD01005593.1, from coordinate 55,420 downwards.
ATAAAATCAAGAAGGGAAAGAGGCATTTATGAGTTCTAGAGACAATACATAATGATTGGGCTCTTGTTGTCAGAATCAATCTGATGCCTTTACTTTTATAAAAGTATATATTTTAACCAAATGCATTTGAAGCATATTACCACATTCTACTGAATGCTTGATACTACCTTATCAAGTAAATAGGTGGGTATTAATCACTTGGAACTAGTCAAAGCACATGCAAATATTTTAACAGCACTAAACTGAGAACTAATGGTGTACATGGCATGAGCGTAACAGTTCTGAACCTAAGTCTGTGCAAGCACAACCACTTTGCTGCCACCTCACTCACACAGACCATAAGAACTTGCTCTGTTACACCTTCTGACACAACATCTGCTGGATTTGAGGTTTTCAGGCAGGTTGGGAGCACAAATCCCACCAAAAAGCCTGGGCTATTACATGCACTTCTATGTACAAGCAGCTATATCTCTGGAGCTCATCGATATTATTTCACAATAATAAAATTCAATTCAAACTGTTAAACTAAAAAAATCAGAGAAACGAAAAAATGCAAATTTCAAGGTTTTGAAGGTGAAAGGAAGAAAGCCTCAGTGTTCTCTAGTTCCACACTCCAGCAAGTGAGGGGTTTTTATCCACTTCCTTCTCTCCTACGGCCATGCACATTTCTGTGACACAGGAGACTGAGTGAACAACTGGGGTAATTAGTGACTGATGATTTATAGCATATGACAGCTAATTTCGCCAGTAAAGAAAATTTCTATCAAATCTGTAGGAATGTGCACTCAGATTGGACATACTTCCAAGTGACTGCATCTCATCTCTCATTTGCATTTTGCTTCTGCTTGGCAATGCCTCAGAGCTATTTTGGAACATCACAAGCTGTCCAGGGCACATTGGTACACTGTATGTAATTGTAAGGAGCTTTCTATTCGTTTTTACCACAAAGAATGTTTTACAAAATCCAAGGGAGATGCCAGATGCAGAGGTACCTTGTACAGAGTGATCTGCAGAAGAGCAGCAGCCAGGAGCAAAGCAGCCCATTGGGGAATGTCAGGCACATTCTGGGCAGGTTTCTGCAGTGCATGACTGTCAGATTTCTCAGTCAAAAACCAAAACATCCACTGTCACGGTCCTGAGCTAAAAAAGACCTCTTGTCATCAACTTCATGCCAGTACAGGCATATAAGAGCACAGCTCCGGTGCTCCTGCAGACTGATTTTCACAAGTGGCTGTGCAATGTTAATGTCCACTACACAAATCTCCCTCTATGACCTAGATCTGGACAGGCTCATAAGTGCACAAGGAGGAAAAGCTGGAATTGTCTATAGCATCTCTTCCACAGATTGAAACCTGGATAAAACTGTGATGCAAACTTGGTGCTGCCACCCACTTTTAAGACAACGGGAAATCTGTAAAAGAACCAAAAGCCCTACTATTTCCAGTAGCTACCTAAACCTTGTTTAAAATTCCAGATGAAAAAGCTTTTGGACACAGATAAAAATACTTACCCTAACTTTAGTAATCCCAGAAGAGCCTTTACTCTTAGACATACACTTTAAACACCCCTGAGACTCTGCTGGTGAACATGGCAAGTAGGTTCATGAATCTGTCATCCTGCATAAAGAATCATGGAATGGTTTAGCTTGGAACGGATGTTAAAGCTCATCTCGTTCCAAACACCTGCCATGGGCAGGGACACCTTCCACAAGACCAGGTTGTTCCAAGCCCCATTCAGGCTGGCCTTGAACACTTCCAGGGATGGGGCAGCCACAGTTTCTCCAGGCAACCTGTGCCGGGGCCTCACCACCCACACAGCTGAGAATTCCTTCCCAATATCCCATCTATCCCTATCCTCTGGCTGTGGGAAACCTTTCCCCCTTGTCCTGTCACTCCAGGCCCTTGTCCGAAGTCCCCCTCCAGCTCTCTTGGAGCCTCTTTAGGCACTGGAAGGGGCTCTGAGGTCTCCCCTGTGCATTCCCTTCTTCAGGCTGAACAAGCCCAACTCTCTCAGCCAGTGTTCATAAGAGGGAGGATAGAAGGGAGGATAAGACAGGAGGATAAAGCTGCTCCAAGGCCACCATAACACAATGCTTCCTTTCATCCACCTCTTTTCCCTGTTATCTCCAGAGCACCGTTATTAGGACTTTTGGGGTTCCCTCACCCACTCTGATCTGGAGGCCACTACAATCTCTACAGCAGCTTCTCATATCCCACACACATTCCCGTCCTCCTATTCCTTCTCTCCATTCTGGTATTCATTTGGGGAACTCTCTCATCACAAGTGCACTGACCTGCAAGAATCCTACTATGTGCATGATGTAAATAAATCAAAAGGTCCTGTTTTATCCTCACATGCTCTGAGGGAGATGTTTTTCCTACAGATGAGGCTTGGGGGTACATTCCTACACACTGCCAATGTTGGTTTCTGGAACCCCCTTGCACTTTCTGCCACAAGTGTTTAAAGCAGCCAGTGCAGGGCTCTAACCATGGGCATTTTTAAATTTATGTATGAGTGGAAATGCCCTTCTGTCACTGCCCGCTTCAACATCTCCCACAGATTAAAACACCCTTCCCTGAGCATAAAGCAATGTGACACTCCTCACATGCGTTTATCTCCCACAGAAACACACTGAGTGTTTTTATTTCATTCTAGGTCCTGGTCAAGCACGCCAGGTCATGATTGAGCATGGTGCCTAACTGTTAGTTATTCTAAGCAAAGTGTCTTTAAATTCATCTCACTGACAAAGCAAGTGGCTTTGTACAGGTAATTAGTAAGAGCACACAGTTATTCAAAGATCTGTGTAGGGCACAAAAGCTTGTTAAAGAATCCACAGCTTACCCCAGCACTATTAGAGAAAAGAAACCAGCTTTGGAGTTACCACAGGAGATATTTAAATGCATTAGTCTAGCTTCTTAAAATGATCTAGTAAAGAATTTACTATGTTCTACAATAAGTCCATAGCTGATACAGCAAAAATCTGTGGATCAAACCTTATACCTGCATGAGAGTGTGTACTCAGATGAGAATCAGGGACACTGAAATAAGCATGACAGCAAGGGCTTCTCCAGAACTGCAAGGAGTCAGTGGTGTGGGCATGTGGCTACAGTGAGACCAGGAAGTCCTCACAGCACAAAAAAGGTTTGTCCTGTTGTTTTTATAGTGTTTTATTCAGTGTAAGTTGCAGCAGTTTCTGGAGCTAAAACATCCTTCACAGCAAGGTTTTGGATTTTGCCAAGCTGCACTGCTACAGGACCTCCATGAGAAGGGCTGTGGTAACAGGACAGTGATGCACACTCCTAGATGACACAGCAAAACCTGAATTCCACCCTGAATTAGGAGACAGGGCTGCTCTGTTCTCAGTCCTGACACTACATCACTATTTAACCTTGGGTATGTTACTTGATCATGAAGAATTTCAGAGTCTGCATTAGCTAATGAAGATAATAACAATAATCATGTGTGTCACAGATACAGTTGGGCTTGGTTATTATGTTCTTATGAAGTGCTTGGAAGAGCCCCAGATGAAAGGGAAATTAGGAGAAGGAAGATTAATTATAAGATGTGCATCCCAAATAAAAACCAGACAGGAACATTGTTGTTGCTGTTATTAGCGGAGAGTCTGTCTGATTTAGGCCAGCTTTTATTTCTCTGTTGGTAAAGCAGACCCATTTTAACCACTTTCCATGTTCAAATTTTATTTGTAGATGGTGGGTAGGTGATAAAGGCTGCTGAGCTTCTGATACTGCAGACATAAATGCCTTTGATCGAAGGTCTGATTTCACAGTAACCACTGTCTGTAATATGATAGGCCTGCCTGTGTTTTTACTGTTGTGAGGCAAAACAAGGAACCAAAAGTTTACCGCCACTCTGAAGGAAAGACCAGGATTGAAGAAAAGGAAACATTTCCTGTGGCTAAACACACCATAGTGAGCACAGTCATAGTGGGAAACATTGCATTGAAATTATATTAACGAGCACTGGGATATTTAACAAAAACTTGTGCAAATGGAAACATCTTTTCTACAGTGATTTTGTCATAGGAACTACCAAGTATTTCTCATTTAGGTTAGTATCTTTGCCTGTTTAAACATGGGGAAAAGGACATAGGGAAAGGCACAGAGATACATCTGAGATCACGTCTAACTGAGCAGCACAGCCCAGAAAGAGACCCGAGCCTCAGCCTGGGCTGCTCTCCCCTGGAGCTGCCTTCCTCCTCTGCCAGAGATCAATCCTCACTCCTCCCGCAGCATGCTAAGAGTGTCCTAGAGATCGCAGAATCACTGAGGATGGAAAAGACGTCCCAGATCATGGAATCCGTGTGCCTGATTCCCACCTTGTCACTCAGCCCAGAGCACTGAGTGCCACCTCCAGTCGTTCCTTGGACACCTCCGGGGATGGTGACTCCCCAACCTCCCTGGGCAGCCCCTTCCAATGCCTGACTACCCTTTCCGTGGGGAAATTCCTCCTGATGTCCAGCCTGAATCTCCTGTGGTGCAACTTGAGGCTGTTTCCTCTTACCCTGTCCCTTGCTCCCTGGGAACTGAGCCCGACCCTATCCTGGCTGCCCCCTCCTGTGAGGGAGTTGTGGAGAGCAAGAAGGTCCCCCCTGAGCCTCCTTTTCTCCAGGCAGAGCCCCCCCAGCTCCCTCAGCCACTCCTCGTATGACTCACTCTCCAGACCCTTCCCCAGCTCTGTTGCCCTTCTCTGGACATGCTGCAGCCCCTCAATGAACGTCACACTTAAATTCAACATCAACCAGTGACAAATACAGTTCTAACTATAACTTCATTGTGATACCAAATTTCGTGAAATATCCCTTGGGGCATTCAGTAATGAATTGCTAAAAAAATAGATGCGTACAGGAACCCGGGAAAAAATTAATAATTGCACTTTCTTTCCAGGACACACAAACTCCTTGCTTTCACCTTGCATAGAAAGTTTTCAGGTTTTAAAAAAAAAGGGTGGTATTGAACCGTTCATTTCTCAAGAGTCAGATTTTTGAAAATTGCTGTCAGCAAGTCACCTACACCTTAATTTGTGATAATTAACAATGCAGTAGAAGAAATAAAGGACATAGCCTCTACTTGTTTCAGGAGACACTGCAATACAGCTAAAGGAGTTTCACCCCCTAACTATAAACAGCAAAAGGCTCTAATTTGTTCAGCTTCTGTTCATGAAACATGCATTAATTCCTTAATGACAGGTGCACCTTGGAGTCAGGACAGCTAATCACTAGATCAGGAGCTAACCACAGTACAGGGCTCAGAGAAGCCCACATCTTTTTCAAAGAAAGCCTTGGCAAGGTCCCACAAGCCAGTTCACAGCAAGTTTATAGCAAAAGGTTATTTCCTGAAAGTAGAACTAATGATCGCTGTTTTTCTATGGCTTTATGCTTGAGACAGCAATCTGCAAGCTTTTTCAGAGGTGGTGGATATTCAAAATCTTTTGTCTTTGTGGTTTCTTTCACATCTCATACACATTAAGCTCATGTTACAGGAACTCCCTCCTTTCCCTGGCTCCAAATGCCTATGAAACCTCCAGCAGTATTGTATCGCGGAGAAGTCTTCCTTCAAGTGTGGCCGAAATTGCTAGTGGATTCAAACAGTTAGAGAGGGGGGGAATAATGAATAACCTAGAGAGAGACCAGCTTACAAAATACCCCCTTTAAAAGAAACTGCTTCCATTGCAATTCATGTCTTCATTACTGGAATTGAAGTTCTTTTATTTTCTATTCCACATTCTCTCCCATAGTGACTTTCCTGTTTCAGAACAGCCATCTGCATTACAGGTCCAGAGTGAGCCACAGCAGCTCCTCCTCTCCACACAGAAGCAAACCAGCAGTATTATTCCACAGCATCTATAAACTTGGAAATGTGTGCGTTATCCCTTGTCTCTTAAAAGTCTCTCTTCTGTTAATCAACATGGTCAGCCGTTTAGTAAGATAAAACACCACACAACTTTGGTGGCTGGATTTTGAGGTAGTCCCTAGCTCCAATTCCTTATCTCAGGATGTTATGTAAGAAGTGGAAAGCTGTTAAATCTTCAGAGATAATCAAGATCAGTCACAGGTGCTGCACAAAAGGTACTAACACTGAAATAAAGCAAACAGAATCTTTCCCTGCCTACCCACACCCTTCTTTTCCATAGGAATACCTAAACAGCTGAAGAGATGGGGTCAGGAAGAACATGCTTAGCCACCAAATGGAACACAACAGGCAGAGCTTCGATGAAGAAGCCTGTTGGTGTCCTGTGAACTTGCTTTCTCACTAAGAGAAAAAAAAGAAAAGATCCATTTCACAACTAAAAGGCAACTCAGTCCTAAATCTGGACAGTCAGTAATCCACACACTGGTCCTGCACTTCAGTCACTGGTATCAAAGGCACTTCTTTCAGGAAACATGTCAATCCTTTTGTTCATTTATTCTTGAGTTAGACATTAAGCAGAAAATAAAGCACCTGAGTTGTGTGCCCATTAGAATGCTGCGTAATATAGAAGGGAGGAAATAAAAGCAGTGCCAGTCTGAAGCAAAAGGGAAAACCAGCCTCAGTGCTGCTTGGGTATTGAAGGCAACGCACAGTATTGCAAAATGCTTGTGTGGTCAGTAAATTTACAGTAAATGAGGATTCAGGAAGTACTGCAAACTCTGAGCACTGAAATTGATACCATCAGATAAAGTGATTGTTGGATATAAGAAACTCTATGTCAAGCATTCTGCTGTGGGGGATGCATGTTGGAGGTAGAGAGCAGGCTTAAGATCTTGCCTAAGTCTGGCATGTCCCACAGACTTGATCCTGCTCCTGACACTGGCTGGAATCATGCCTGGCTCCAAGTACCCTCATGGTGCATGAGGAATTTGCTGGGATGTAGAGCACCTGCTGACCACTGCTCACATCAGTCCCTCTGTGCTGAATGAGGAGTTTGCTCTGGAGAGAAGTGCAGAACACACCATGGTGCAGATACAGCTCCCACTGAACATGTTTGAGCACATATGGGTGGCAGGTAAATCCACGAGGATCTGACAAGATAGACAGGTGAGCTGCCCCAGCACAAAAAGCTTTGTTTTCAAACAGGCCAAAGCCAAGCTAGCAAGGGAGCTTTCAAGTCAGTCCAACATCCCGCCGCGAGTGCCACCCAAAGCCAGCAGATACGTGTGCAGGTCTGAACAGGCACCCAGGTGCCCCCAGGAGGGACGCACTCTACCCAGGGAGCTGCAGCATTCCTCACCAGCCTCCACACTGGAATGGTTTTCAGCCGGGGCCCCAGAAGCAGTTTATTCCGTAAGTTCTCCCCCGCAAGGTATTGGGGATGATGGAAATGAAAACAAGAGAAAATTAATCTTTTCATTAATTTAGAAAGATGCAATTCATGACTCATAGCAAGCTTGTATAAATAATGACATTGTTTAAATCTTATTTGTAATTATACTTAAAGCCAGAGACTTTCAAAGCTGCATTGAGAATAAGGCATCCAACTGTCTAATTTATTGTTATTTTAAGCAGGTACTGTATGCCCAAATTCTCTTGGCAGATTATATCTCAGCTTAAGTGTTTTGCTAGAGGTAATTTTCACATGTTCATGACAGCAGCAATGAGAGGAAGGAAATCAAACAAAAGAGAATTCCATCTATGTCCTCCACTTTCTTCCTCTCTCTGGCAAGCCTGGAAGTGCTTTTTGCACAACTGAGAACCTGCACATTCCCTGTGCTCCATCTGGTTTGGCAGGGAAGAGAAAGTGGAAGTGAGGAAGAATCAAATGCAAGTGGTTTGGAAAAGGAAATAAACCAATAGGCTTTCTTTATCTGCCATGCAATCTTAGAAAAATGAAAAACTGCTCTTTGTGCTACTTCTTCTCATTCCATAAGGCACCTGTTCATTACAGCAATGGTAATAAGGAACACAAACTCACAAGTAGATCACCTTGAAAGTCTTGTTCATACTTCTTCAGACTCCTGCAATCCCCAACCACAGACTTAAATTTAATAAGGATCAAAAAATATGTATAGAAAACTAGAAGTTACCAAGGGGAAAATAATTTGTGCTAATGCATATATAAACCTGGAACAGCAATCTGCCTAGGAAATGAGTCTTATTAACACCTCGCTTGAAATACCCGTGGCATGCTTGGAGGGCACCTGGTGATCCTCATGGAAATTGATGCAATTTTGAGGAACTGTCATATAGCTGGTTGTTCTGGAAAAGTTGGACAGAGAACAAAAATGGTTGGAGAAGTGCCTATCATGTATCTACTGCTTTTAAATACTTATCACAGTGCTGCACTTGTTGCATGAAATCCAAGATGCAGCAAACACATGGAAAATTATCAGCCTCCTAATATATATATAACTGCTAGTAGCCAGAAGGATCACAGTCACCCATTTATTCAGTACAGAAGTTGGGCTGGGAAAGAGTTACCATCTGTCTTTCCTCGAGGCACTGTTTTAACCATGAGAAATTTCTACATGTAAGTATAATCAAATCCTAAAATCCTATATTTACTAGGACTGCAGGATATATATTATATATTCCAAAAAATTGTTCCCTAAATCAGTTTATTTTTTTCTGCTACTAGGAATCTGGGCTGCTCCTCCCAAAATGAAGAAACTTGCCTTTCATGTCAACTCAAATTCCCATGCAATGCATTTGATTTTTGTTTTGTCTCCTGCTCATTTTGCTCCCACTTTGTGATGGAGCTGACACTGAGGAATCACAGCTGCTCCTCGCACACTGAAACTGAAACCAAATAGAGCAGGTTTTCCTCCTATGTTTGGAAACATGATCAGCAGTTTGACTTTTATATGGCCATTATTTAAAAACACACACACAACCTTTTCCAACCTGGAACTGACTTTCAGTTTCTTTCTTGACTTAGCTGTGTCCCTATCAGTGTCTGCTACAGGTAAGAAAATACAGCTTGATACCTTCAATGGCAGAGACTGAGAAATCTCTTGCAATTAATGCATTTTAAATGACCTGTAATTTCAGAGAACAACATTAATTCATCTCGTCACACTGGGGTCACAAACTGCTGTTCCCTCTCTTCTGATGCGCTAAGGGCCCAGAGGAGGACTGCAGATATTGAGGGACAACAGACATTAGATGTTGAAAATTCAGGTGTTAGAAATGACAAAGACATTTGTCAAATGCAGACACGCTCCATCCTACTCCTACCTTCTTTTTTGTATAATTTCCTCCTTTTTATATTGTTATTAATGCCATTTTTGGGGAGAGGGGAGGAAAAATATTCACCTCAGGCACACCACCCTAGGAGACTGCAAAAAGAAAAGACTGCATAAAATATCTATAGACTTAAGGTTCCTGCTGTGTGCTGGAGGCAGAATATATCGCCATTCAGCTAAATGGTGCAATAGAGAAGTGGAGAAAAACTGCAGAAATTGCTTTGAAAACAAAAACAAAAAACTGCTCTCCTGGAGCTATCATCAGGTTTGCTTGTCAGATCAGATGCTTTTTTTCTATGCTCCATTCAAATGCAAAGAAAATGCTTGAGGAAAATTGCTAGTTCTGGTATTTACACCCTTGGAATGAGACTTCTGCTGTGGTGGAGCAACAGCATCAACAAAATAGTCTAAGCCTAATGGCAGCGACACTGCACACTATTTAAACATATGCAAAGGATTTCTTGATTCCCTGCTACATACTTTCTAGTAAACTTCGTGCTTATATAATTTTTAAGTACTTACTTTTACAGCAAATTTTAGGAAAATGGGCCAACTCAGGGTAAGATGAGTTTGAAAATAGAACTGAATGAAGGACGTTAATAAAGGTAGATTGAGTCATCTGTAGATATGGCACTTGGGGACATGGTGGCCTTGGCAGTGCTGGGGAAACAGTTGGACTCCATGATCTTAAAGGTCTTTTCCAATATAAACAATTCCATGATTCCCTGAGAAACCTCCCCACTTCAGCAAGGAAAACAGAAGCTTCACAGAAGTTCCACATAAGGCAAATCTTTCCTGAGTCACCAGCAAACATTTGTTGTGTTCTAGTTTCCATCTGACAGCAGCACACGCACTGCCTCATGCCATGGCTTTCCAAGGAAACGCTTACAGAATCAGCCCCAATTTTTAGAGAAGTAGGATTTAAGAAATGCCATCTCCTGTGAGATTTGGCATTCTCCTAACAGCTGTTACCAAACGCTTTAAGACTAAGCTCTACAAACCCATATGGTTGTACAAAAAATCCCCCAAACAGGAAAAAAACCAGGCTCCAAATCCAGAATACAACTCAGTCACACCCAAAACCTATTTATCTCTAAGTTTTATAGCAAAGTTGAAAGGTCTACTCATTATTGTGGCCACGGTTGTGGCAATTATTATCTGTAGGGTGTAAATTTCCATCAGACATCAGCACCATATCTTTATTTTTTTGCAAACAGAAAAATTATGATTCCTGACACAAAAATCTTGCTCAGACATAAGACAACAAGGCCACAGGTTAATAGAGACAGAAATGAAAGGAGAATACAAGAAAACAATGCATAATTTCTGTCCCTCTGACAGGTATCCGGAGGTTTAGGTTGGATATTAGGAAAAATGTCTTCACTGAAAGGGTTGTCCAGCCCTGGCACAGCTGCCCAGGGCAGTGGTGGAATCACCATCCCTGGAGGGATTTAACAGATGTGAGGATATGGCTCCTGGGGACATGGGTTAGTGGTGGCCCTGGCAGTGCTGGGGAAATGGTTGGACTCGATCTTGGAGGTCTTTCCCAACCTAAACGAGTCTATGATTCTATGCTGATCAACTCAATGCCCTTTTTTATTATATAACTGCTGCAAAACAAACCCCATGTCTGTAGAGCTACAAGCAAATAAAATCCTCTGCCTTTTGCTTTGTTAACAAAATACTACCATGGCTTAAAGACATTGTCTGGGGTTTTGCCCCCACAAAAATTTAATTGCCTAATCTTTCTTATCCGATCAGCACAGTGTCCCAGTACTTTGCTTATCAGCTGCTTATTCCCAGAAACCTGCCCTGCCCTGATCCTCTTACTGCTGCTCCCTGAGTCACCTGCCAAAGCAACTACTTGTGTGGCCATGCCCAGAATAGAAAGGGAAGAAAATCACCTGGAAGGGAAAGGGAAGAGAAAGGAGAATGTGTGTTTTTGCATTACTTTCCCCTCCCTGCAGAAAACAATGACTGATTTGCCTTATAAGACAAAATTAACAATGCTCCTGCCTACGAATATTCCAGAAAGCCTTCAGAAATCACCAAACAAATTATTCTAGCTGAAGCATGTCCTAAACCTCACCTCCATTGCTCCAGCTAGATGTAGCCTGGTTCCAGAGCCTCCTAAAGTGCGCTGAGTTGCATCAATTTCCTCTTCAAGTCCTTTATACCAACTGGTATGTTCTGAAACACATCAATTTCTGTCACAGTACAGGTATTTAAAAGCCCTCCACCAACATATTTTTACTTACAGCCATTGCCCACTTTCTCTCTTTCACACACACACACACACACAGACACACATGCTCTCACTCTCTCAGAATAAGCAGGGAAAGCTTCATGTTTTAATGCACACTTCCATCAGCTGCAAACAAGAGGTGTGAAAGAAAATTAGGCATGCAAGTCAACTCATTCACAAATTAACTGCCGTGTCATTTGCAGGAGCACTGGAAGGCCCTGCCAAACAACAGGAGGGGAGCAGCAGTGCTTTTCTAGCAGCCTGTAAACAACTGGAGCAGGTAGATGGCAGATACCTCTGTTTCTCTGAGAAGCCATTTCAGGATCGACTCCTTCTGGTTGCTGCTCCCAGTTTCCAAGCACAGGGCAGACATCAGCATCATCACCAACACTACAGTATTAATGATAAACAACTAACTTGCAGGGTCACTGTGAGTACTGGTTATTTGGGAGGTGTTTTTATGTGCCAGAGAGCCTTGCTGTGCTAGGTGGGAAAGCAAAGCCAGAGAGGTTGTGCTTAGTTATCCCAGGGCATACAGCAAGTTTGAAGAACAGTCTCCCTGGAAGAAGGGCCACCTGTGTATCCCATGTGTGCCTGCTGAAGGTCCCTGACGTGACTGAGCCTCCCCTCTCTCCTTTTTATCCTTGTTGTCCTGCTGCCAGCACCACTGTCAGGATGCAGCAGCTGAAGAGCACAGAGACTTCTGCAATGGGATCCCCTCCTATGGACCTGCAGGCTCGATGGTAATACAAACAGCAACACCTCATGGCAGTGCCCAAAACTAAGCCTGAGCTCTCTGTCCCTTCGTCCATTTATCCTAACACAGGAAAAGAAATAGTAAAATCTAGATCTCACAGTATAAACACTCTGCAACTGCCCTGTATTCACACTAACATGAAGAGACTTGAGCCCTGATATTTTCCTCACAAACTTGACATTACTCAACTTTGATCAAGATATGCATATTCTTTCCTTTCTGAAACTTTTCAACCCAAAATAAACATTCCTCCTTCACAATCAGACGTCTTTATAGAAACCCACTACTAACATTTCACAGCACATTTAAAAATAAATGGTTGCAGCCTATCAAGTAAAGCATTTTGCTAAAATTACACACTCTTCTTTCATAAAATTCCAGCATGTGGTTTTGCCTTCTCTCCATCCCTGGGCCTGCACAAGAGAACACTGCAGGCCCATATTCTGCTTCACATTAAACAACATAAAGCCCCATTAGTTTGTTGAGAAGCAGATAAAGATGGTCAGCCTTATCACTGAGGGCTGCCAAGAGCAGAGAGATTGAGGTAAGAAAAAGCCAGTGAAGGAATCCATGCCTATACCTATGGCGCAGGTGACCCACATGCTAAGCAGAGCTCCATTCTCCTGACATAACCAGCATGACAGTGCCCTTAACTGCAATTCCTAAGTGTAAATGGAAATAGTACATAATTACTGTATAACCAAAAGCCTTCCCCAGGCATTTCAGATTTAAGACACATCCCTGACTACTTTAGTAAGCAACAAGACTTCAGTAAATTTTAGAGCTGAGCAGAAAAGTAAAAATATCTGGAGCTGAAAGTATCTTTGTACTTTGAGACTGACCTCCATCCACAGCTTCAGTTACCTCATAAGCCCCTGAAGATGTTAATAGTTGGTTAATTGCATTTACTTGTCATGTCCTCTTACTTGAGAGAGCCATACTTTGGCTATGAGAGTAGTAACAGTCATAACAACTGGAGATGGATAAAAGGAGGATAAAAGAGGATAAAAGAGGATAAAACTGATGTAAAAAGCAAACAACAAAGCGCAAGGTTAAATTTCTTTGGACTCCTCAACAAAACCCAAACTCAACAACAAAAACAACAAAACCAAGATGAAATCCAACTGAATTGATGAAAACCTGAAAACCAGATCAAAGTGCAACTCATATGCATTTCTCCTTTCATGTCAGCATTTCAAGTGCTGAGATTCGATAAAAAATGATATATTCTTTCACTTTTTATGACAGAACAGTTAAACATATGGCATAAAATGAAGAGACTGGGTGCTAGCTGAACCTCAAAGCATGTAGCTAGTGATTTCAAACCGGCCAAAGGCTCATAGCAACAGCTGACCCTTCCAGCAGCTGATAGTAATTAAAGAGCAGGGCACATTATTCGGAAAATTCTTGGATTTTCCATAGCAAACACCTCAGAATTGTTCCCGCAGTATCTTGATCTCACATGAAGAAGTATCTCAGAAGAGGACAGCCTGTTTCTCCAGCACACCCTTCTGCTGTATGGTTACACTGCTTTCCAAAGGGTACAAACTTTACAGCCAACACACAACCCAGGTGCCGCCTCCACACTCACCGCAGGCACCTCCCGCACCTCTGCTCATCCTCACTGCCTTCCCAGGGCTTTCTGTCCCAGCAAACCCAGAGCTGCTCATCCTCCCTGCAAGGCAGGAGCCTCCACCTCCACCAGAGACAGACCATACTGAAGAGTTTAAAGTGTTCAAAATTCCAGCTCAGAAAGAGAGAGCTGTCCGTGGCCAACATTTCTAAAGGCAAAATTACAGCATGCGGGAATTACAGATCTGCAGACAAACCAGCAATTTGTGAGGAATTCAAGTCACCAGAAGCGACAAATTAGGACCACAACGCTAACAAAATTAGACACAGTCTCCTTTTAACCTCATCTCTATTTTAAGAGGGTTTTTTTAAAATAAAAAAGGGTTTGTATTTGTTTTGTTGTTAAAGTTTCCATGAAATTGGGCTGAGAACAACTGTTTAAGAACAATGTTTCTCCACCATTTACTCTCTTTACCTTAGGATCTGTAAAATTATGCCCATGCCTGTACAAGGAGGTTTCTCTCAGCCATTTAACAGAGTGACAGAGTCACCCAGCAGAGATAAAATTCAGTAGCCACATGGAAATTTCCATCATCTTTGCAAATGTGCTGCTTTACTGGAGGCTGTCAGCTCTGGGATTTTTTTTTTAGGTTCCCTTGCATTCTTCAGTCTTCTCCCAACTGGGGACACGACTAGAGTCAAAAGGCAGCTCTTTCCCAGTGTGACTCTCACTCATCTACATGTCAATAGACTGAACTATGGAAAAACAAAACAAGAACCAAGCCAATTTCCACCCGCTCCACTCAATAACAATAAAATCACACAACAGCATCTTTAAAGCCATGCCTGTTCATTTGGATAATTACTCTAACAGCCCATCTAAGCATGGTCTCAGCCCTGTCCCCAGTGGAGACCAAAACCTGAAGAAGGAGGAAACAGCTCATCTGCTGAACACAATGTTCGGAAATGTGAGGTGAACATTCCTCACATCCCACAGCAAGATGAATGTTCCCACCCCAGCACAAAGAAAGGGTTCATATTTCATATATTTTCTATTGTTTGAGCTTGCTTGTACATAAGCAACTACATTTAGCAATCATCAGGGGGAGAGACTGAGCAGCTAAAAAGATTATCATGTTTTTAACAATGCAACAGCAGAATCAACGAGGGAGGCTGCACCCTGTTCAGTTCCACTAGTGTTCTCCAATTCCAGCAGAGAGCCACCCTTCCATGGGTACTGTTACCTGTAACACTCACTCGTGGGGTGTACATCATCTGCTGCACAAATTAAAATTATCCATCACATGAAAAGTTACCCTCAGTGAGGGGGCTGCAGCAATGAACCCCAAAGGAAGCCAAACACCACCGTTTACTGCTTAGTCTAAGCAGGGCTCTTATAAAGATCTCCTACGCTCATCCTGTCTCAGAGGTCTTCAGTGGTAGAAAGGGAGTGGATACAAGCCTGTATGGAACCAAAGAATTCTGGATTGAAACAAGTCAATACTTTGAAACATAAAATATTTCAATGAGATGGCTTCGTGACATACGGAAATACCCTGTAGGCAGTGATGGGGGCAGTGGTTTTAGACTGGTTTGACTCCCAGGGGTTCATCAGGCAGTGAAGAGCATGGAGGAAGGACTTGCCCAGCCCTGGCAAGTCTCACAGCCTGGTGCCTGCTCCACACTCACGTGCTGCTGCACCTCCACCCTGCCCAGAGAGCAGCTGCTGTGGCTGGCACAGAGTCCTGCACAGGGAAAGGGCAGCAGTCTTGTACTCCAGGGAAGGCACAACGCCCAAGGATCTCAGTAGAAACAGCAAGAAAGGCTTTACCGACCTACAAAGGGTTTCAAAGAGAAGTCTGCAGTGTTGCATGAGTGACTGCTCCAGCTAGAATGACACAGCATCCTCACACAGTTATCACTGCCCAGCAAGTGCTGCCTTTATGTGTTTAACAGAAACCTCCTAACACTGCCTGCTCTAGCTTTCATTATACACTCTGAAAGCACTCTTCTACTGGACCCTTACAAAAATAATGCAGAGTGTTTATGGACAAAGACAAGCTTTAGAAGACTGGCAAGGAATTAAGTGTCCTTAAAACTATGAATTGGGATGGAAGGAACAGGGGACCCTTATCAGTACGGGCTGCTGGCACACGAGGTCACAGCACTAGCCAGACAGGGCAGGTGCAAGCTATGAAATCTGCGTGCACATTCTGGAGGGACAGCTTCAAACAGAGCTGCTCTTCTCCACCGTGGCTGCTGCCGCTGCTTAATTTGATTACACACAAGTGAGAGCCGGGGGGAGGGAGGGAAGGAAAGCAAAGGCAGGAGCGAGGACCCTCTGGGCACCCATGCGGAAGGTACTGGGTGCCCGCAGCTGCGGTCTCAGCACAGGGCTCTGAGCAGGGTCTCCGTGAAATTACAGGGGCACCAGACAGCTGACACGGCACGAGCCTCTGGGAGACAAAAAAATGACTTGCGTTCCCCTCAGCAAACCACATGCCGCATAGCAATTTGGACTGGAAAGATGCTATTCTGGATTTAAAGGGAAACTAATCTGTTAAAAGAAACAGATCCCAGAGCGGGAGGGTCTGGAGCCGCTGTGCCAACATCCCTCCCATACACTGTGTCGCTTCATCCATAACACTTGTAGGTGCTACATTCTTTCAGCTTTCCACCAACCAAGTCTTTTACTACCTGGCTTTTTAAGAAGTGCCAAGAGATTCTTTTGTAACAATAATTTCTAACCTAAAATTATCCAAAGCGTGCTCTTGCTTCCCTCTAGCCCTGAAATCTTAAAGAAGAACCCTGGGACTGCTCCTTTAAAAGACAGAACAATTCAGTCTCTATTGAATTCTGAGTTAAAAGGAAAAAGCCAAAGCAAAAAACCCAGAGACCAGGATCAGGTCCTCCAGACTAAGCCCAAGAAAATCACTAAAGAAGAAAAATTGCTCTTGTTGAGATATTTAGATACAAGATACCTTAAAATATAACCTTAAAATCTATCTTAAAATTGTTATGACACTACCTACCAGAATCTAATTATACTTTCATAATTATATGTATTAATATCTAAAGTGTGTAATTACAAAGGAGCCAATATATTTTAGAAACACCATACTTATAAACCTATTTTTTTTAAATAGAAACTTCCTGCATGACTGTAAGATCTGTATTTTAGTTCTCCTGTATTTATGACTCAATACTAGCAGAGGCAACTGGAGTCCACATGTTTGAATGGAAGCTGCAAACAGGGATCTTCTATATTATGTCAAAGGCATTGAGCAAAAAAACCACCAAAACCTTTCTCCTGCAGAATAAAAGAAATCCCTGAAAACAGTGGAGAAATTAGATAAATAAATTAATAATAATAATAATAATAATAATAATAATAATAATAAATCTTCTTCTTACCAGCTTCCTTCATTAAAGCAAAAACTTTCATGCATTTGTTTTAATCTACAAAGAGAACTGGAGCACTGAAAAATAGAGGTCTTGCCAGCCAAAAGGGTGATTAATGGAATTTACAAACATCTTAATTATCAGACCAGTGATATAAATCTACTAACTAGTGGTGTCCACACCCTGGCTGATCCTGCCTGTTGTTTTCTGGCAGTCTCTGGACAGAGACCACAGGCTGAACATCTACGACTGCCCAGACAATCCAAGCTCTCCCACTGCTGGGCTCGTGCTGAACACATAAACCTCTTCTCTAGGTAGCAATGGCCCAGGAAATCTCTCTCACTCAGGACTGAAGTGGTTTGTGCTTCAATTGCACAAGTCTGAGTGAATAAAACCAAACATCATCAGATTACAAAGCCCAGTAATTTCTAAATGGTGATGAACGTATTTCCCATTCACATAGAAAATGAGAAGGGATGGTATAATAGAGCTTGACTAAATATTTAAATTAAAAATGTTAAATCCTGATTCAGATTTTATTGCATGCGTTTACAGACAGAGACCTTTCTCCAGCCACTTACATAACTTCTGGTTTTATTCAAAGATCAGCTCCACTTCTAATTTATTCTTATTAAGTGGCTTTCAGCAATGCAAGTGATTTAAATGCACACTTGAGAGGCAAATCTAAGCTTGCAATAAGGTGTAGTTTGACATTTAAACCATTACATATTTTTGAACATAATATGACTACAGAAGCATTACTAATTTTGAGCCACTGCCAGACGGAAGTTTAAAAAGCACAATGAAATGCGGACCAAAAGTGATTTATCTCTGTCCTCCAGCAACTGTTGCAACTCTCTTGATTCACAGTCCAAATACTTGAAAACTTTGGTAGCTTTGTAGTAACATAAAGTACTCCCACTGCACCTTAAATAGCTGAGAAAAATGTGCCTTAATATACCACATGCATCTCAATACACCTTTAAGAACAAATATAATTTTAACTTGACCAGAAAAAGTGTTTTAGCTTCTAAGAGCACCACTTCTCCAATGCCCCCAAATCCAGCAGCTTAAGAGCACGACCGAAAACTTAAGTCATGGAAGGTCTGCCTTCACGGGTGTTAAAGCACACATAAAACAGTGCACTACCATCCAAAACTGGTCCCAGCTTACAAAGTTACAAAGTAACTGTGAGCAACATTCATTTATGCCCAGCTGGAATTGCCAACATGTAAGAGGTGAAAATTTCAACTACTTAAAAATATATGTTTCATGAAGGAAATAGCAAGTGACCCTAAACTTTAGCAGATCTGTCAAGACCCTGCTAGAATGAAGTAGGCAAGAGAAGTCATTAATTTTATTGCTTTTGCAGCACTTCTGTACAGTTCAAGGTATACCCCAGAGCCGAAAAGCACACAGCAACACATGCCGAGGAGGTGTTGCTAACTGCTCCCAAGCATCCAGCATCTCTATACGTGTAAAAAGGAGATTAAATAAACACAGAAGTAAATGAAATAAAGTTGGTTATTTCCTCAATGACTAAGAAATGCTGTTGGAGAGAAGGAAAAGGGAGGAGAGCAGGAGATATACTCGCTTTGTGGGCACCAGTGGCTGAGTGACCAGTGGCTCCCAACAACCTCATGTTCTGACCAGTGACTCGAGGTTTTTTATTAGGGATTGCTTGTGCAGTCTGTATGTAAGTGCAGATGAGCAAAACCACCACTATTCCTTCCATTTAGAGGGAAAAAAAAAATCTTCCTTGTCTTAATACCAGCTGGGAATAAAAGACACAAATACCACATATTAATTGATCATCAGAAGCTCAGGAACCTCAGCGCACTGTTCTTACAGTCAAAAGAAGCCAACACTTGGCATTTTCTGTACCTTGTTATAGGAAAGTCATGGAGAGATTAATGTTTGCCCTTCCAAGCACTGTTACTCAGGTACTTTGTTTGGTACTTCTGAGTTACCAATTCCTGAAGAATTGCAAAGCAAAAAAAAAGTCTCATATCCTAATACTACTACATTAAATAATTTTTTGCCCTCTGTCTTCTCTTCCCCATGAGAAAAGGAACTAACACATTCAAGATGGAGCTGATCAGGAACTGTCAGTTTTAATCAGAGCACTGTAGCTGTCAGTCACCAGTGGCCCTTGGGTATTTTGTTTCCCGAATATATAAAAGACTGTTATCCTGAAAGTTAGTCAGCATTTCTGGCTGCTAGACAGAAATAACAAGACTATTAGAAATGTTTTAACACTGGTATAACTGCAGCAGTATTTGAATTCTAATAGCTCAGCACACCAACACAGGCAATGACCCCTCTTTATGAGCCACACTGGTGCAATAGAAATAATTTCTCCTTATTGCATAGTGTGCACAGTTGGTATTTATTAATAGTGTTGCAATTCTGTATTAATTATTATTTAGCACTGACAACACGTCCGAAACTGCACAAAATTAGTGCCTTGCCCAAAGTGCTTAAGCAGCTCCGATTCAGCATCCCATAAGCAACATTTCATCCACCAACCTGCTCAGGGACTAAAGCCTGGACAGCAGTGGCACTTGGTCAGCTGATGTCACATCAAATTATTTACATCCTACAGTCTGGGACAGCCAAGTCCCAGTGGGTCCGGCTGGGGCAAAGTTTACAAGCACCAGTCTGTTGGAAAAAACCACCCAACACTAAAGGCAATGTGGAAATGAGAATCCAGTATCTTACGCAAAATTATTAGAAAAGAAATCCTGTCATAGTCTCATATTTTCAAATGAAAAGTCTCACTGAAGAGGAACAGAGCAAGAGCACACAGTGATTTGTGAACTTCCCGAACTGCCCACCTGGTAGGAAAGCTGAACTAAAGCAGCTGCCTAAGCCAGAATAAAAGCAAAACTTCCAAGGTCATCACCACCACACAGGCACAAATCATGAAATGCAAACCTGACAGGCAGCGAGAAGTGAAATTTGCAAATCAACAACAGGGCAAGACCCACCCCCCCTTTAAGATCCATACTGCTTTGCTGGCAAACCCTCCTGTAGGATCACTTCTCTGAAAGGAGAATATGCAGAGAGCACAGATCAGCAAATCCCAGGACAGCCATGGGAATCAGAGTCAACCTTCATCCAGTTTTAATTCAGGCCCTGCAGACTTCACACAGACATGAGTCCTGTTGCCACTGTCAGTTCACCCATTTTTGTTGTTTTCCATTTTGCCAAGAACCCAGAGCTGTATTCTAAGACAATAATGACATGTTACTAATACAAATAGAGAAAATAGGAAGCTATGAAATGAATAATTAACTGTGATCTGTTATTTACATAATTATTGGCAGGAGCCTGAACAAGGAGTAAGATGGATTACTGCAGCTTTGGTTCAATGCAGACTTAAAATTTAAAAAAATTTGAAAAAAATCATCACATGCCAAGGCTGAAAGGATTTTCATTCCAGCAGAAGCATAAGAAATGTATTTTAAAAAACCCCAAAACAAAGAACCAAACAAAAAATCTCAATAGGAGATAATATTGCTCATCAACAACATAACCCTGGTATGTTCATATTGCTCACACCTGAACTTAGGACAGGCAAGGCATAAAGCCTAGTTTGCTTCTGTATTTCTCTCTTAAGCTAAAATTGCTCTATGATTTCAGTTGTGGCAGGAGATCAGTTCTGGAGAAGGATGATTGATACTTATGCCCTCAAAACCAGAAGTACAGAATAGGTGGGAGCAGCTACGTTGCTCTCACGACGTGCTCCATTGCTGTCTAGAAGGTTCAGCTGGACAGAAGAACTCCATTCCTTACTCTGTCATTTTATACAGTGAGAGATAATTTGGTGGTTCCAGCCATGGCTTGCACAGAGGCTTCCATGAAGCACACAGCACCATGAAAAGTGGAAAGAGCCACCAGAGCATCCTGAACAGCTCGTTCAAGAGCCTTCCAGAAGAAACCTTCAGCCACTCCTGACTGGTGACAGGTCCGAAGTCATGACCACAAGCGGGAAGGATTCTACATCCCTTCAGTCAGCCAGGATCCCTTATATTCTCTCTCTCTTGATTTTTTATATACAGTTGTAAAACCAGGAGCACGGATATTAGTGCTCCCTCCCTTTCACTTCCTTTCCCTGCAACCCTACAGAAATAGCTGGGTTACATCAGACAGAAACACACACAAAATAACAATGAAAGCAGATGTGTCAAGAAAAGAAAAACCATGCATGAGATGCCTGCTGTGCTTAGCAGCTCAGCAGTTCTAGGTAGGGTACTTGTCCAGTCAGTGAATCGCAGGGTTAGCTGTTTTACAGCACCAAAGTCAAAGGTGGCATCTAGTAGTTAAGAACTCAGTAGTAATGACCTGGGGGGTTGTTGTTTGGTTTGGGTTGTTTGGGGGTTTCTTTCTTTTATTTTGCCCCTACCTGTCTCAGATTTGCCTCTTGATTTTCAGACCAAGAATTTCAGACCACTTCACCAAAAATGCAATTTACAAGAGAGGTCCATGCCAAGATCTGTACCCAAACTTCTCTGGAAACCATGACATGTTGTTCACCTCACATACACCTCTCTGGGCTCTGAGCCCAAGCCCATTTTGCTCAACTCCCATTAACTTCCATGGCCCCTTAGACACTTGACAGGTTCTTTGTAGAACTCATTTTGTGCACACATTATTTTTTCTAGAACACTCATCACCCTACACCCATAGTGCCAATTTCCACAAAACTCTTTCAGCCAGAAGGGCATCATCCTCCTCTGTCCATTTCCAACAGTCATCTTCATCCTTTCTCCTGTGATGCTCATCACGTTTGGTAGATGCTGTTTGTAAACTCTTGTTAAAAGCTGCCCTTTTCTCCTCTCAAATCCCTCCTCACCCCTTGGCTATACTGCCTACCAAAAAGCCACATCTGCTTATCTCACAGAGCCCCTCACATTGACCAGTGCTGTCTCTTGTCTCCCTCAGTCTCTCCATCCTTGGCCTACAGCTCTCTGATATATCTTGGAGATACGGAGATAGATGTGGATTATGAGTACCTTGGGTGCACCACCTGATTCCATAGAAGCTCCACAACGATGTCCTGGTCCATAATACACATCAAACAATGCTGATGCAAACAAGCAACTCAGAAGAGTTCTGATGTCTGGAGTCATTAATTTTTATCTGTCAAATAAAATCATGGTTTCCCACTGAATCTCCTGAATACATATCGGAAGCTTTTCCTGATAGTTATAAGGAACCTCAAGACCTTTACAAAACTTATTTAAGTGATACATTATAACACCTTTCAACCACAAGTTCCTCAGCAGTTGAAAATCCAAGCAAGGTCAATGGGATTTTGTGTTACAGGAAAAGTCACCAGTTTTTAACAACATCTGTTCAAATTTATAACCCACCATGCTACATCATCAGCAGCTTATATGCTTCTCATGCACAGTGTACCAGAAAAAATGAAGAGTAAATGTTCTCAGTTATTCCCATTTATTATACAAATTGACTGATAGAATTTAACCCTATTGCAGCTTGGTAAGGTATTTGAAAAGTCTGAAGGAATGATTACAGATTTCCCACACTTTTGACGAGAGAATCTTTATCACAAAGCTTCTGGTATTGACAGTCACAGAGATCAAGGGACTAGTAAGATCATCACATTATTCTTAAGAAGACACTCAATATTTATGAGTATATTAACTCCATGTAATAAATGCCACATTCTCTGGCTGCAATGACTTGGATGCTTTGGGGATAAAATTAATCAACATGTATGAAAGAGGATCTCAGAGTCAAACAGGAAAATCTGCACATAACAACAAAGATAGTTAGTATCTGGCAAACCTACAGCACAAGGAAGAAAAAAATACTATGATTAAGCATAATAAGATTTCACTTGAAATGTAAAATACTCTGGAACAAATCCTGCCAACTAGCATAAGAACCAGCAAACAGGAAGCAGCAGCCTTTGCAATAAAGCCCATCACACAGGGAAAACACAACACTAGAGAACAAGATGTGACTGCACAGTCCCTGTCATTGTGCTGCAGAGCACTTGCTGTCTCCTGCTTTTGAAGTGCATAAGGTTTAATTCTAACTTCTGCTCCCAGTGCAGGATTTGTTGAATTTTGAGTCAGTAGCAGGTCCCTGCTGTCCAAGTAAAACAGTGTCATCCTTTCACAAACGCTCACATGTGTGAGCTGGTGGCACTGCTGGCTCAAGTGCATTCTGTCAGTATTGTTTTCTAGTATTTTCCAGCATTACAGTCCTTCCAGAGGTGTGTCCGGGGTTAAGATTAGCTCAAAGAGATAAGAAAAAAAAAAAAAGAAAAAAAAAGGAAGAGCTTGCACTGCCTCTTAATAGTTTTCTCCCTGAAGCTATAAGCACTAAGCATAGTCTTGTTACAAGGAGAGAAGAGGCTCTTTTTATCCTGCTCCATGTGAGTTCTCTGACTACATTCACCAAGAAACACTCAGTGGGGCACTATGTTACTATCAGAAATGTGAGCTTACAAGTAAAAAGAAGCAGTTTTGGCTCTTGAATGTCTTTGCACTTGAGAGTTAGTGCTGAACCTTTCCTAACCCTTCAGCTGGAGTCTGTACTATATAGTCGTAAACTTGACTTCCAACTTTCAATGATCATTTGCATGTATCTTCAAAGAATGGCATTTGATTTGCAACTATGTGTTATAATGAGAGGCTAATTAACATAAATATGGTTACTAGCAAGTTGCAGACATTTAAAGGACAAAACCAGCAGACCAAAGTCTGTGACGTACTGTTTGACAGGGATGGAGATCCTCAAGGATTAACTGATACCAGCCAAGGCTCTGCCACTAAGTCCATCACCACAGGCAAATCACTGACATTCTGCAACTTGGTTTCCCCTTCTGTAGTGGGATAGTGGGACTCATTTACTTTGCTGGGTAGTTCTCCAGCTTAATTAAATCATTACCTTTAAATTAAAGCACTACAGAAATGCCAGGAAGTAGCGTCTGAATTAGAAGGTGGAGGTGACACCCTAACGAAGCAAGACTATTTTCATTGTCAACAGCAGGCACAGTAAAAGGTCACCCATGGTATAATTGTGAAACCACATTCCAAGCTTTTGAAGGCAAGATGACTTCTCCCAAAACTTCATTAAGGAAGAAGATATGTCCCAGCATCACTGGATGGCTGAAATGCTGCAGTTTGACAGGCAATCTACAATGGTTTCATTACTTTTGTTTTCCCCTTGTCCTTACTCTTTGCTATCCTAATACCAGCAAAACATCACAGCTTTTGAAAGAATGCTTTTTCCATGGGCAACTGTTTTCAGTATGATCAAAGACCTATTAAGAAAATTGCAGAGGATCATTTCCCTTCAAGTTGGTAATGCTTAGCACTGATTGAGTTTTCAATCTTTTCTTTACAAGAGCCACAGTAGAAGCACTTGCACTTTTTGTCTGGGACAGCTTCTCCCAAATATCAGTATATTCCAACATACTCCACATGAACTGGAAATTTCCAACTCTTTGTAAATGTAAGGACCTTATTGAAATATCCTCTACTGCTGTGCAGACTCTTTATTTTCAAGTACTGGAAGAAACTTATTCTTAAACCATAAGAAACAGGCCAGTCCTCAGTGGCCAGGCCCATTTTCATCATGTATTCCCAAAAAAGCTGCAAACTTAGTGTCAGGTGTGAAGCTGTGTATGCCCTGTATCTTGGAAACTGCACTCAAGCTCTGTCCCAGATACCAAAAACACACATCCCACCATAAACTCATTTAGTCCATGCTGGGAAGCCATTAAACCAAAACCAGGAAAACAGGCAGCTACTTCCTTGTGTGTTAGACTTGAAAAAAATGATTACCAAAGAACGACTCATTATACACAATGTTTATGTGTCCAGAGTGTAAACACCAAGAAATACCATATTTGTTGTTTGCTTTGTAGCAATGCAAAAGCTTTTACTTTTAAGGGCAAGATGTGCTATAGGAGAGGTCAGCCTAGTTCTTTCTATTACATAAGATGTTCTTGCATCTTATGTATGACTGGATACATACTACCCAGCTTCTGTGAGGAAATGTTAAAAAATAGTGGAAGATATTCGGGAAATTACATCTGGAAATAATTCTGTATATGATCTTTTTTCCCTAGTAAATAAATATATACTTGCATATACTTGTTATATATATATATATACACTAAATATATACACTAAATATGTACTTGCTTTTTCTTATAGTTTTTGGAAGACCAAAATGATTGCAACCAAGTTCTCAAGTAAGACAGAAGATGTACTTGGAGTACCATGCCCATACAGCTGGGTACTCTGTTTGCTTATGTCTGTCTGTCTGCTACCTGCTAATTGCTTTTGAGGCCACTGACCTGCTTTTGACTAAATTTGACAGCAGGAAGAAGTCCCAAAGCTTCCAACACTTTCATTTAAAAAAATGGTTGAGTAGATGCAAGACTCTTATAAGACAAGAACAGAAAGGTTAATGACAAAAGGTCAACTATTATTTGACGTCAGAGAATCCATAGCAGGGATCACCCTAGAGACAAATCCTCACGAACCAGTTTCCACTGCTACTGCCGCTCTTCTAACACTTGTTTCAAATAGAGCTGGAACCAGAAACTAATTCCAGTTCTCACAACAGTCCACTGGCCTTAGGTAAATCGTAACTTCTGATGCTACTTCCCCTGCCATAATGTGGCTGGTGTTAAAATCCCTTATTACGTTGCTGCAACGATTCATATTTGAAATGTACTTTGAAGGTCTGGAGAGTTGTATTTACTAATTATTACCTGTCTTGAGACATGAGCTGAATATTCAAAGTGCTAGCTTGATTCATCTGCAAGTGCACATCACATAAGCATGTGGTATACACTAAGACTCAAAATACAAAAGTAAAGATTACTTTTAAAGACTTTATAATCAAGTCAGTTTTGAGCTCCAAACATATAATTTTAATTACAACTCTTCTATTACACTGGATTTAAATTATTCCATGTTTTAGATTAGCACTTTATAGAACACCAGTTTGAAAAGTAAATACCAATTGACAGAAGACAAAAAGCCCATGCAAAGTTTGATTCTGTCCCCAAAGGCAAGTCTGATGTCTGAGATCTTAAACCTTTGATATCAAGCTGAATGTTAATAGATAAGTTCCACAGGGCAGTTCTTGAGCACAGTAAAACCAGAGCTTGTCCTAGAAATATCAGCAATCATAGCACTGGGACTGGCAGTGCCACATTACAGTAGGCAGACATTTTTATCTTCTGATTGGTCAGGCACCTTCCAGCTTTTCCAGAAAAGAAGATGCTTTCAGTTCTTGCAGGCAGAAAAATCATATGACAAAGGTCTCAGTGGAAGTGCTACAGCAAACAGGTGAATTATATGTGATTTTTTTTTTAAAAAAGAGTGCACGAGGTGGGGAATAGTTTCCTAAAAAGGAAACTTTCCGTGCATTAAAGGTGCTTTGTAGTAAAACTCTCTATTAGAGAGGTCCCTATTTGAGGGCAAGAGAGCACACTACAATTTCCTTCAATAATAACAGGTTAACCTTGTATCTTCAAGCTTCCTTCTGTAACAGACTGACTACCAGCCGAGTACTCAGTATCTCCCAATACTGGCCTTTACATTTCCTGAAGGAACAAGCCACATCTAAAAGGAAAAACAAAAAAGCCACAACAGTGACAGCTAAATTGTCCTTCTAATCCTCCCCATCTCCCTACTCCAGACAAAATAAATACAACCTGGCCAACTTACTCTGACAACAGTGACTTAGATTTATGTCCCTTGCTCTCTATCACTGCCCTACAAACATATATTATTTTAATGTAGTATAAACAAATATCGGATTTGCTTAACACCACATTGAGTCCTACTGATTAAAACATATATATGCATAGAGAAAAATGTATACATGCACAAACCCCTTTGTAAGCTCTGAAGATAAAATTATCAGTATTGCCAAACAGAGAATATGTATTATATTCTAATGACATGAGACAGTTGATTACCAACAAGCCTACTTCATTTCTAATTAGAAAAAGTTCAGTGATTATCTTCTTCCCTGCTGTTATTGCCTGACAAGAATAAACAAGGAGTCTTCTCTAGGGATGGCACAGTAAACATCCAAACAGACATTTGTTTTGGAGCTGAGCTTCACAGTAGTAGTAAATACTGAGGAACATAGTGGTTCACGCATCCACCAGCGTATGATTTTCAGTGTTTACCTCAAGAAATTCGAGCTTTGCAAAGTGCACTGCAGCTGCCTAGCTGCTCCTCCTGCGCCCACTCCTGCCAGCTCTGCTGTCACCTGCTCGGGAGTTCTGCAGGGAAGGGACCCTCCTTGGCACAGGGCTGAAGGGCAGCCGGGTGTTCCAGGCTGGACGCACTCCGCAGAAACAAAGCAAAGGGGATTTGCTTCGCTGCGATTTTCTCCCAAGGACACACCGCGCTCGCATGCCCGTCTCCCCCCGTTTGGCAGCAGACTGTGTCTCTCCGGCCGCAGCTGCACCTGTCGCCCGCAGCGTTTACCCTCTGCCGGGATCGATAACGCGTCTGCCATCACCCCCGAACCTCGCCGAGCGCCCTCCGCTGTGCCCGCGCTGCAGGCGCCGGTCCCTCCCGAACCCCATCGAGCACCGATTCTTCCATCGAACACAGACAAACAAAGGGCGCTCCTCTTATTTTCGATAAAATTCAGACAAACTAGAGAACAATACCGGAAGGGCCGCACAATGGGCACCGGCCGCGCCGCATCCCTCACGCCATCCCTCCTCCAGCCCCGGCACGGCGGGCGAGCCCCGCTGACCCCAGCCCGGGACAACCCTGGGGACGGCGGCGGCTGTACCGTGCCCGGGCAGGACTGTCGCCGGGCGGCGGGAGATGCCCTCACAGCCGAGGGGTGCGCTCACCTGCCACCGTGTACCGGTCCAGGTAGTTGAGTACGTTGCCCACACTGAGGATGCCGGCGGCCGCTACCCGGGCTCGGCCGAGGCTCGGCGCCTTGCGGAGGGCGGCGGGGCGGTCGAGGTGCTTGCCGGCCGCTGGCGGGTTCATCCTGCCCGACAGGGTCTGCACCTCTCCCTCGGCGCCCCGGCCGCAGCAGCCCCGCTCGCCGTCCTCCTCCTCCTCCTCGTCGCCGGCGC